>WPIO01000005.1:322500-397500 GCA_009760855.2 Cristatella mucedo
CCCATTCTACCGTGTAGGCAGCTCAGTAACTTGAGTTACTCGAGCGAGCACCGAGTACACGCAGCAGCAGCGGCATCGAGGAAGCGGCGGCGGCGGCAGCGGTGGCGGCGGGCGAGCGTTTCGTCGCTGGCTCCTGTAAAGATTGCCCCAGCCGGAGCAGATGGGGTGAGGTTTGTGGAAGCGGCGGCTTCCTTGTATCGGCGCCTGTGTGAGCTTACGAATTGCTACGACTGAGCGCCCTAGGCGCCAGCAAAAAGGCATCGCCTGTCTACGTCGTTGATTAGGAGGGACGGCCGACAACAGGCCGGCTGGAGTCCTTTATTGCCGGGTGAATGGTCTACCGATTCTTTCAGCGCGAGTATTTGGGAAGAGCTTGTAGCAGTTTAGCATGCCTAGCCTGGTGGCGTGCATTGGCGGACCTTTATCGGCGATCTTCTTATGACCGTCGCTGTTTACCCTTCGTCGCGGACAATGAGCGAGGCACTATCCCGGCGCCCGACGAGTAAGATCAGAGAGCGGCTCGCCGTCGCTTAGGCTTTTGTAATGCTAGGTTTCGTGGCTCAGTAAAATATTTGTCGATCGGTGAGCTGCGCGGGTGAAGCTGCGCGAAGACTGACTTTAATGCCACTATTTCACAGCCGACCTCGATTGCAACGTCAGCCCGTCGATCGGGCAATCGACTGCCTGACCCGATGGCCGATATCCCCCGTCCCCCCCCCCGCACCAGCCACCAGATCCGAGGCTGCTCAACGAATGCATGCGTCGGTGAGCTAGCGGATTCTGAGCTCAAGTCCTTTGCAGCAAATGCATTGCATGTCCTAGGGCGACAGTCCTTGCAGATGCGTGACTGATGGCGTTCGTGGAGCGTTGGGCGCCTCGAAGCTGCGCCTCGAGCGGTAGGTGCAGCATCTATACTACACCCGGGTTTGGCTACGATAGCGGATCGCGACAGAAGTCAAGAACATCCATACGTTAATAACCATTTCCTGCCACGTTCACGTTCAACGTAGAGTGCTATGATGCAATGGCACAGCGGACCGCATCTGCAGGCCTAGAGTACCGCTGAAAAACCGTCACTCCGTCAATTGCTTTTTATGCGGTCTAAACCGAAGATTACGACTTGTGCGATTGCTCTTTGCTGGAATTCGCGATTCGCTACTCATCTCTGGTATCGCCGTCATAATCATAATCGGATTGATTCATTCGATTCAGCCGTGGATTTCAGCCGGGCTCTAGAGCGGTCTTTACAAAAGAGACACATTTGTGTCTGCAGAGCTCGTCCTTTGGTCTGTAGCTTCGCTTCGCTACGGCGCCGTTGCAGAACGGATTTCTGTGAGCCATTCACTACCACACCTGCCCATTTCAACGCGTCGCATCTTTGTCGGCTGAAGTCCTTATATCAGCAGCCTGCCTTTCCCACTAATCAGCGAGTCTACGGGCAGCATCTACAGGCAACTATAGTCCCACGATTGTTCATTATGGAAACGCATCGTTGACACAAATTGGGCATTCGGAAGCGTCCTACGAGCGAGTAAGCGCGTGTGTTTGCCTGCGTGTGTTCTCGAGCATGTGTGTGTGTGTTTGTGTGTGTGTATGTGTGTGTGTGTTTGTGTGTGTGTGTGTGTGTGTGTGTGTGTATGCGTGTGTTCTCGCGCATGTTACATTTCACTTTACAGCAAATGTAAAGCGCCTAGAGAGATTAAGTTCTCTGAGGGCGCTTTATCAAGTGAATTATTATTATTATTATTATTATGTGTGTGTGTGTGCCCGAGCTCGTGAGTGCCCTCGCGTGCTCTCGCATGTGTGTGTTTGCGTGCGCGCGCGCGTGCGCGCGTGTGTGTGTGTGTGTGTGAGTGAGTGCAAGCGTGCAGGTACTGCTATTTAGAGACCATCGGATGCTGGATTCTGGAGAACTTTCACGTATCGGATACAAAGACCTCGCAATTTTCGTTGCTAATGCGTTTGGCTGCATACTTGATTTGATGAAACGAAGAGAAAGTGAGAAGCATAGCAAAGTCAAAGAGAAACTTGGAAGCATAGCTGAGTCAAAGAGAAAGTGAGAGGCATAGCTGAGTCAAAGGACAATCAAAGGGATGGAAACCGTACGAGTAGCAGCCCAGGACGGTTGCAGAGTGCGCCAGAGTCGGGGCAGCAGCAGGAGAGAAAATGTCCTCGCAGCGAGAGCTCTAGAAGAAGAGGTCCGCAGACTGGGAACCACCGGTTATCAGCTTCCCTCAGCAGCTAAAGGTCTCTAGGCACACCGACGGAGCAGCTAATTGATTTCCGAGGACGCGTGAGGGGGCTGAAGTCGGTGCAGTCGTTCAGCTTGGTAGGAAGGAGCTCGTGAGGGCCTTGTGAGTCAATGTAAGAGTTTTGCTTCGCGTTCGCTGATCACCCAGGAGTCGAAGCAACGCCCTTAGCAACATTGACGCAGTCAGCGTCACATTTATTTAATTTGAAGACTAGCCTAGCCCCCCCCCCTGCATGCAAGCAGTGACAATTGTCAATGGCTGTCATCGGAAAATCTACCAAAACTGAGTAGCAATACTCAAAATAGTCCACAATCCTGGGCAGCGATCGAACGCGACTGCTAGCTCTAGGGAGCTCTCCTTTCAGTAGGTTTCGAATGGGAATAGAGGACGCCTAAATCGCTACAGCAGTCGCACTGCAGCACCTCTAACTATGGCTGCCAAGTCGCTCTGGCCGTGGGCGTCGGTTATCGCTTCTACACCGAAGGCAGCCAGCTGCATTTGCCATTCAAGCCCTCATATTCAACTTCGGCGATTGATGACGCACCGGACATTGGGTCCGGATGTTTGCCAATTTCTTTACGCCGAATGACGGTGGAAACCGAATCTCCCTTCTTCGGAGTGCTGAGTCCTCCGCGAGACTCTCACTCGCTGAGATGCCTCTCGTAACGCTCGTAACGCGTCAAACGGCGCAGGACCGAGCGTCCGAAGTTCTTCGCCTACGCCCTCTCACCAACGCCAAACTCGCGCGAGAGCGCGAACCATCGATGCCTCGCTGCCGCCATCGCGATCGTCGTCGCGGGCTTTCCGCAGCCAGCGCGGGTGGCAGAGGCCGGTTGGCGGACGTACACAGACTCGAATCTCTTTGAGCGGAGGCGAAGTTTGTGGCCGGGACGCGCGCGAGGCGCTACGAAGCGCATATGCCTGCGCATGCGAATTGCATGACGACGTCGGCGGGCCTAGCTGGAACTGATCGAGCGACGATCGGGCGTTCGCTGGCGTCGGGTCGCTGCTGCTCCGACGGAGAGGAAGTAGATAGACGAGAGGAGGGGAGAGTGCGTCCGCACAGGCCGACGGACGGACGGACAGTAAGCTTGGCGATAATGCGGGTCGCTTGACTCGCGCGGCAATCGATCGGTCCAAGCGGGCAGCCAGCTGAACGCTCGGCGCGTCGGTCGGTGAAGGAGGAGAGCTGACTTGTACGCGTCGAGCATTCTGGGAAATGGAGTGCGCCACTCACGCAATTCGGGCAATTCGCTTCCAGACGCTGAGCCGAGTCATCGAGCGGTTCCGCTGCTCGGCCTTCGCTCGGCGAGCGCAGCCCGTAGCAGCGCTAGCCGCTCTGCTACGGGCTGCGCTCGCCGAGCGCGTCGACGTTCTCTTTCGGTTGCGCCGCTTTTTTCGGGTGCAACGAAGGCAGCCGCAGGCCAAGCTGATTGAGCGAAAATAGATAGGAAATCGGCAGCGCGAAGCATAAATTTCTGATGAGTTTTGTGGTACACAGTGGGTATAATGCATGCACCGGATTTCATGCTGCAGCGCAAGTGCGTGCTCGTGCAATCGGCTATGCAGCGATCGCACCTCACGGTTCGTAGCGGTATTGACGGCGGCGGAGCCAGAGAGACAGAGGGGCATTCCCCTTACCGCGGTGTAGCGAACTGAGCCACCCATATTCCTACGCCTCGCGTCCGTCGCCAAGGAGGAAATTATGTCTTCGTACGTTTATTGCACAAGACCGCGCCCAGCAATTGCCATGTTGATACCACAGCTGCTTTGTAGACTCGGAAAACGAAAGCGATTCTCGCTCGGGTTCTTTCATTTCGTTTGGATTTTTCCTACCATCCGCTTCGCGCCCCCTCCTCAGAAGCCCAGTAGAGTCTTTCGAGGCGGGGATTGGCGGCTGGAGCTACCGGGTTTCTTAGTAGAAGGAGCTAGCTGGATTAGATTAGCGGTTCTGGGCGATCGCCACTTGACGAGCCTGCGGTGTCAGATCTAACGCGTTTCTCCAGAGCGGTTCTATCATTTCTGCATCGACGGGGCAAAGAAAGCTGCTAGGTCGGTGCGAAATCGGCGCTGCAGCCGACGCTGGTGATTTAAACAGCCATAGAGTAGAGGGGCTAGAGAAAGCCTTTCTAGAAAACGCTGTTCGTGCAAACAGAGTGAGAACAAAGTGAGAACAGGACGCCGTATGGATGGACAGGACGCCATATGCAAGGATGAAGAGCGCAGCGTCGCGCGACAAACAACGATGCAAAAACCCGCGGCCGTCGTGACGTCTCGACCACTCGCTCCTCCTGACGGGCGGGGGGGGGGGGAGGGGGTGATAGCCTATCGTCGCCACGCCGACGAACCAGCTTGCGTGCACCCCCCCCCGTCGAGCCACCGAACGTTGTACGTACGGCCCTCTCCTCGTGCTAGCTTCGCTACTGTGTCGCAACGTGCCGCTTGCCGGCGAACATCGCCGTGGACCTGTCTGGGCCCGCCGTTCAACTCCAGTTGTCAGCCTTCGGTAGCTACTGGTAAGCATCACCCTCAGAAAAAACACTCGAAAAATATGATTCATCTGTACTTCATTCGTATGGCGCCCCAAAAGAACTCGATCTACAATCAGGAGCTCGACATGTGCCCCCAGGCCCTAGCCCATGACCTTGGTCGTTGAAGGCGAGCACCTTACCCCAGGGCCAAATCAGGGCGACCTTTCTCATCCGATCTTCTCCAGGGACGCAGCATCGATTGACCTAAAACGAACTCAGTGCGAGTACAGCACCAAGTAAAGCAGTGAAGAAAATCAGAGAGGGGGCCCAAGTGATGGACCCATAGCCCCCCCATAGCCGAAAAAGCAAAAGAAGCCGAAATGCTACTGCTTCAGCCCGCGGCGTTACCGCACATGACGTGGCATCCTGTCGACACTCGATACGAAGCAAAGAAAGAACTCCTGCCCGTTCGTTGCAATCAAACGACAGAAGAAGACTGAGAGAAGATACAAAGATAAACTGAGATTACTAGACGACGAAAAAGGAAAATAAAAAACAGACGACGCCGACCGAACTTCACAAATTACCAAGCCGGCCAGCCCTTCATGGTCGTGCATATCGAACCCGTAACAACGTGCCTGGGTGAACGGCTTTCGTGGTTTCAGTATGATCGCACGCTCGTCACGTCCTCTGTTAGTATGCTTTGCCAACAAAATTTGGTTCCGCGATCATTGCCATTCTGCCACCATAGAACGATGACTCTATAAGCAACAAATCACCGAATTGACCCACAGGAGTCAATACATATCATCACATTTCTCTGTTGACCCAGAAGGGTCACTAACCATGCAGACAGATACCTCAATCTCCTAAAATAAGCATGCGCATGCGTGCACTTTGATGACGCCATGGACAAATGCAGATCATGACCTGTGACATCGGAGATTGGCTGGGAGATCGCAATGCGGCCCCAAACTCGAGCAAACCGTATCCACGTCGAAGTCTTCAATATCTTTAATATATATATATATATATATATATATATATATATATATATATATATATATATATATATATATATATATATATATATATATACATCGTGACTGAACAGGACAGTATTTTGCTATTCACGTAAACACCCGATTACTAACTAGATTCATGAAGACACGCACGATATGAGCTTGAACTTCATGATACGGCCACATAAAGTGTTAATAAAATATTCGAGCCGTTAAAATATGGGATAAATCAAAACTGATTAGATCAACCGCGGGTAAAGGAAGCTGTAACTAATGAGGGTCTCGCAGACATAACAGCAGGTCTGGCTGGACAGCTACAGCCGTGAGCACCTCCTTTAGGACCCCGTGGAAGCTGACAGCCCCTTTCGGCTGGCTACAGGGCTTCCAGATAGGTCTATCAGCAGTGACGGAGCCAGGAATTTAAGGTAGGGGGCAAGCGTTGCCGACGCTGATCAGCACAGTGGAAATCGCAAGTCTTTTAAAATATTTCTTTGCTTAAAGACCGTTGGCGACAGAAGCTTTTGCTCTTCGGGTCCTACACTGTGAAACTTACTTCCAAAATTCTTGCGAACATCTACTCTCCTGCTGCCGACTATAGGACATCCTAAAACAACGCACCTATTCCTGACAGCATTTAGTGGGTTCCTGCGATTCGTCCTTTATGTGCTTATGCTTGCTGACACTGTGCATGCTGCTGCTAACCACACTTGCATGCTGATCCAATGCATGTCACCCAAACCTTGCTATTCTTGCTGTTTTTTGAGCATTCCACCGTTAACCGTTCGATCGCGCTTCCTTTGCAGCAATTGTGAATCGCATAGAAAGAGATTGAGCTCTCTGAGGGGGCTGTATCAAATGAATTAGTATTATCATCCTATCCAGCGGTCCTGAGCTGCTACTTCCATGCTACTAACTACCTCAATTGCTCTCCTGACTCGGGTATGGTTCTCAATTTCTCTTCGTTGCTCTGAGACGAAGTCTGTTGACTGACGAATGCGCACCGAAAGCCGCTCGGGCTTTGCAGTGCGCGCTACACACAAAACTCACCTACGTAGCACTCACATTTTCTCTGTGGCCTTATGGACTTACAGACGGAGATGCATTGCTTGACATTGACACTGGACACGTGTACGGAGGCCGCACAGATATTGAAAGCATGTGATGATGGCCTAGCAGTGAAGGTGCTCGCCTTTAACCACCGACGTCAAAATGAACGAATTTGACGACCGATCTCGTGGGCTCGAGCCCCTTGGCGGCATAAGCGTAGCGTCTGAATAGAGATTAAGTTCTCTCAGAGCGCCATATAAATGAATCGTATATGTTTTTATGGTCTCTTCATTCGTCACCATCGCGGCCATTTCTTTCTCAACATACATGAGCGTGGCGTCGTAGAGGTGGTCCGCACCCACCGTCACTCGTAGGCGTCTCGATAAGTTTTAATACCCTGAGCGCACGTTCCGGCCATGGCAATAAACATTGGCACAGTCAGAGTAAGTCCCACCTGCTTGGTCATAGCTGACCACAGCTCGACCGGCCTTGACCTGCATGACTGCCGTGTCTATAGGTAAGCGTCTTGGCATTCTTCGGTGCCGACTCGCAACTTCTTTCGCTATGAAAGCGATCAAGCTACCCTGTCCCAAGACGATCGATTGTATCGCCAGTAACGAAGCTGGCGACGGCTGCCGCTGCCGTCACGTGACCTCTTCTACGTGCTCTCCACTGAGGGCCAGCTGGCCGAGAAGGATGCCATGAAGGCTTATTGCCACCGCCCTGACGCGCTCTGGTTCCTAGTTAGTCTCTCTGGGCGGAACCGAAAGGCCTCTAGAATCCTCTGGTCAAGGAGCTGCGGGCAAAACTTACATTTTGCATCAGCTCAGTATGCTGCTAAGTTGTGATGACTTACGGCGACTCGCCGTAGCGAAGTTGACTTGACGATGTATAGTGCCTAGAAAGAGATTGAGTTCTCTGAGGACGCTATAGGAAATGCATAATTATCATTTTTATTTTTGGCTGTTAACACTCGGCCACGTCGTTTCCGGTTGTTCCAGTGCGAGACCGCCGTCGGTGAGGCCAACGTGAGCGCGAAGTCGTTAGCCTTTAGCCCGAACCCTACCCGGCCCCCTCCCCCCGAAAGCGCAGAAGGGGCCACCGGAAGTAGAGAGCGACTCTGAAGGCTTGCGGGGCCGCGTACGTTCGCTGTGCGAATTTTGAAGGTATTTCTTCGAAACGGGCAGCCCTTTTTTGCAGACGGGGCTTTACAAGCTGCTGGTGCGGGAGGGCGAGCCTCCATCTCTCACTTGCAGCGAAGCGTCGGTTTCCGGATGGGGCTACTGCTTTCATTTCTAAGGGTGGGATCGCATTTTTAGGCCTCGCTAAAGATGCAATCGCTTCAGACACAAGTCCCCCAGAGGTTATATCTGTGGAATGATGCGAAGCCTTCGGCGCGAAGGGGCTCTCCTTCGCTACGCTTCGGGCTCTCCCGAGTTTGAGTAAACGAGTTCTTTTTTGAGACAAGTCGTTCTACTGAGATGCAGCGAGTCTTCGGGGGAAGCACGAGCTTACAAGTAAGGCTTGGCTAAGTGGTTAAGGTGCTCGCCTCGACCGAGGTCGAGGTGAATGCATTTTATGGTCGAGGTCGTGGGCTCGAGCCCCGCGGCATAAGTGAAGTGCCTGAATAGAGATTAAGTTCAATTATGGTGCTATAGTAATGAATTTTATTTATTTATATTACAGCCGTGATGGCACACTAGGTAAGGCGGTTGCTTTCACGACCTCGGTCCCAAGGTCGTGGGTTCGATTCCTGCGGTGGGCGATCCTTTATCGCCACTGCAAGCGGTGGTGATAGCCGTAAAGGCTCTTCTGTCGCTATACAAGAAGAGGCTGTTTAATCAGCTAGGTTAAAAAGTTGTAATAAAATAAAAAGAGAGCGAGCGACCTTTATCACTCTTGCCACGTCGCATTCATACGCGTGCAGAAAGAGGGCGCGGACGCGACTTACCGCCAGGGTGCGGGGCAGTTTGGAGGGGTGCGCTGCGACGGGTTCGCACAGGCAGCTAGTTAGTTGAAAACCTCGCGGGCGTCAGCCGTCCTCCACGGTCGGGTGCGAAAAGGCGAGCGTAGACACGTGACTTAGCCCTACGATCGGGCGGCTCACTTTTGGCGCGGAGCGTCGGCTCTCTGTCGAAGCGGGGAATGGTGCGCGGCTATAGCGAGGCCATACAGCCTCGTTCTGGGCAGCAGTGCGCCTTCGGCTTGCCGCCTCGACGCCTCCCATCGAAGGGAGGCCGCCAATTTGATTGCCAGGCTGTGCCACCAGTCTCCACGAACTCCTGCCGCCTCCCCTCGGCCTCCCAGAGCGCCTCTCGGCAGCGGAGCGCCTCTCGGGCTTCAGGCTCCCCACGCGGGACGCAGCGAGATCTTTTTGGACGACATTTCGTAAACGCTGGCTTCCGAGCGCGCGCGCCACTTCGATGCAGACGTTCGGACTCTCCAAAAATGGCGTCTGACCTGACTTTTTAGAAAGGCTGTTGAGCCTGTATATTCGGGTGCTCCGTCGGTTCGCCGAATCGGAGTCTACTTCCGGACGAGATTAGCGCTTCTTCCCAAATGATGCTTCGCACGATCCGGGCACGCTCAGCCTCGCGGTCTCGCTCTCCGCTGAAGAGGGCCACCACACTCATTAGAGGATGCTAAAAAAAGGGGCGGTTTGTACCACTACCCCTCAGCGCTTCAGTTCCGAGCCCGGTCGGTGTCAGGGTATGGAGATGTAGCCATTGCTTGGCCGCTGCAGCTTGTGAGGCTCTAACTCGCAAACTTCAACCAATCGCGGCACAGCCCGCCTTCCAGTTATTGGCTTTAGCTACTTGCTTCAGCCGATTGCAGAGCTGCCGGCCACTCGTTTCTGTGAGGTCCGGAAATGTGTGTCCATCCGGACCGCGGCCAGCCAAAATAAAGTTTGAATACGTGTAACCAACAGTACGTTTGCTGCTGAGCAAGACGCACATATCCTGGATCAAATACTTCCTATAAAATATAAATATAGTTTATTAGTTTAGTGCCGTAGTTAAACTCAATCTCTATTCAGGTGCTTCACATATGCCACTGGGCTCTAGCCCACGACTTCGGTCATCAAATACATTCACCTTGACCTTGGTTTAAGGTGAGCGCCTTAACCTCCGGGGCACCTTACGATCCACATGTTAAAAGATTGCCAGTAAAAGATTCAACCTCGCGAATTGGTGTAAGGTGAATACGACCCCGATGAGGCTCGAAGCAACAAAGCACACCCGACGGAACGCGGCGGCCCAATTCTGCAATTCCGCGAAGGCCTCAAAGGTGGATTTCGAACGCGCCCTCCATCGGTGCCTGCGTGCTATACAGCCTCGGTCCTTATAAGCGGGATGCTTATCAAAGGACGCAGCCATAAATACACCTCAAAGGGTCAGACCATAAACAGACATCAAAGGGTAGTCCCCCCCAAGCCATCGATAGCCATCATTCTACGGGCTCTCCCGTAAGCAGACATTAAAGGGCTGCAAGATGGCCGAAACATGTACATGAAGCCACAATCGGCTCTGAACGACGCTAAACGGCGAAAACTTAGAGAACTCGCCGCAGCGAGTCGCCCAAGTATTTTTATAGCAATCAAGATACTTCGCTCCCGGTAGCTCTGGCGCTGATGCTCGGTGGGGCTCGTCCCAAAGAGCAATACTGACGGAGTCATTAGCCTTCTCTACCCCCCCATCGAAAGCCCGAGAGGAACTCGAGCCGCAGTAAGAGAGAGAGAGAGAGAGAGAGAGATAGAGAGAGAGAGAGAGAGAGAGAGAGAGAGAGAGAGAGAGAGAGAGAGAGAGAGAGAGAGAGAGAGAGAGAGAGACAGACAGACAGACAGACAGACAGACAGACAGACAGACAGAGACACAGACAGAGACACAGAGAGAGACACAGAGAGAGAGAGAGAGAGAGAGAGAGAGAGAGAGAGAGAGAGACAGAGAGAGACAGACAGACAGAGACAGAGAGAGAGAGAGAGAGAGACAGATAGACAAACAGCAAGACAGACAGAGAGACAGAGAGAGACACGCAGACAGACAGAGAGACAAACAGAGAGACAGACAGGAGATATAGAGAGACAGAGACAGAAAGAGGCAGAGACAAAGAGAGACAGAGACAGGCAGACCGAGAGACAGAGAGACAGAGATACACAGAGAGGGAGAGAGAGACAGACAGACCGACAGACAGATAGAGAGACAGAGAGAGGAGAGATAGAGGGACAGAGACAGAAAGAGGCAGAGACAAAGAGAGACAGAGACAGGCAGACCGAGAGAGAGAGAGAGAGAGAGAGAGGCTCGTCGGACCGGCGCTGGCTGCAGCCCTGAGGGCGTCGCCAGTCCACGGCTGCCGCCGCCGCCCAGTCCGGACTCGCCGAGGTTGCGGTCTTCGTTGACGTAGGCGTGCCATCGGCGCAGCCAATCGGAGCGGTCTGTAGCGGCAGCCGGTCTCGAAAAGCCGTTCGTGGTAGCGTTGCATTTTGGGCAGTCCTCTGCGAGCGTATAAGTTGCACCGCTGCCCCCCATAGACGATCGGCTCGGTTCGACCAGCAGCCGATTCTAAGCTCGATATTAATTAATTGAGCGCGATTAATTCCTCGCGCTCCCCCTCCCCCGCGATGTTGGCCGCGGTAGTTTTCGATGCGAAGACGCTCTTGCCCCAACGGAGCTGCGAAGCGCCGCAGGAGATCGCCCGCTCGACGTCCCGGGCCAACTGAGGTACAAAATGGTGCCAAACTATGCCTCCGCCGCCCGACCGGTGCGACTGGCCACCTCTGACACTTAGCCGCAGGAAGTCGCCAAAGGCTGCGAACATCCGGTCGCGTCATTCCCAGTTGCTCTAGTGCTTTGTGCCATCGAGGGGGACCAAATGAGAAAAAAAGAAATTTACTGAGCCCTTAGTCCCTTTCCCCGAAAGGCCCAGGAGATGTGGACTAATGGAGTGACGACTCGGCAGGCGCGTCGGGCGGTGCGCCCCCGAGGCTCGCCCGTTCGAAATGCTCCTCCAGAAGGGGGAGACAACTCTTTTAGATGGAATGTGTCAGGACGCTCGAGCGAGGAGGCAGCGGCTGCGGCGCGAAAGTTTAGCGCAGTCTCTAGTCGTTTCAAGAAGAAGCTCGTACTGCTTCGGCATAGAGGTAAACAAAATGTCATAAGTTATAAAATAATAATAATAATAAAAACTTATCGGTAAAAAATGTGAGAAGGTACTACAAACATGTTAGACCCCTCGAAATTAATTCCAAAGCGCAGTCCCGTCCGGCAAATCCTTTCTAGCCGCATCTACAAAAAATTGGCGGTGGACGCTGCGGACCTGCAGGAGAAACGATGTGTCGCTGCGCGCCGAACGCGAACGCCCTAAAAAGCCCCTGAGTGAGTAGAAAGTAGCTCACTGAGCGGTGCGAGGCGCGATAGCTCAGGACTTAAGGTGCTCGCTATTCACGACCGAGGTCGTGGGCTCAAATTCTGCAGTTGGGTGATTCCTGTTTGCCAATTGCATGCGGTTATGACAGCCGATAAGGCTCTTCTGCCGGATTACAAACGAGGCTATTAAATCGTCTAAGATTCGCTTAGGTAGCTTACCATCTGGAAGCCTGGTAGTCAGCGCCGACGGCAGCTATCAGCTAATGCACTTCTGGGCGGCGGCGAGCTTAAGACTTCCTGTTATAGGGTTAAGCCCCCAGCCCCTCCTGTGCATGGTTCTAATTGAAAGTAAACGCAGCAAATGGCTGACCAGCGAATCTATAGCGCATGGCTTGTTTCATAGTCCCTCTGGGGTTACGTCATCTTTGTCATGAAGTTGTCGTCAAAAATGTGCACTGCGAAAACTTTGTCCATGTCGGTCATTCGATAATCAACCGAAATACTTGTGAATGAATGCACGTTACATACGCATGTCCCGTATTCGGAAGTGGCTGCTGATTCGCTAGCCAGCGTTGGTCAATAGGAAGAGAGCCGGTACAGCGTACGCTTATAAAATTGGCCCACGAGTTAGGGTGTTTCATCTTTGACGACCGAGGTCGTGAGCTCGAGCCCTGTGGTATGTGTGAAGCACCTGGAGAGATTAATTTTTCATATGGCGCTCGCTGTACAAATAAAGTTTATATAAATACAAATTCCTAAATCACTCTCATAATTGAAATGGAAAATTGATCTGAAAATTCTTAAGTCGCACTCGACGACGGAAGCTCACGCTGGCGGAAACGCTTCGACCGAGCAGCTCGGCGTCGCAGACCACGCTGGAAATTACCGAAAGTGCTGCACTTACGAAAAACTTCAATTGTGTTAACGCTTACATTTTTGTTTACGGTCACATTGCGGTTCAATTTACGTGACCGACTGGTGTACTTTAAAATAGCGTGTATTATTTCAAATTACGTGAGTACGTCGCGTAAACGGAGATTATTAAAAGTGGGAAAAGATCAAACTTCGCAAGCTGTGGATGTAAAATAAAAGTGAGCGAACTTCGTTGAATGTCTATCGCAACTTTCGCTGACCAAACTAGAAAACCAGAAAAAAGCCACTCAATTTTGGATTGCCGACCCTCCACGAGAGCATAGTTTTTTGTCAAACTTGACATGGCAAACAATTTTTTTATTTTTCAGCCTATCATCCGGAAGATTTAGCCGCACTTGCAAACCTGAAAGATTTCCTTCGGGATCTGCCTTGTGGAGGTGCATACTTGCGAATTTTAAGCAGCTCCATTTATAGTGTAGCTTTGTGCCTGGTAAAATTCATAACTCGGCCATTACTCAACAGATCATCGGGAAATCTGAAATGTGAGTTTACGTCTGCTTGTGAACCACTGCAGAAGTTTATCTTTGATTTAGGTCTAATAAGTATTTCAACTTAACAAGCTGCAAAAATACCTCGGCGTACCTAGGTTCAACAAATCGGGACACAAGTCGCATTTGATGCTAGGATCAGTAAATTTCTTATTTTTAGATAAGTTGTTTCCTGTTCGGGTCAGACATGGTTTGAAGAAGGATCTTTTCCTACAAAGTGTCAAAACTTTCGATCCCACTCCTAACATGTCTGTCTGTTGAACGATATCCTAAGCAGATGTTCGATAGTTTGAAAAATGTTGTCCGTAACTCCCGAGAGCAAAAGAACGGTTCTGCCGCTGTGATTCCAACATCCGTCGGCTTGTCTGAATCTTCATGTTCAGCAGCTGGCTAATTAGCAATACGCAGTCGCCGCGCTAGTTCATAACTCGGGCACAGCACAGAATTGCGAGCGCCACTTTGTTTGCGATCGCACTCGCTGCCTCAGCTGCTGCTGCAGTCTCCGACTAGCGAGCCATGCGTTGGCGATGCCGGAATCAGCTGGATCACTGGAAGGTTTGCCATCAAACTGCAAAATTCACAGTAGCGACCACGCTACTGCGACGTCCGAACAGAGCCCGACGAGTTGCAGTTGGACTCAAGGAAGCAATAGGCAGTGAACGGGAAAGCATTTGCTTAACACAACTGAAGCTTTTTCGCTAGTGCGGCACTTTCGGTAATTTCTGGCGCGGCCTACTACGCCGACCTGCTCGGTCGAAGCGTTTCCGCCAGCGTGAGCTTCCGTCGTCGAATGCGACTTGAAACCAAGACATAAATAAAAATAAGTAAGCTCGCCACCTTTTTTCAAGGAAGGACTCTGCTGTAAAGTTGGAAGGGAAGAGAGGCGTTTCAGGAAAACGCGCGTCGTTCAGCGGGAGCAACACTTTTTGACGCGATCCAAATCGAGAGAGCGAAGTCATCGCGATGCAGCAGAGCTAAGGGGTGTGACAAAATGAAGGCAGTCTGCGATGCGCTGCTAATGCCGAAAAGTGAAGAGTACAGCCCCGCAACTTGCACCGCTTGAATGCAGTCGCCCGAGTGTCGACTGATAGTAATTTATTCGTCCGAGTTAGCGAAATGCGTCGCGCAGCCTTATTCGAGAACGCCGCGGGGGTAGGGGGCTCCGAGTTTTTCCAGCGTACTTTCCATGGTACTCGGAAGTAGGCGGCGGCGGCGGCAGCGGCGGCGGCGGCGGCGGCGGCGGCGGCGGCGGCGGCGGCGGCGTCCGATTCGAAACCTCGGTTCTCATTTGTCAGCTGTGCAAATACAATTACAGCGCATTCCCTAGCCGCGCCCCAGCCCCATGAAATACGACAATGCGCTAAATGCGGCAAAAGCTTCAGCTTACCTGCCTGCCTGCGACGCGCCCAACCCGGGCGTGTTGTCCACAATTGACCCAGTCGCACGGTCCGCGGGGCCAGGCTATCGTGTCATCAGCAATCGACCGGCCGTCCGCGGCTCCGGCGGACGAACAAATGTCAGACGACGGCCATTATCTTCCGTCCTGAAGCGGACACCGACGAGAGAACCAACGGGAGCGCCGCCGCTCTGCGGACGCAGGACGGACGAGGACGGACGCAGGAGAAGCCGAGCCACCGCGCGCGCGCGCGCGCGCCGAGCCGGCGCTCTCCGCCTCTCCTTCCGCTCCGCTCCCAAGATGGCTCGCCTCCGAGAGGGCCGCGGCGGTGGCGGCGGTGCGCAGAGCTCGTACCGTCGAGGTTGACGTCCTATCTCTCAGAGCAGTTTCAGGTTGTCGCCTAATCTTGCCAACGCCAGTACGCGATTTTGTTGCGCTCAGCTGGCGCCTTAGTCTTCTCCTGCGTCCGTCACGAGGCAACGGCAACGGCGGCGGCGGCGGCGGTGGCGGCGGCTGCGTTCGAGACCCCCCCGCGGTTTTTTGCACGAGGAGGTCGTGGGCTCCGAACCGCAGCGAAGCGCCTCGCTGAAATAGCTGCCAATCGCGTGCGCCGCGAAGAGGCAGGGGAAGAGAATGTCGAGATTGACGCGGCTCAGACGGCGCTCGAACGAAAGCGTCGCTCGGAGCGCCCGCTGCTCGCGGCCGCGGACCGCTCCGGATATTACCCGCTGTTAGATATTAGACTCCTTGCGTAATATCCATCATTTGACCAAGAGGCCGCGTCTACCTAGAAGCGAGGCGGCTGCTCGCTCTCTCTGAAGTCGCACCCCTCCCTAGTTCGACGACGAACGAGTTAACGCCGAGAAAGTTTACCCGCAGGCACTTCTCGCCTTTCATACGACTGCCGGTTCAGGACGGTCTACAGACGCCGCGCCTCGCGCGCCGAGCGGCGGCGCTGCGCGGCTTTAACGGAAGTCCTCTGCTTCAAATCTCTCTCGAGCGAAGCGGCAGCCAGCGCGTCGGCTCCGCCGACTTCCGCCGCACGCTGCTGTTTGCGAATCCGTCGCCGCGCGACGGCGCGAGCGCAGTTTGTTCCGTCGGCTTAAGTTTCTTTGCGAAATCGTCTCCAGGAAGTTGAAGCCAGGGATCCGTCAGGGGGATCTGGACGCACAGCGCTGCCCATTGTGCCCCGCCTCTGCGAGTGCACGCGCGAGTGCGCGCGCGAGCAGCCGAACGCGACGAAGTCGCTCCGCGAGGAAAGTAGCTCGCACGACATTGGCGTCGGAGAGCTGGCGATCCTTTTCGATCCTTTTCGATCCTTTTCGACGCTCGAGCGAACTCGCCGGCGGAACTCGGACTGCGGGTGAAGACCGGCGAAGTCTTTCCGCCCTCTTTCCGCCGCAGCTGGTTCGAGCCGCCGTCTCGCGCGCGCGGTCTTCCCCATTCGGTCTTTCCGATACGCCGCTCGAGTTTCGGCCAGTTCGCTTCCGGCGTCGCAGGACCCGCGCCGCGTCCGCTCGCGCCGCGACGGAAGCGAGGCGCGCTCGCCTCGCTACCGTCGCTCTCAGGCGAGCCGGCCGAGTTCCGGTAGCGCTGCCTGCCGCGTGCATCCGCTCCTCCTGTAGAAGCGAGCTCGCGTCGTCGGCGTCCGACAGGGCGGCGCGGCGGCTAAAAGCGCCCCGCGGCGCCCTCCTCGAAGCCCTCCAAATCACTCCGCCTCTCCATTACCCATTCATTATATTCGTTCTCGCCGAACTCGACGAGCGAGCATTGCGACCTCCGATAGGGTCGGCGGCGCTCGTCCGCCGCCGCAGGGCCTTGCGTCCGACCTCCTGCGTCGTACCGCTCGCCGCCGCCGCCGCCGACGCGGGGTCGAGATCTCGTGCCGGCGTCTAGCTTGCCGCACGGCGACAGCCGCGGTGGTGAAGGGAAGGGGCGGCGTCGAGCGCGCGACTCGCATTTATCTCGTTCACCAATCCGGACGTGCTCGGAGATCGGGTGCCAAAGAAAAGATGCGGAAACGCGTCGGTCTCATCGCTAGCTCTAGCCGCCGCCGGAGTAAATAGCGACCGAGTCAATAGCGATCGCTCGACGGCTGTTTGCCACCGCCAAACAGGCGCTCCGTCCAGCGCTCGGCGGGCTCATTCGCAGACGGGCGGCGGTCCGTCGCTTCTGCCCGCGGCGTCATTGCCGCCGTCATGTCCCAGGGTGCCCAGCAGACAGCGGGTGCTCGCTGGTGGCCCACTCCGTACGTGACCTGTGCAGACGCCAGAGGTGTACAGCGGGTCGAACTGTGGCTGCTGAGCTAGCTGATCAAAGCGGCTTGCACTGAATGCGTGCCTCGTTGGAGTAGAGCATCCGGTCGGGATCTAGGCCGTGCCTGCCCCACCGAAGAAGAGGACGTCCGATTTGGCCGACGATGGGCGCAGGATTAAAAAAGACAAACGCATTGACCAGCCTCATTTATATAGAGCGGCAGAGGAGCCTTCACGGCTATCACCTTGCGCTTGCAGCGATCAAAGAGGATCGCTGCAAGGCAGGACTTGAACGGAGTACCCTGGTCGTGAAGAGCGAGCACCTTACCCCCCCCCCGGCTAAGACCAAGGGACAAGAGATGCCGTCCGCTAAGGCCATGCTGCAGGGAGAGAGTGGATTGTTTGCCACGACCCGCACGGATGTGGATCGTGACGCGAAGTCGTGCGGGGTCCCGCCGCGTGGCAAGCCTGCACTGCCCGTTGGCCGAATGAATGAATATGCCCAGCTTGGCTAGCATCGAGGATGAGCAGGGAACTCGGTCGGTTCCACTGAGCTGACACCGCAGCAGCTCGGCTTGCAATAAAACGCCGGCATGCCGACGGCCTCTAAAGCAACTGCCGATATAGCGAAAAAAAGAAGTTCTGCTGCAGTCGGAACGTGGACGTAACACAAAAGCAGAGTGAGCAAAGCACTTTGCAGGGAAATTTGACCTGTGGCAAGCTACAGGCTAAAGGACCACGTCTGCTAAGATTAAAATGGGTCAGCAGTCTTCGCTTAGGTTTAACCCGACGCTCGGCCCAGTGACAAACGAAACGGTGCAGTCCAATTAGACGTTAGCGAACGGTAGCCTCATCAGCGGCTCGTCGTCCTCAAGCCGCTACTGAGCCACCACATGTTAGTGGCTCAGTAGCGGCTTGGCGGTAAGCCTCCCTACAGCGTATCGGTCCGCTTCAGCATGTGCAGACATTGGATTAAGCTGTGCCGTAGGACCTGGGATTAAGCTACGATTAAGCAGTGTCTTGGGCAGTGAGACAGCTCGGGCGTGCCGAGCTTGTAGAGCGACTATGAAACAGAGCTTCTTCTCATACGACACCCCCAAGCTCGCGGCTGGACTGGGAGACTTTGCTTTTATAATTGAAGCTGTCGTGCGACCGTCACATTGTGCTTAGAATGTCGGGTTCGCCTTTGATAACCGCCTAACTTTTGAAAGTTTAATTAAGAAGACTGCCTCTACAGCTAGCCATCACGTCCAACCAATGTCTAGGATTAGGGGCTCTCTACCTCGGTGGCTTGCAAAACATTGCTAGTTCCCTGGTTCAGTCTAGGCTGGACTTCTGCAATTCTATTTTGGCTACCAAAAAAAGCCACTTTTAAGTGTCTGAGTATGAATATGGCGAGTCAACAAATCCCAGAGATTCAGCCACGTATGTCTTTTGCTGAGGGAGCTGCGATGGCTTCGGGCCGATCAACGGATACGGAGCAAAACCTAAGGCCTGCCGAGACTTGTCGCGGCATGTTGAACCAGCCTGCTATGAGCACTGTACCCATAGCAGACAGACGCGACAGATTGTTGCGTCTCACTCGACCAGCTATGTACGGTATGTGAGCACTTTCCCGAGCGAAACGCAAGCGACGTTCGCCGACGGAGAAATGTGAGGCTGCCTCACACGAGCATCGAGTGGTCTCGCCGAGGCGAGGTTGGAGCAATGCTTGGCCCAATAGGGAGAGGACCGGCGGCGGAGCCACAGCAAGTCGTGGCTATGGCCCCGCCACAGGAGTCCAAGATCACCAAGATGGTGTGCATACATTACGGAGGCAGCGGTCTCGATCGCCCAGACTGGTCCACGGCGGTGGATTCCGGCAGTCAGGCTTTGCCGCTTCATTGGGCCATGCTTCGTCGCCCTAGAGTAATGGCAATAATACAACGTCTGTCTAGTGCCTAGGAAGAGCACTAAATCTCTCCGCAGGCACACTGCGTGTGCTGGATAGGTGTCCGGTCATGGCGACAGTGCGTCCGATCAGACAGACAGAGGAGAGAGAGAGAGCATCCGCGTAGACCTAGCAGCAGGGAAAGGCGGTCGTTCTGCACGACCAAGACAGCAGCGGAGTCTTAACGCACGATCTCGCGGTCTAGCGTGGCTGACCTTTAGTACTTCCGGCCGGTTTAATGAACCAGCCCGGCTCGGCTGACACCTCAGCCGGGCAGCAATTAAGTAGGGCAATCAGTGGCCGCTACAAATGCCGAGTTGACATCACAGATGTGCAGGTTAATGAGCATAGACACTTTAAGTCTCCGGAAGTCTTCTAAGGACCATACACTTCGGTACGACACCATCCAGATAGCAGGTGGAAAATGTCTGAAAGCATTCGCTCAAGCTACGATTAGGGTCGCGGTCTTCAATGAGCTTAAATGACATAAATATTAATTGTAACCATAATATTAACAATAGTTAGTTTGTATAGCTCACTGGGAGAACTAAATCTCTATTCATCCAGGTGCTTTACAACTCGCTGGAAGAGAATACCAAGGCCAAGGGTTAATGAAAGGTATGGTATCGTGGTTAGTTAAGCAGGCAAAAGCGCACGAGTTAGCGATGGTTAGATCCTCGTGCAAAAGTGCAGCAGAAGGCATTAGGATGCTATGCATTTGGTGCCACCGGTCAGTAGGATCCCTGGTTAGTCACGCGCACTGAATCGTGCGCAGGCGACGCTCGTGGGGCGCACGTGAGGAGAATGAGGCGATTTCGCTGGCGAAGCAGGGAAAGCGTAGCGGAGCAGCTGCGTCTCTAGCTGCGACACTTCGAGCCGAGGCGTCGAGTGCAAAGTCATAGCAGGTGGCGACAGAAACCGAAAGGCGATTTCCAGACTTTAGGTGCGTATGAACGGAAGGAGTGACTACCGGAAGATATCGGTTCAGCGCGAGGAAGCTGGAGACGACCGGAAGCCGAGGCGACCGCCTACCGGCGTTTCGGATAAGGCGCAGGCGGGTGCAAGAAAAATATCTAAAAAATAAATAAATTACGCACTTAATTCGTACAGCTGCCTGAGAGAACCTAATAACTATCCGGGCACTTTGCATACGCCGCCAGGCTCGAGCCTACGACCTCGGTCGTCAGAGGCGAGCGCATTACAACTGGGCCAATCCAGGGCAGCAGTCAGACGGCGGGAGCAGTACTGGCAGCTCGCTGGCTCGCTCCTCAGAGAAGAGGCTGGTGCGCGACAGGCTCAAAGGGCGGGAGAAGAAGAAGAAGAAGGTCGTCTTTACGGTTCCAGCCCGCCATTTTTCGGATGGAGCGCCAGCTTGTAGGAATCGGTGCGGAGAATTTTCGCCACGTCGACATTCGACGTCCGCCCGCTCGTGCAGCGCCTGCGGACGTCGTGCGCCGCCTCGCGCAGCTCAGGAGACGACCGCGAGTGTCGCAGCGCACGTTATTCGTTCACTGCGCTGCAAAGTATTACGCTATTAGGTCTTTGCCCACTGCACTCGCTGCGCCGCTACCCGAACTGACGAGGGTCTCGCGGCTCCTAAAGGTGGCTTAAACGCGGAGGAGGAGGAGGAGGAGGAGGATGAGGAAGGGAGGAAGGAGACCCCGTAGACGATCCAATCGGCCGACGGCTTACGGCCACTTTGAATAATCATCGGTTCGTTACCCCGAGCGGTGCACTCTGGGGCTATCGTCGGGCGAACGCCCCCGCATTCGCGTGCTCGGGAGTCTCGGGAAATCGACCCGCTCAATCGGCGGCCACGAGACTCGGAGGGAGGGGGCTGCAGCGGCGCGCCTACAAAGAAGCGACTCGCGGCTGCTGCGGCTGCGGTCCCGCATGCCGCAGCCGCAGCAGCCGCCTCGGCCGCCGCCGATATCGCCGTTCCGCGAAGAAGAAGCGTGCGGACGTGCGCCGCCGCGGCGGGCGAATGGGAGGGAGTGGGCGCAGATGCCGATAAGTATACGCGGGGGGGGGGGGGGGGGGAGAAAGAGTCGCGAACGTCTCCGCCTCCGCTGCCGGTCGAGTTATGCTACCGATCACAGGGCGTAGCGTCCTAAAAGAGCTGCGTCTGTTTTCGGGCACTTTATGGATGCTGGCAAGGTTTCGGTTGATAAGCGCGAATAACTTTCACGAGCTCAGCACGCGCGACCAGAGCGCTCTATGAATATGCAGTTTTAGATGCTTATTACCTGTCGTCTAGTCGGGGATGTCGGGGTATATACACGTATATATATATATATATATGAATTAATTACCTACACAAATGAATTAATTACCTACACACACACACACACACACACACACACACACATATATATATATATATATATATATAGTTATATATATATATATGTGTGTGTGTGTGTGTGTGTGTGTGTGTGTGTGTGTGTGTGTGTGTGTGTGTGTGTGTGTGTGTGTGTGTGTAGGTAATTAATTCATTTGCATTGCACCCTAAGAGAACTTAATCTCTATTCAGGCGCTAGACACACGTCGCAGGACTTGAGGCCACGACATCGGTCGCTAAAAGCGAGCACCTTACCCCCCCCCGGGCCAATCCAGGGCAGAGCAGGGATGTCATCGGGTAGCGAGCTCCGTTCTTTGGAAGCGCAGGAATTCAAGGAGCGGTGTCCGAACGATTTTCAGGTCTGACACTTGGACGACCCGATGGAGTCGATGGAGCCGCGCCTGCTGTGTAGCGGCAATGTCCGAGCAGCGAGCACTCGGATAGATAAACCGATGCTAGAGAACGGAGGGACGGGAAAGCGAGCGACAGAACCTTGCGGAATCGCTATGTAGCAGGATCGCAAGCCAGTGCAGGTCGGTGGGGACATTGCTATGCGGCGGCGGCGTCTTGCTCGATAGGCTAGCCCAGCCGCCTAATCTTGCGTCAGCTGTATTCATTTCGCAGGCTGAGAGACGTGCAAGGCAAGAGCTGCCGGAGGTCTGGTTGGGATATCAGAAATGCATAGACTAACTTTGCTCCGGTGTCCTTAGTTGACCACCGCTGAATTTTTTCAAATTTTAATCAGATTAATGTGCGTAGACTTGACCGTGCAGCTGCCGTGGTCCCACAGCGAAGGACGATTTAAGAAACCGGACATTGAGACTCGACGGAGAGGCTACCGGGGAAACTCGGGCCGAGCGAATTTTGAGGACGAGGCTTTGAGTGACGCAACGCACGCCCGTAATACTTACACTAGCTCCGCAGTCAAGTCGGCCTACTTGCAGCTGCGGGACATTGCAAAAACTCGGATTTCTTTTAACATGGATATCAAGGCCAAGCTGTTCCATTCAAGTGCGACCTATCCTATCGTCTAGACGACTGTAACTCGCTCCGTGGCACCTGCTCGATAGGACGCTTACAGCCGGTGCCAAACTCTGCAGCGGCTACCGGCTGTTTTTCGGAAGCGTTACAGCTGTTGCAGATGTCGCAATGTACATTACTTTTCGTCTACTTGAACTGGCTCGCCATCAAGCAGCGCATCTTCAGCGCAAGGTTTTGTCGTTCCCTTCCTGGTTCAAACTCCATCCTGTTGCTTTTGCCTAGCGGCTCCGAAACACTTACTCCCCAGGCTTCCGGTCTTAGGAGCACCTCTCTGGGTCGTCGGTCGGTCATCTAGCTGTGCCTGTAGCCATCCTTAAACCCTTAGGAGACCTTGCCTTGACTTTGCAGGCTCCTTGAGCTTGGAGCTCGCGGAATCAACTGACGGAGCACGACGCGCTTGTCACTGCGATTCAAACGAAGCTAAAAACCAAAAGCCGCCAGTTCGTCTCGGCACTTGCCGGTCCGTGAGAATCGTCGTCCTACGTGTCATCGTGCATGTGAATTGTTGAATATTTGCTGAAGCAGTGCAAGCTAGCGCTCATGTCTTGTTGACGTGTTTCATTTCCAGCACGTCAGGTATGCAAATTGGCCGGGAAAAATAGTTATTTGAGTACTTTGCATCTAGGCTCCGAAGACTCGCGCTAAGATGGGAACTTTTTCTTCGATGCATATGCGAAACGACAGGCGCTCAGAGAGGACCTGGCGATTAATAGAATCAAACGCAGCCGAAACGTCCGGCGGAACTAGTAAGCAGACAAGTCAGTGCTGCTGTGAAAGTCATACGCTATACACGTACCTCAGTAATGTTGGCCGTGGAGCCACTGGCACCAAATCCTTATGTTAACTTTTCCGACAGGTTTGATGTTTTAGTAACCGAGTTTAGCTGGTCTCCTGCCACGGGCTCGAATGACATTGACATGAATGGCAATTGGGAGGCCGGAGGGAGAAGCCGTTCAAGTTCTCTCGGTCAATTGTTGACGCGGTCTCGTTAGTGGCCTAACAACGGCCTGGCTGAAGGACGAAGGGAAAAAAAGCTGAGACTAAACCTGAGACTCAGCCTACCATACTTGTTAGGCTAGTGACGTGGACTGTAAATAAGTAAATATATAAATACTAGCTGATTTAACAGCCTGCTTTGTATAGCGACAGAAGAGCCTTTATGGCTATCACCACCGCTTGCAGCAGCGGCAATACAGGATCGCCCACCGCCGGATTCGAACCCACGACCTCGGGATCGAGGTCATGAAAAGCAACCGCCTTACCTAGTGTGCCATCACGTAGCAAGTCGAAGCATCTCAGAAGGAGAAGCAAACGGCTGCGGGCGTCTAGCGGGCGAGTACTGCGGGCTGATGACGCCCTTCAGACTGGGGCTCGCTCTCACTCTCAACACCGGCTTTTAGTCCACGCTCGCCGCCAGGTGCTCGCCTTAACGACCCAGGCCGCGGGCTCGAGCCCTGCGGCTTATGTAATGCGCCTGGATAGAGATTAAGTTCTCTTATGGTGCTATACGGAAGAAGTTATAACTATAACTATGAGGACGAATTTTGTGTTCTTTCAATGATGCATCCTGTAACGAGGGCATTCCTTTTTTTAAATCTACGAAAAGAAATATTGAGACTGCTATTCTATACACACGCAAATTGACAGAGGCGTAGACGCAGTAAATCGATGATAGCTACGTATCTCGGCCAACGGCTCGATGGCAAATGCGAGGCGCTAGCGGCGCGACTAGGTAGCCGACATCTTGCCTGCGCTTCTAGCCCACACGCTGCGCCTGTTCCGCCGCAGCTTTCCAACGCACGGGCCCCGCGGCGCATACTGCGTGCACGACGCACTGGCCGCGCGGAGGCTGGAGCGAGTACGGAGAATAAAAAGAAGGAAAAGAAGGAGAAGGAAAGGAGAAGGAGAAGGAGAAGGAAAATGAGAAGGAGAAGGAAAATGAGAAGGAGAAGGAAAAGGAGAAGGAGAAGAAGTAGAAGGAAAAGAAGGAGAAGGAGAAGGAAAAGAAGGAGAAGGAGAAGGAAAAGAAGGAGAAGAAGAACTATACGAGTCGTGCCTCCCACTCCTCAGCGCTCAGCCCGACGACGCTCTCCGCTCGTCTCAAGAGCGCTCGCTAGCGAGGAGCAGCGCCAGAGGTCGGGCGGGCCATGCGCGCGTCCCGGCGGCGCTGCGCCGCCGAAAAGGCGAACGCCGAACGCCCCACCCTCGCCCAACTCCCAGCGCTGGGGCGCTAGGACGAGCTTTTCCGAGAAAGGCTGCCGAGGCACCGGCCCGGGTGGACGCCGCGACTCGGCGGACTGGCGAGCGCGTGCGATCGGCCGGCTGGCCGGCCGATCGCATTGGCACTTTGCCAGGTGATGCGCCACTTCCGGGAGCGACCTCGTCGCCTCGGCCGCGCCATCGCTGTTGTCGCGCGCTCGCGCCAGGCGCGGCGCCCGCACTTTATGCAGTGGCTTCGCTCGCGCGCACCGCGCCCAAGCACTTGCGCCGCCGCGCCCTCTACTTTTCAGCGCGAGCGCGGCGCGGCTGAACGCACTAGTGGCCGCCAGGCGGGGTCGTCCGGACGCTCGCTCCGGCGCGAAGTCGGCGCGGCAGCGCGGCGGCTCTGGATTACTCGTTAGTTTCTTCGCTGGCGAGCGCTGCAGAGCGCGGCTCGCGAAGGAGCCGGTGCGGAGCCCACACACTTGGCGCAGCTTTCGAGTGGCTGCACCACTTGAGGTCAGCGGCAGTCGCAGCGACTGCCGCCGGAGACAGCGAGAGTGCGGGCGCTGTCTCCAGCGGCAGCGTCGTCGCCGTTGCCGGCTGCGGCGGCGGCGGCCGGCGGGCCGCAATTTGCCTAAGCCGTCGCGCGTCTGTTTGGATGGCCTCGCAGGTTCGCCTTAATTAATGGCGAATTTCGCACCGATCCGAAGTCGGCGGATTTAGCGAGCGGGCAGGCAATGCCCACGGCCGCCTCCCCGCCCGCGCCGCACCGCGGCGCGGGCGGGGAGGCGAAGCGTTCTCGCGGCCGCTGGCGCTGCTCGATCGTAGCGCGACGCCGCGATTGCTGCAGCGCGAACAATTTGTTGGAATTGACTGGCCGAGAAAAGCTGGCTCTTCAAAGCCCACGCGTGCACTCTCGGAAACGCAGACGCGGGCGCAGCTCGCGAGCATGCGGGCTTCGTCGACGCTTCGTTGTCTATTTCTTTTAAAGAGCTGTCGCAGTAGCGCGAACTCTGGCGCTCTCAGCAAAAAAAAGTCTGAGGCGCGTCCTTAGAGAGAAAGCACCCGCAGTCGAAGCTTTCGCATCCAGCGTTGACTGAACCGATCGGTATTCTCTGGAGGAGAAGCGGCGAAGAAGATGCGATTCAATTTCTTACTGAGAAGTGACTCGAAACACCGGCGACCGGAGACCGGCAACCGGCGAGCAGCCTGAAGCGACGCGAATTATCGCATGCGGAATATCGACTGCGACGCGAGACCACTTCGACGATCACTCGCCACTAGACAAAGGCGTGAGCCACTTCTCCAGAGACAGTCTCCCTTCTGGAGACACTGAGCCGGAGCTGCTGTGCAAGCGTAAAGGCCGATTCGCCTCACTGCTCTGCAATGCGCTCCCAACCAAGAGGCGCCGCAGGGCGCGCGCGCTCGGGCGATCGGCAAACTGCAGCGGATCGTCGGCGATCGCCGCGGCGGCGTGTCGAGGGTTCGCGCGATTTTCCCGAGGCGCGCCCCAATGAACGTTTCGTAATGCCAAGGCACCGTCGCGTTGCAGGCGCCGACAGTGGCTTCCAGAAGGAGCCCAGATGGTGGCGGAAATCGGCAAACTATTTTGCATGCTGAGAGAAGTATGCCGCTCAGTGTCTCATCGGATGCGAAATTCCAGCCATTGCTCACCGGCGTATTTGCATTTCCTCACTTTAAATTAGAGACTCACTTCACTTTCAATCTCTTCCTACTCACTTCAAATGTACTGTGCGAGCGGAAAGCGCGTCACGTGGTTAGCGACAGCAAGCCCAGTGTCGGCGCGAATTAGCAAGCAACGAACAGCTCGTGCTGGGATGCAGCGAATGCTGTGAGGAGCGGCCGGATGTCTGGCTGCTCTTTTAATGCAGACAAGTCTGGCGATGCGGTGGCGTCGGTCGGTAGTGAGTTCCGGGTTTTGGGAGCGTACGCACTGATGGCACGGTCTCCAAAGGATTTGAGGTTGATTAGAGGCACAGTTAAACAACTAGAGTCTAAAGAGCAAATGGAACGAAGCGAAGCGGAAGCCTGGTGAGGAAGTACTTCAAATATGTAAGAACCGGAGTAAGAGGATGAAAAAACCTAAAAGTAAGCGACAGAACCAAGAAGTAGATGCGCTGCTTGATTGACTGATTGATGGTGCCAGTGCCGATCGGTGAGGGATGTGGTGAAAGTGGCGACGCTCACGGCAGCAAGCCTAGCTGCCGAGTTTGGCACCAGCTGCAAGCCTGTTGCTGAACAGGCAGGTTACACCTTCGAGTAGCCAGTTACTGAAGTACAAGACAGGATTTCGAAAGCGCATGGACGAGCTTGACTGTGACGTCCTTATCTGAGCACGGCCGAATTTTTGCAATGCTACGCCGCTGAAAGTGGGAAACTCGCAGATGATGTGATCCTCTCACGAAGGTCACTTTTTAACAGGGCACCGTAGATTGCATGCAGACGCTTTAGGATACACGCTGGCCGAGCCCACTGTGAAGGTTGTGCATCGCTAATAGGAGCCCGATGAAACAGGCCGCTACGAAATACGAGCTGGTTTGGCCCAGTGGTTAAGATGCTCGCCCCGACCGAGCTCTAGCCGAGGTGGAGTTGTGAGAGCTCGAGGTGCTGAAGGTAGGAGAGATCAAAGCTCAGGTATAGGTACAAGTATATGAACAGGTGTGTATCGTCTGTTTAAAACTCTAGAAGTCCCCTAAAGCCATCTTTTCTGAGTCGATTCGTTTACCTACACCTCTTACGAACGTCAAACCCTTTGGAGACCGTACCCTCAGTTCGTATGCTTCCCAAACCCCGGAGCTCACTTCTGACTTTCGTCATGACATCCACTGACTTGACAATGCTTATGCGTGCTGACACCATGCATGCTACCACTAACCATGTTTGCATGCTAACTCTAACCATGTCAACTAGGTGAGGAGCTAAACTGGGAGCGGTTAAGGAGACGGTTGATCGTCGACGTCAGAATTTTGGATTGTGCATCTGTGATTCGATACTTTTTATATAAAAGCTAAACTTGGCCTAGAACCAGTTGGTGCGATGTAAAGTAGTCCTAGTATGCCTGTTGATGGACAGCCAACCCTGATCTTTGTGTATGCTTTTTCAAGCTTGCGCTTAGTAGACCTAGCTAGTTTAATGTCTGTGGTAAATCATTGGCCGTCTGGGTGAGGGCGCACAGTACGCTTGGTTAGAGGTGCAAACTCGCCGAGCATGTCGGCTAGTGTCGTGTTTTTGCAATCTACGAACAGGTCGGAAGGGGGACTGAGCAGCAGAGGCGAAGCAGATATTCTCGTACGAACAGCATCGATTTCAAGAGCCTTGAGGTTTCGCGATTCACAGGTTATTTTAGATAAAGAAGAGGAGGGCACACATTGTAGACTGAATGAGATCTGCAAGTGGTCAGATAAGCAGGATTTGGGAATAATTGGTAATAATAAAGTGCAGTTGTATGAGAAAATCAGGTCGAATGTGTGACCCTTGATGTAAGTTAGGCAATGCACATGAGCCGAAAGAGACAAGGAGCCAGTCAGTGCACGAAATTCAGTGCTGAAGGCGTCAGATAAGCTATCAAAATGAATGTTGAAATCACCCATAACGAGGAAGGATTGTATTCTTGCACACAGATTTGATATGAGATAAGAGAAATCTGAGATAAAGGAGGACTTGGTACCTGGAGGACAATAGACTACTGGCACCATCGATAGCTTGTTGTTGGGTGAACTCAAAACAATTGATTTGAAAGACTGCTTCGAGGTTACTTGCAAACGGCTTGGAACTGAAGGACGTGCGTGTAATAGTAGCGACTCCGCCTCCAGTTTTGATTGATTTAGTATTGCGAAAGAAGGAAAAGCTAGTCGGGGCTGCGACTTTAATTGTTTGGCAGTTTGCCCATTTAAGCAAAGTTTCAGCCAAGGCGAGCCGGTCGACACCATAGATCAGAAATAAGTTCGCTTACTTATAAGGGCTTATTGCACATTAAGCGACGATTTCTAAGACAAGCATCAAGTTGGGCCACCGGAGCTATAGCAGGCCTGATGACCACTAAGTCAGAGAGATTCACAGTAACGCATGAGGGAGAACGTGCTGAGCTGTACGAGACAATGCCAGTAGTACCAAATGAGCAGACACTCAGCTCGCAGCTCCCGCCAAACGAGCGGTGTCTCAGCTCGCGGCGCCGGCCCCCTAGTCGGCTCCGCGGCGCTTTTTTAAGCCATAATTCGCGGATCTTAGCAACAGCAATAACATCTAAGAATGCATTTGTATAACGATAACGAGGCGATAGTAGGTACGCACGATTATAACTAATATGCAGCTTACTTACCGCCGGTGTATCTACACCGATTATTGTGCGACTTATGACCTAGCTACTATACAAGGCTTGTGACTGACCGCAGTCACGTTTCTGGAGCTACGGTCTGCCGGTCGGTGAGTCTAGCGCTGAGCGTGAGCTGCTGAAAGCCTGTTAGCGAGTCGGCTGGAAGTCACCTGTGCGTGTCAACCGTGAAATAAGGTTATTGTTGTGCTTTAACTAATATCGTTTTCTTGCTAGCACTAAGCGCAGAATATCAAGCGCTGTATCTGGTTTTGTCAGCGAGGCTTGGAGCTCTTCGCGCTAAAGCGCTCGGCTCACTGAAAGAGAGAGAGAGAGCGCGCTTTCGCGAGCTCTCTCTCTCTCTCTCTCTCTCTCTCTCTCTCTCTCTCTCTCTCTCTCTCTCTCTCTCTCTCTCTCTCTCTCACTCCTCGACGCTCTCTGGGCTAACGGAATCACCCTCGGGCAGCCGCAGGCGGGCGGCGGGGAGGTGTTGTCCGCTGGTCCTCCTTCCTCGTCGGCGGCGGCGGTGCGCGTTCGAGGGAGCTTCGCTGCGTCGCTGCTCAATTGGCGATCTGGTGGAGCGCCGCGTAGCGGCGGTTGCTGGTAAGGCTCGGTAGCACCCCTATTAATGTGGACGGCGCCACCGAGCCCCTCGTTATATTTGCTGTGGACCTCCATAAGGGATCGTCACTTTGGCGACCTATTTAAAAGCGTTCGGTCCGCGAGCGGAGCCGGTGCTCGCGCGGGCGCCCTGTCAGCGCACCCGCACAGCGCCTCCTGTCGGGCACCTGCCGGGCGCTGTGCCCTGCTGGTGGCGGGTCGCACTTATCCGGCTCTCGCCGGCGTGGGCGAATCCGTGGCACGTCCCCAGCCCCAGTTCCCCAGCGCCGCTACCTCGTTGGATGAGTGCGGGTGACGCCTCATCTTGTTTGTTATTTTCTGCTGGAGCACGCTAGGCTGAGATCAAAGGTCTGAGGCTCTTTGCTTAGTTTCCGTTTCCTTCGTCGGCCGCCTTTTCAACGACTACCGATCCGCGCTTCCGTTATAGGCTAATAGGTATGCTCAGTGAAAGTTCGCCAGGGTGTGCAGATTTGCGGTGCATTCGAATGAGCAGTGGAGGCTGGACTTCTTGCGAGTCATAATAATACACTTGTTATAGTGCCCTCGATTAGAGAACTCAACCGCTTTCTTGAAGGTCTACATTTGCTGCAAACGAAGATACGTGCACGCACGCTTCCTGCGTGCGTGGCGCGCCGGGGGAGGGAGGAAAGGATCGGACGCAGATATTGAGATATTCGCGATCTGGCGCAGATACTGAGAGAACGCACGGATATAATAATAATAATAATGATAATAATGCGGTTGATAAAGTGCCCTCAGAACTCAACCTCTTTCTAGGCGCTTCACATTTGCTGCAATATGAAGCGCGATTGAATGGTAAGTACTATCGCGCTTGATAAACATGAATAACATGGTTAGGGGTGACATGCACAGGATCAGCTTGCAAATGTGGTTAGTGGTAGCATGCACAGTGTCAGCACGCATAAGCATATCAAGGACGAATCACAGGGACCCACTAAATGCTGTCCTAAATAGGTGTGTTTTAAGTTCTTTTTAAATGTGGTCAAGTCAGGGAATGTTCTGACGCAAGTCGGCAGGGAGTTCCAGGCTTTGGGAGCATACGAACTAAATGCACGGTCTCCAAAGGATTTGAGGTTTGTACGAGATATTGGTAAACTGTTGGATTCCGAAAAGCGGGTGGTACGATGCTTGGCCTGGTGGGGGAGTAGATCTGAGAGATAGGCTGGAGCCAAATAATGAAGCGACCTAAAAGTGAGCGACAAAACCTTAAAGTCGATCCGTTGCTTGACTTGTAGCCGGTGAAGGTCGGCGAGAAGTGGTGTGATGAGGCAACTGCGACGCTCACAACAGACAAGCCTATCTGCAGAGTTTTGCACCGGAGATATGCTGGCAGAGCCAATTGTGAGCGTAAGCTTTTCCAATTTCTGAACTACACTGGGTTTGCTCATAACTACTAAGTTAGTTTTATCATCATTTAGTTTTAGAAAATTTGCTGCCATCCATGTGCGGATGTCATCAATACATGCAGTAAGGCAGTTGAGAGAATTCGAGGTGCTCGAAGGCTGGGAGGGATCAAAGCAAAGGTACAACTGAGTGTCGTCCGCATAGAAGTGAAAGCCTAGATTGTGCTTGGCAACCACATCAGCAAGAGGGAGAGTATAGGGGAGGCGTTGAAGAAATTGCCCGGAGGCGTTAAAGCAATTGCACGGCAAATGACTCGATCGTTGCTCTCTTTCTCTCTGTCTCTGTCTCTATAGTTCACGGTGGTCACCAAGATTTCTTTCCGACGTCACTTCAACTCGTCACACAAGAACGCCAATTTTGCACCCGCTGTCTGTCTATGCAGGCGCCACAGCGGGAAGCTTAGCGGTCTAATAGGAAAATAAATGCGTTATTCCCTTTCTATCAGGAATAATTACGATAATAAATAATGCGAAAATTCGTCGTGCACCAACGGGAGCGCAAACGGCCATGCTGCGAACGAACTTTTCTACGGCACTCATTGTTTCTAAACGACGCATACTGAGGCAATTTGAACAGTCTAATAGCTGCCGATGCAATTTCCGCCCGTTGCCTTCAATCTTCTCATATTTGCGTGCTCTTGTAATGACAATGTCGATGCACAGTCTTGTTTCTGGATTCACCAGTGGCTTTACAAAAGGATGGACATGCAGCCGAATGAGGAGAATAAAATCTGCAATGGCGGCCACCGAGCGAGGCGATCCGCCGTTGCCGCGGCGTCGCAGTCAGTCGCAGAGTTCCAATAGACTTGCACCAAAGCTTCCCAATATTACTATGGCAGTGGCTTAACCGGGTAGCTAACATTGAGCGGCTTACTTATTGACGTAAATCATAGGTCAAGACTGATTAAGCGTTTATATAGCGTCGTTTATAGCCGTTTATAGTCGTTTATAGCCGTTTATAGCGTTTATAGCTTCGTTTATATAGCGAGGAAAGAGCCGTTTATAGCGTTTATAGCCTCGTTTATATAGCGACGAAAGAGCCCGGAAGTTTAGGAAGTGCCCTCGGGCGGCAGGGCTCGAACCCACGACCTGGTCGCGAAGCACGAACAACTGACTCACAAGGCTACGGCCGCAGCTTGGCTTCTTCACGCTTAGCCGAACTGCTGCAACTGAACTGAACTCCAAGCGTCCCCTCGTGCTCTCAGGTCCTCCGCGGCGCAATAAACTAGCTGTTTCAATGCTATGTTTCAAGACAAGTCGGCGACAGAAGTATTTGCTCCGCAAGTCTTAGACTGTGGGGAAACTTACACCCACGGCTCTTACGCAACCGCTCTCCTGCTCCCGACTGTGGCGAACGCGTTCCAGCCCGTCCTGAGCGGTTACTTCTATGCTGCTCACTTCCTTAAGTGCCCCCTGACTCAGCTATGCTTCTGACTTTTTCATTGCGGCGTGAGATAAAGTCTGCTGGCTATCGAATGCGATTGATTTCTCTATAGGAAGTTATCCTGAAAAGTCAGAGACCCAGAGTAGTCTTTGTGACTTTGCGGAGTTACGGAAGGGGATACGTTACATTAAATGCCGTACCCCTAAGTGGCTAAGGACCAAGAGCCTAAGGAGCTAAGTACATAAAATACAAAGTATAAAAAGGCACACCCTTCGATGCTTTCAATACCATCCTCATGGCCTCTCGAATGTAGCGTTGTCGTGTAAATTTGCGATCGTCCGTCTATTTTACACGCGTGTACTGCCTGCCTCGAGTCCGCACCTGTTTGCTATTAACCGCTGTGAATGTCTTTCGGCGGCAGTAAAAGGCAATAAAAGCGATTACAGGCCTTCGAAAGAAAAGCACACGTTTTAATGCCCGCCCGCGCACCCGAGCGGCCAGTCCGCCGTAGCGAACGTTACGAGAGGCCGCGTTCGTCGCCGAGCTGGTTTGGTCTAGCGGTTAAGGTGCTCGCCCCGACCAAGGTCTGACTGAGATCGTGGGCTCGAGCCACGTGGCATATGTGAAGCGCCTGAATAGAGATTAAGTTCTCTTGGGGCGCTATACAAATGAATTGTATTCGCTGATTTTTTGCGCGCGCGCGCGTGCAACCCTGCGCGTTCGTACGCTCGTTGCGTACGTCGCCGCCGCCGGCCTTTAACGCGCCTGCGGCTACCGACAGCTGGCGCGGCGTCTCGTAGCCAAGGTAAGAGCCGGGATGGCGTGGCGCTGCGCCCGCTCTCCGCCGAGGCGCCGCTCGAGCGGCCGCACTCGAGCGACCGCAGTCTGGCCACGCCAGACTCGGCGCTGGCCCCCTTTCGGTGGCCAGCGAGTGCTGCAGGCGAGCGGCCGCTGGGCGCCTCTCGACGACCGCTCGAGACCGCGTTCTTCCGGCCGAGCGGCCGGTGGCCTACATGCCGGCCTCCTCTGAGCGTTCGTTATTCGCGTCCGGAACCGAGACGGAGCCCGAGACCGGTTACTTTGCCGCGACACGGCGCGGCTCAGGTGAATGCGAGAGAGTGGGTATGTGGCAGGGCCAGGACCAACGCCGGCACCGCGTCCGCTCGGCGGAGCCGGGAAAATGCCCTCGATCTGAGAAAGAGCGAGAGTACGAGGGAGAGAGAGAAAGAGAGGAGGGATATATATATATATATATATATATATATATATATATATATATATATATATATATATATATATATATATATATATATATATATATATATATATATATATATATATATATATATATATATATATATATATATAAGAGAGAGAGAGAGAGAGAGAGAGAGAGAGAGAGAGAGACAGACAGACAGACAGACAGACAGACAGGCAGACAGACAGACAGACAGACAGACAGAGAAAGAGAGAGCAGGAGGAGGCGGTATGACGCGACCTTTCTAAACGTGGAATGCGAGGAAGTAGCGAATAGCCCCCTAATCGCTAGCCAGCTGCCAGCGATCCGATGTCGGCCGGCTGCCCCTCTGCCCGACCAGCGCGCCCGCACGCCCGCCGCCCCGCTAGGACGCGAGCGCGACGCCGGGCGCGCGTTTATTGCGCGGAAGCGGCGGTAGCGAAGAGCCGAGTCTCGTCGACCCGGTTCGCCATCGGCTTCGCCGTCGCAGCGCTGTACTGCCAGCCAGCGCGAGTCGCCGGGGCATAAAGGGCGCGCGCGCACGGCGCACGCGGGGACCGCGCGCGCGGCGGCCGTCTAGTGCATCTGTGGGCGTACCGCCGAACGGGCGGCGGCTCCGCTGCGGCGGGCGCTCGCACGCCGCTCGCGCTGAGCTGCCGCCCGGCCCGCCCGCCTACGTGCGGCCGAGCGAGCGAGCGAGCGGCTGAGCGACCGAGGAAAGCTAGCGGCTGCAAGTCCGGCGCACCCTGCCCTGCAGCGGCGGCGCGGCGGGAACAGCGGAGCCGCCGACGGCTCGCTCAGGCGCGCGGAGACGCCGGCTGCTCGGCAGCTGCCCCCGCCTGAGCGCAATCGCGCCGTCGTCATCGTCGCAGAAGGTACGCTACCGCAGCCATTCGCTCTGTCTCGCGGGCGGTCGCGCCGCGAAACGGTTTATAGCCAAAATAAAAATGCCTCCAGTCCTCACCGCCTAGCCGTGGACCGCCTAGCTCGTGGACCGCCGCCTTCCCGCGGCGGTCCACGAGCGGAGGAACGGGCCGGGGGCCTACCCGAGTGACCGCAGATGCGTCTTCGGGCTGGGGAGGGGCCCCCAGGGGCGGCTGGCACCATGAGGTGATTGATGGCTCGCAAAAAACGCGAGGACGCCTCGGCTGCGCGCGGCGGCTGCGCGCCGGCATAGCGGCCCGATCGCGGTTGGCTGGCCTAGCGCACGTCATTCTGCCATGCGAGTGCCCGTCAGATAGGAGCATGCACCGGCAGGACGGCTTGCGCAGCTATCCGTACAGCTACAAGGCCATGGTGAGCGCGCGCGCGCGGCGACGCGGAGCTTGGCAGGCCTGCCGCGGCCGCCGCGGCCGCCGCGGCGGCGGGTGCACGTCTGCGTGCGGGGGTCAGGAGGGAAGTCGAGCGGCTGGCGACTGCGGCGCCGCTCTGCCGCCGCCGCCGCACGAGCCTGAGATAGCGCGGTGGGGCGCTGGCGCTCGAACGGCCGGACAAACGATCGGGCTGACGATCGGGCTGACGATCGGGCTGGCCGCGGTTCGCCCTGTCCAGCCCCGTCGCCGCCTACGCACGCCACCGGCCGTGCCGTCGGTCGCCGCGCTGCTGCTGCTGCCTCCGCAAGCAGCCGATCGCCAGGTTGCGCACTGTCGCTGGGTGCTCGCTCGGGCGGAGGGGGCGCGGACTGGAACTTGGCGAGCGGACGGATGCGCCGCGGCGCTCGACGTGGCCCGCAAGTCGGCTGACGCTGGCCGAGGCCGAGGTTGAGCCGCCGCAGTCGTCAGCTCGCTGTTTCCTTCCGTTCGCCCGCTCGCGGCGGCGCGTCCGGAGCGGCTGGCGCGGCAGCGGCCAGCCGGTCTGTCGTCCTCGCGCGCGGCTCGGAGGCGGCTCATTAGAAATTTAAAGAAGGCGTGCGAGCCAAGCCGCGCTAGCTAGCCGCCAGCGGGCCGCGCCGTTCTCGGGGGCGGGGAGCCCGCCTGCCCGCTTGCTGCGGTCGGCGCCCCGCGGCGGCGGCTCATCGGCGGCGTCTGTTCTGTGGGGGCCGCCGCGCGCTCCGCGGAGCGGCAGAGATGAAGAATAGCCGCCGCCGCCGCCGTCACCGGCCTCGCAGGCGGCCGCTAGACCACCGGGCCCGCTGGGGGGGGGGGGGGGGACAGGACTGCTTCGCCGCCGGCATCGTGCGTTCCACGTAGCCGCGGCAGTTTCTGTTGCTTGCCGTTCGCCAGACTATACTGGCGCCAACGATTCGTGCGCGCGGACCGCGGGATTCGCTTTTTGTTTGTTTGTTTGTTTGTTTGTTTTCGCTACCCACGCCGCCATGCGCTCGCTCGCACCCCGTGTGGGTGAAGGCAGCCCGGCGGGCGGCGATCGGGAACGAAATGATCGTGCAGTCGCCGCTGCCTCCCCCCCGGCCGCCGCCACCGCCTCGCGTCTGTTCGTCAGCTCGCCGACTAACGTATCGCTGCCGCCGCTCTTCGACGCTTGCAGGCTAGCGAGTGGCAACGTACGCTGCCGCCGCCGCAGTTCGGTAACCCGGCGTTCCTGTACCCGGTGGAATTTCCTCGCGGCGATCCGGCGGCCGGCCCTGCTTCGCCCATGTCCGGCGCCGTCGAGCTGCCGCACATCTACGAGGAGGTCGGGCCGCCCGACCCGCCGCTCACGCGGCCGCCCAGCTCCCGCTGGGTGCAGCCGGCGGCGAGGTTCTCGCGCGACTCGGACTTCCTGCATTTCGCTCCGGATGCAAACGTCTCGGCGGCTAGCGCTTCGACGGCGACGCTGCCGCGGGCGGCGGGCGACTCTGCTGCGGCAGCGGCCGCAACATGCGACGGCGGCTTCGCCGAGCCATACGCATGGCACTCACACCGCTGGACGCCGACTACGCTAGGCAGCAGCAATGGCATTGGTGGCGGTGGCGATGGCAGCGGAGGATTCGGCCAGCAGCAGCAGGTGCCCGCAGGAGCCCAGCAGCAGCGCCCCCTTCTCAATGCGATGGTGCAGAGCCCGAGCGCCTGCAGCGGAGGAGGAGCGTTCGTCATGTATCCCGGACTGCCGCACTACCCAGCACACTGCGTCTGCTCTTGTTCGGCTGCTGCTGCCGCTGCCGGTACGCTGGCCGGACCCATCTCGAGCGACGATCGCTGGTCTGCGAACCCTGGCAGTCAGACGATCGCGGCAGCAGCGGCAGGGCTGCCTCACTCGGCCTCGAGCGGGTGCAGCCGTTGCTTCGAGCAGAGCCGGCCGTGCTGTCCGGCTGACGTTCGTGGTGGCCCCGGAGGCACCGTGCCGAGGACGCCCGCTGCCGCATGTGCGACCGCCGGACCCATGGCAGCCTCGGGCCGTAAGAAACGCGGCTTACGGTCGCTGTCACCGTTTGCCCTGCTCAGCAAGAGCAGCAGGGACTCGACGAGCTCCATCTTGCGAGGCTCGGGCTGCCCCAAGGTCGGCGAGCTTGCGTGGCGAAGGCCGTGCATCATTGCCCTTGCGATTACGTTGGCTGCTATAGTGGCCATAGGAGTCACAATCGGACTGGTGATCGCTCTCACGGGTAGGTGGTCGGTGGCTGTGAACCAGTTCCTGCCCCGAGTTTCAAGCTGCTCGTGTTGCTTGTGTGTTCGGATCGAGACCTAGCAATTCTGCAGAAGCACCTGTTTTGGTTCGGCTGTAGCAGAAGCTGATTCACTGGTTTCTTGGGGGGGGGGAGGGGGAGTGGGAAGCTTGCGTCATTGGTTGGGCGGTCTGGCAAATGGCTGGCCCCTAGCTTAGTTGTACATATTTGCCACTCGACTGCAGAGCTGGTTTCTGGCAGTGGGCTCAGGTGGTGGGCTTTTAGAGTTCTCCCGTGTCTTCAAAATGATCGAAATAAGGAAGTAGTAGTAATGTTAGCTGAAGTAGTTCACCGAATGATAATAGGAAAGCGCATTACAGCCATCGCGATTACGTTGGTTGCTATGGCTGCCATAGCGGCTATCGGGCTGGTGATCTTGCTCGCCGGTAAGTGATCGGCGCTTGCCGTTCGGTGGTCGGCTGCAGCACACCAGCATGCCCTGTATTTCTAGCTGCCCCTAGCAAGACACTCTTCTAGGTGCTTGGTGTGGTGGCAAGGCAAATAACTGGCCCCGGCTTAGTTGTACATATTTGCCACTCTACTTCGTAGCTGGTTTCCGGCTGTGGTCGTGGCACTGGCGGTCGGCTTTTAGAGGCTTCAGTGTCTTCAAAAAGATCTAAATAAGGAAGTATTAGTAATGGTAGCTGAAGTAGTTCGCCGATTAGTAATCGTCAAGTGGTATGGCACATCACATGAGGAGTTTTTAAAGTCTCCCAAATATTTGTTATCTAGTAACGCTTCAGCTGTCTTTCATGGCTTATTGCTTGGTGATCCAAGTGCCCGTGTTTGCATCGCAGGAGACAGAGTTGGTTGCACGGCCGTCTTCAGACTGATATTCAGGCTGTACGATATACCCATACAATCCAGTGTTCTAACTCAGCGGTTAATGTGTCAGATAGTCCCACTGGCTTTACCCTGGGCAAGAAAGCTGTAATTCGAGACAGACGGCCGGCGATGGCAGTGACTGCTTACAGCAGCTGTGGGTGCACGAGGTGTGGCGAGGCTAACCATACACCATGCCGCAGCTCGTGTATGTTATTTTACGAAAACGTGTTAACAAATGGCTTACGAAGCATGATCGAGGCCAATGGGTTGTGGTAACGTCATAAGGATTTCCGTAGTCCAGCAAGCCCCAGCGGGACGTGAGATTTACCAGCTGTTACTTGCACAGATTGTAACTACCTTCTCTTGCTTTGTCGCCACATGGATAGACAGATATAACCAGCCGATCAACATATGCTGTAGTTTCCTGTGTATACCAGTAGCAGGAGCTGTCAGGCAGGTAATCCTAATCAAAGATTCAAATATCGCTGACTGCTCTGTGAGAATCACTCAGGGGGAATGTGTCAATTCTGCAGGTCGGAGAATGATGTTGGCTGTCATTCCAGAATTGTGTTCACGATGAAAACTTTGCAAAATTAGGTAACAAGGCAAAGTGAAGTAACACGTGAATGGCTGCCTACGTACCAGGCAGGCTTCCTCGCTTAGGAAGAGGAAGTTTCCCTATATTAATTAGAAGTCCAAGTTGTTGCAGACGAATAGAGCGAAATAGAAAAGCTGCGTTTGATGTAAACTTGCAGTGCTGATGATGTAACAGATTTATTGTTATCCTGTGCAGATAGTCCGTACTGCCCGAGCCGTGCTAGGCCGTACCTGGGCTTTTCTCCAACGTCGGCAAGGTCTTCGACTGTTTATCGAGACCGTAGGATGACTTAATGGCCTGCATGCAGAGCTATGGCAAGCAGTGCATTCGATGTAGGTCTGTCGTATTTCTTTCAGCAGCACCATCTGCACCATCTGCACCTTCTACTGTGACGGGCACGCTGCAGATCCTGGGTGGCAAATGCTCAACATTCGACGCATCTATGGCAGTTCGCACCTCGGCCAGATTCGTGGACTGTGCCAGCAGCTTTGTCGATCAGGTATTGTGTCTGGATGCAAACTGCAGTGTAATCACGATGGCTTGGACCAGTGACTGTTTGACGTTAGTTCCATGCAAACTGTATAGCCTGTATAACCTATGGCACTTGGCTAAGCAGAGCTGGTGGGCAATGAGCCGGCGATGCTGGTGCTCGTGCTTCAGCCACCATTGGGCAGATGCCGTGTGATCTAATCGCATCGCAAGTATTCTTAGGAAACCCACGGAGTGGTTATGCCTCAGGTAGACCATCAGTAGGGAATACTGTGGCCGGTAGAACAAACTGTGCATTCCTAGAGCAGCAGGTTTTTTCTCTTCAGATAGTGTACCAGTGGTACATGCACGCCATCAGGGAACTGTTTGCTTAGAGAAATACCTCAGCGTTTTTAGGAGGAAGAACTTTTCTTGCTTAGTTACTGAGCCATATCTAAATACATATGCATATTCCTGGTTGCCGATGACAGAATGGAATTTCGAGGGATTTTATTGGGACATGGAAGCGGAGAATGATTATGCCTCGAATTTCAGCTTAAGAAAATCAGGCATGCTTCTTGCAATCTGTGATGGCATATGCATGCAGGTATAGCTGGAATTGTGCCACGGAGGGAATAACAGCCTTTAGGGAGGCAGCCAACCGTAGGAAGCTGACAGAAGCCAAGCCATCAGACTCACCCTTACAGATGAGTGGGGGGAAGGCAAATGACTGTATAGCCGGCATCTTTTTAGGCATTCTAGTTTCTGGTGTCAGTGGTGATGACAGTTGGAGCAGGCGACAAATCGGGAAGCCTCAGACATGAGTCCAAGGCTAGCCCCTGTCGGTCAGTCGTGTAGAGCCGATGACCTTCGTGACCTCAGGATTGGCTCTGCCCAATTGCCACGACCAAGCAGCCGCTGTAATGTAATGTAATGTAGACCATGTGGGTGTTACGCAGGAGAGTTTTGTATAGCGCACTCACAGCCTAAGCGGCTTTCGGTACGCATTCGATAGCCAACAGACTTTGTCTCACGCAACAAAGAGAAAGTGGGAAGCATAGCAGAGTTAGGGGAGCAGTTGAGGTAGTGAGTAGCATAGAAGTAGCAGTTCAGGACCGCTGAAAAAGAGGTGCCATAGTCGGCAGTTGGAGAGTAGATGTCGTTGCGTAAGAATTGTGGAAGCGAGTTCCACAGCCTAGGACCTGCAGAGCTAAAGCTTCTGTCGCCAACTGTCTTTAAGCGGAGGAATGGGGCTGTCCCCCAAGTGCGAGCTAGCCGTCTCGATCTAGCTGGCGCAATTAGTCTGTTGAGCCAAGGCAGGAATCAACGAAACTTAAGTCTGCACTCTCTTTGGCACCTGAGCTGCAAGCGACTGTTTGCTTGCCGAAGTGGCAGGAAGGTTGCTACGAGTTTCGGTCCAACATTTCATTTAACACTCGATGGTTTGGCTCGGTTGGTTGGGCAGCGTAGCCGCTGGAGCTACGTCGAGACTCGATCTAACGTGGGCGGCTGGTGAATAGTGTCGCACCACGCATTGTTTGGCCCCGTCGAGAAAGACGTCGCATGCCTAGCAGTTTGCGACAAAACAAACAGCTCTAGCGGATCATTGATATGCAATCGCAGAGCACGGGCCTCCACAAAGGTCTCTTTCTCTTTGCAGCTGGACGGCATGTATAGACGAAGCAACGCCAGCGGCTTCTATAATTACTCAGAGGTGCTGCGGTTCAGGTGACTGCAAGCACTGCTGCCGCGCTGCTGCTGCTGCTTGTCCACATCGCTAGAGCGTTTGGCGACTCGCTCGCCTTCTGCTCCTGTGAGCTGCCGCCGGACTCGGCTGCTGCGGCAGCAGCAGCAGACGCCGACGTGCCGCGTCTTAGCGCAAGTCGTGCAATTCAGACTGCTGCTGTCGACCCGTGGGGCATGCCTGCTCCCTGGTAGACTGATACGGGCTGAGCGCCATTAAACCGAGTGGGAGCTATGGCATGCTGGCCATACAGTGTTCATGCAAGGGCAGACTTCTCGGTGCTGATCAATGAGCTCAAGAATTGCGGGAGCCTGGCTGCCGCGCCGGGTGAGGCAGCTTTGGGCGAGGCAGGCTGCCTAATAATAATAATAATAATAATAATATTGCACTTGATAAAGCGCCCTCAGAGAACTTAATCTCTTTCTAGGCGCTTTACATTTGCTGCAAAGTGACTTACTCGGCAGCCAGCGCGCACCATCGCCGCCTCGGTTGACCACGATTTTTCATTCGATATTCTGAATGGTACTCACTGCTCTGCCTCTTGCCAGACGAGAGGCTGGTGTAATCTGTCCCCAGCAGTGGCTTCTCTCTAGCTGTGCGGTTTTCTGCTCTTTTCCTGTTTCAGCCGGATCGTCGGCCGCATATCGGCCCACACCTTCTGCCTCAAGGGAGGTAACCTGCAGGGAGGGGAACTGCGGCGAACCGTTTCGGCCAGGAGTGCCGGGGGTGGGGGGAAATGCGGCCGGGAGTCACTGAGACTGGGGTCCAGACTGGGCTATCTATCTTTGCGACCATCTACTGGTAGGCTAGCCGTCGGCCGGCCCGCCGACCGCTCCGAATAGTCATAACAGCCGACACACACTGGCCTTCACTTGGAGAGCCCTCCCCCCCCCCAGCACTGCTGCCAGTCTCTTGCTTGGCTTGCACAGCTACGACCGGGTTGGGGGAGAGTGCTGGCTGATGGCGGTATTTGCTGATTTCTAGTCAATGAAGCCACGGCATCTCATGCCCTGGGCCAAGCCAGCGATTGAGGCTCGGCGAGTGTTGGTGAAAGCTAGCAGGCATAAAGGCGAGGGTGAGAGGGTGGCTGATTAGTGAGGGACTTGCCTTCGGACTCCTTTGTCAGAGGGACCACATCGAGTCAGGATGGCATGCGCTCTTATCAGTGCAGTGTCAAGGAGGAAAAAATCGCATTTGCATACGGAAATTAGCCCCCTGTCTGTCTGGCCTCATTTTCTAGGCAATCATGAGCCGGTAATTGTTTGGACCTTGCAAAAAAAAATCAATCAGCCACTGTTGCCGACTGCGGTCTTTCTGTGCATTCTCCTCGGACTAAGAGAGCCTCGCTGCCTCCAGAGATTTTCCAGCCCAGCTGATTTGAGTGGGTTCGGGGGGGGGGCTGCTCGAAGCCGCTTCGGACTGCTTCGCCCCAAGGCAAGGCACGCCGACCCCTTTCTGTTCAATCGTTCGCCTAAATCAAAAACCCACGGAGTGTGTGAAGGGGGGAGCAGCAGCCGCCGCTGGACGTCAATGCAGTGCCCACAGCAGCTCTTCAATTCGTTCGGAAGAGCTGCTCGGTCAAGCGAATCAGTGACACCAGAGAGAACCTACCGAGTGGGTGCACGAAGGCCCCCACCCTCTCTAGTGTTTGTTGCTACCGCAGGCAGCAGACGACGGCCAACAGTGTGCCGGCCCTTCGGTCTTCCCTTGGCACTCAGCCGATGGCTAACTAACTGTCTCGTCGTCGTGTACTCACAGGTCCGGAAGCGTGATCGTCGACTTCCGCTTGCACCTAAAGCCGACGACAAGCGGCTTAACCGGAGGCGGTAGCTCAGCCGTCGACACGTCGAACGTGCAGTGGCTGGCAGCAGTGCTGAAGTCTGCTGCTGCTGGTTCGGACAAGGTGTTCGTGAGCAGCTACGCAATCAACGTCAGCTCCATCTCGCTGCAGGCCGAAGCAAGTGCTACAGGTGTGTATGCATTCGCTGTCTATTCGCCTTTGCTATGTTCATTCAGCTACTGTGAGTGCCTGGCAGTGATGCCGTGTCATTGACTCGTTTCTTCCCCCCTCCCTCCCTCCCTCCCTCGTGAGTGGTATTTGCCTGTAGTATAGGGCTCTTTCGGTTCGCTAGTATCTCCACAAAGCCGCAAAAATCCGACATTTTTTAGATTTAAATTTAGTCCGGTCACACTGTGTGAGTGCTCTACAGGACGATGTTCATAGAATGCGCTGCTTTTTCGTGTTTTTTAAATGCGAATAGCAAGCTCATCTAAACCAGACAGTGCTTGCCCGCAGCCTGTATACTGCAGGCTGGCGCTAGTAGAAAGGTGCGTTTTTCCCCGAAAAAGATCTTACCAGCGTATAATATGAATTGCTTTCAGCTCATAGTGGCCAGCCGGCATCGCTCACTGACCACCAACAAGAAACCATACCGACGACGGAACCGTGGCCCGGAACAGCGTCGTGGACCCTGAAACCAAGCTTGCCACCTTGTAAGAACTGCTGCTCCCGAGTACCTGCTCTTTGCTGCCCGTTCTGGGCGAAAGCGGCGTATTTCCTGTCGACCTTTCCTGTCGACGACCCAGCTGTTCGGTTTGCCGCGACTGCTGTGCCACTCTGACCGCTGTGCCTTGTCTGACCGCTGTGCCTCGAGTCGCCCGAGTCAAAGTGAGACTGAGCTGATTTCTCCCTGCTCTCCTTTTAGATGTGATACCTCGGCAATCGGGAGTCTGCACGCCGGTGACAGCTCTACTTTGCCAACGGATGCCGTGGAATGTGAGCGGAACGACGGTTCCCAATTTCGTTGGGAGCACGCAGGTTCGAATGCCAAGCGACGACGGCAGCGTTCCAGGGGCTGCTAGCTGCTGCTGCTGCATGCTCAGTCGCCGTGGCTACACCGCAAATCGTCGCGGCAGACCCCCCCCCCGTGCCTCGGCCTCAAAGAGGATCTCGAAGTTTCGCCCTGTCGGCTATTTTCGATGCGCTGGTATCAATGCCCAAAGTTAGAGCACCTGCTCTGCTGGCTTGCCGCAGCCGCCGCCGTCCAATGGCAGCTGGCATCTCTAGCCCGACACGAAGCAGCTGCTGAAGAGGAGAGTTGAAAGTTTCCCGAGTCCCGAGCTCGAGCAAGGCGCCTGCCTGCCTGCCTGCGGCAAGCAGGCGGCCTGTTCAAACACGGCCCGAGGCCTCGGCTCGATCCGGAGCCAAGATCTCTCGCAAAGAAGGCAAACGTTCGAGGCAGTCGGCAAAGACGTGTCTGTGTTCTTAGTCCCAGGGGAAATAAACAATAGGGACCCTAGGTGGCTGCTCTATCGTCGGCTTACAGCTGTCGGCTCCAGTTTCCCTTTCACCGGCAATTAACCCGACGACGAAAAATAAATAGCTCTTCCTCGGGTAGCACAAAGCTGAGGATCAATAGAGAACATCCCGGCGAGACCAGGATCCGGCCTGAATCCTGTAATATCGCCGGCACCCAGCAGCGCCCTGACGGACCTTCGCCGGCAGCAGGCGACCATCTTCGGAGGCCTGACATCTTCGTCTGCTGGCAGCGCAGCAGGCGGGATCTGTGGTCTCTGTGCCTGCTCAGAGTCGAGGCTTTTCGTTGACCGCGCGAGTGCCCGCTCGGCTTCTCCGTGACCACGTGGCCACATAGCGTGCTGCCGCTGCCGGCTCGGCTTTTCCCTGGCCGCTGAGAAGGGGGAGGCATGGCAACGAGGGGACATCTTAAGAACGGCGAAGGCCTTTTGATAAAAACCAAAGTGTCAATACCAGACCACTGCTGTGGCAGCTGAAACTGTAAAAAAAGGGCAGATGATTGTAGTGAGGGTGGAGGCCGACGCACATTCACCAAAGCGGCCACACCGTCGTGACACCGGAGCCGACAGCTGCTGCTGCTGCTGCTCCTGCTGCCGGTGCATAGCCAAGTGTCAGCCGGCTGCTCGAGCCAGACTTGCCAGCAGCAAAAATAAATCAAAACCTCATTAGTATAGCTAAACAGGAACTACCCCTACTGGAGGGAGCTGCCTGGGCTTATAAACAGCCGCCGGCATCGTTGGTAACCAGGCCGGCGGCTGCCTTTGCCCACCCGGGCTGTTCATCACCTGGGCCGTTCAGCTAAACACCAAAGCAGGTACGCTGACGGCATGGGCAGCAGCTGTACAGCTTAGGAGATGCCGGCGCAAGCTTTCACCGCTGGCCGGGCAGGCTTACACCGACACACAGCTGCTGCTGCCCAGTAGCACTGGAGCTAGTAGCCATGCTGGCCGCCAACCGGAGAACGTGGAAGTCTACAAGTTTGCCAAGTGTCCCCACCCCCCCCCCGGGAAGTCTCTGCCGGAAGCTGCTGGTGCCTAGGCACAGTATGTCCGGCCGACCCAGCTGTGTCGGTGTCTGCTGCCGAGGCAGATGCAATGGGCATTTTCCTATGAGTCTCCCGACGGTCCAGATTGCTGTGGCTGCAGCTGCAATGCGGTTTTTCCAATGTCGCTTCAGGAGGCCAGCGAAGCTCAGCTGCTCGTTCTGAGCCTGCTGACCCAGCGCTGCTACAGCCACTTCGACGTGTTCGTTTGCTCGGTGTACGCACCGAAATGCGGCCAAGATGGCGTCAGGCTCCCGCCGTGTCGCCGCATGTGTCAAGGTAGGCTCTCAACCGGCTGGCGCCAGAAATTTCGCTTGCCCCTCCCCTAGTCGGTCTCTCCGGCTTCCTGGGGCCCCGCCACCGACCGCCATTTCTCCCTAAGCCTACCACGGCAAGGCCAAGAGAGCGCCGATGCCGAGTTGCCGCTTTGCATGCACGACAGTCGATCAGGGCGAGTGCGCCTGCCTGCCGGCTGCATCAGGAAAGCTGTCCGCCAGGACTCTGACAGTGCAGCCAAATGTGACCGGTTTCTCGGGAGCGGCAGCTTTGCGCAATCGTCTATGTGGTAGGCTTGCGTGGTAGGCGGCGCTCGGAGGATATTCCCCAAGTCGATTCAGCACTTCGTAATGGGAGGCGGGCACGCTCTCGTTGGCACCGCTGCACAGCTGGATTATCTGATCCACGGAATCCCGGCCACAGTGCGTGCAGAAGGCATCCTCAGTACCACAGATATTCCACTCTGGACTTACCTCCCCCCTGCACCGCTGCCATACTTGCCTTCATGTCGGACCCAGGGGCATCCGCAGAGGACATTGGCACGTCTCAGTCACGTGGCTGCTCGTCGTCGCTGCTGTAGCATGCACGCTTCGTTTGCTTCCGTTGAAGACGCCCTCGCTGGCTGCGGTGCTTGGATGGAGGCGATACACACGTCCGTGCCAGTCGACTGTAGCCTCTTTCCCGACAGCAGCGACTCTCGTGTCTGCGTCGATCAGCGAGTGCCAGTTTCGAGTAAGTGAACTCGTATTGGCAGTGCCTCGTCGGTGCAGTCGCTGGATGCTGCTGTCGTAGTGTCGCAGTTTGTGAAACTGCATCAGGCATCCGGCTTCGCACTGATGCGTCTGTACTGGACGATCACCTGATCGAGTGTGGGAGCCTAGCGAGATGACCCTGCGCGGTCTGCTAGGGTCGGATCGAAGAGTGACCCTGCAACACTTGGAGTAGTGACCCCTCTTTCTTTCTCCCAGCCAATGCAGGTCACTTTTTAAGAGGAATGTAAGCAAAGCAATTCTGGAGACCGTCTTTTTCAAAGGGCTTACTAGCAATGGGTTTATGTCACCTAGTGAACACTCTCCATTCAGGATAGTGTAGGTGGGAGGTGATGCTCTTGCTGTACATGCAATACGTCTGCCCAGGTAGGGATAAGAGCCTGAGAGAGAGAGAGAGAGAGAGAGAGAGAGAGAGAGAGAGAGAGAGAGAGAGAGAGAGAGAGAGAGAGAGAGAGAGAGAGAGAGAGAGAGAGAGAGAGAGAGAGAGAGAGAGAGAGAGAGAGAGAGAGAGACAAAGAGAGACGGACTGACAGACAGAGACAGGAGAGAGAGAGAGAGAGAGAGCCGAGTGTGTGTGCTATGCATGTGAACGTGTCATCGTTAAGTGTGCATACATACATGCATGTATGGTATGGTAAGTTCTTGCATGGACCGCATGTGGGTAGCCTGCCCTAGTGGAGGAGAGTGTGGGCGACTTGTTAAGAATTCTAGAGGGGCCATTCCCCGGGGGCAGCCAGGCCTGTTCAGCTGCCGTAGGCTACTTGCACCGAGTCATGTCACGTGTGTCGTGTCTGGCTGCCAGTGCTGCCTGGCGGCCGGAGATTGCCGCGCTCTAGCGACAACAAGCAAACGAACGCCAGGCTGCCAGGCCCTTCGGCCAGACACCTCTTTTACCTGAGCGGCATCCCTCATTGTCTGTCTCAGTGGCAATGCATTATTCCAGCCGAAATCTTTCAGCCCTCTCCGGGTGCACTTGCTGCCCACCTCCCGTGATCTCAGTGAGTCAGGGCCCCTGGCCATGACCAGAGCTGACCTGTCACTTTTAAAACCAGCAGCAACGCCAGTCCAGTCCAGTTAGAGCTGTAAGCCCTGCCTGCCCAATCCCACCCCACTCAGCTCACGGCATGGCTGAGTATGCTGCTCTCAGACACAATCTGTGACCTTCCTTAAAAGGTTTTCCGAGGTTTCTGCATGCGATGTGGCTGCCCTAATAAGGTCTAACAAAAAGAGCTGTCTCCCGAAGACCCTATACCATCATCTCTGTGGTCTCCACTGGCAGACCAATTTAGCCCTGCCATAACCGAGATTTTTAATGCTTCTTTGGGAAAAGGGGTCGTCCCCACGTCCTTTAAATCGGCAATCGTTAGACTCATACTTAAAAAGCCTGGATTAGATGCAGAGGTCCTTGCAAAGTATCACCCAGTTTTCCCTTCATTTTTTGTCAAAGATTCCTGAAAAGATTCTCGCTAAGCAGTTGGTTGCACATATTGTAAAGAAGGAAATGTCAGAAATATTTTAATCGGGGTTCAAGAGGCAGCACTCCACTGAAACTGCTCTCCTCCGTGTTAACAATGACATTCTAATGTCACTGCCCTAGCTCTGCTAGATCTGTCAGCTGCCTTCGACACCATTGATCACGATGTTCTACTTGAGCGATTGAGAACAACGATCGGTCTGGCAGACGAGGCACTGGTGTGGTTTAAATCGTACTTGTCTGATTGTGTTCAATCCATGTCGTGTGGGCGTCATTTCTCACACACGAGACGGGTCACCTGTGGAGTCCCTCAAGGGTCCATACTCGGTCCCTTGCTGTTCTCCATTTATACTCAACCTCTGGGAAAAGTGATTAAGGCACATGGATTAGGATATCACTTTTATGCTGACAATACTAAGCTATTATGCTCAGCTGTATTTGTCATTCTAACCGTCGGAAACTGCTGCAGCAACTGAGAAACTGAATGCTTGCCTTGCCGACATTTGATCCTGGATGTTGGAAAACTTCTTGAAACTAAATGACGATAAAACCGAACTACTGCTCATAGGACATCCTAAGCATGTGGCTGGATTGAAAGGCTCTGCTCTTCTAATAGGGGATGCTGTTGTGCGACCATCACCACGTGCTCGAAATTTAGGTGTCGTTTTTGACAGCTGCCTTAATTTTAAAAGCTTCATTCAGAAGACTGCTTCTACAGCTAGCCATCACGTCTGATCCCTATCCAAGATTAGGAGTTGTCTTCCACAGTGGGTTGCAAAAATTTTTAACTAGCTTCTTAATTCTGTCTCGGCTTGATTATTGCAATTCCCTTTTGGCTGGGCTACCAAAGAAAGCAACTATTCCACTGCAGCTGACTATGAATATGGCTTCAAGGCTAGTTTTCAAGTCCCAGAGGTTTGACCACGTGTCTCCTTTGCTAAAAGAGCTAGAATGGATGCCGGTTGAGCAACGGATCCAGAGCAAAGTTCTAACGCTGACCCACAAGGCCCACCATGGCTTGGCTCCTTTGTACCTAGCTGAACTGCTGCAACAGTTTCAGCCTGTTCGAGCCCTCAGGTTCTGTGTCGACAATAAATGAGCTATTCCATTTTTTTGCTTAAAGACCGTTGGCGACTGAAGCTTTAGCTCTGCAGGTCCTAGACTGTGGAACTTGCTTCCACAATTCTTATGCAACGACAACTACTCTCCTACTGCCGACTATGGCTCATCCTTTTCAGCGGTCCTGAGCTGCTACTTCCATGCTACTCACTACCTCAACTGCTCTCCTGACTCTGCTAAGCTTCCCACTTTCTCTATGTTGCGTGAGACGAAGTCTGTTGGCTACCGAATGCATACCGAAAGCCGCTTAGGCTGTGAGTGCGCTATACAAAACTCTCCTTCGTAACACCCTCATAGTCTTTTTGGAGTTCTAGACAGAGATACATTACATTACTTTACACACTACTGTTTTGGCTCGTGGATGTAAACAGTTGCGCAAGGTGGAAATCGCTTACGCCGACCGAGGGTTGCACTCCAATGAGCAACTCTGTCCTGTTCTGCTCTGCATAGCTCCCCCCCCCGAGTTCTACTGTTAGCTCTCTCTGCCAGTGTCCTCCGAGTACGCGTGCACATTTGTGTGCTCGGGTTTCTGCAGCGTTGCGTGCTCTTTCTAATTAACAGCCTGTCCCATCGGAACGTTCATGTGCAACAATAGCAACTGCATAGCTCAGCGCAACCGCTGCGACGGTGTGTGGGACTGCTCGGACGGCAGCGACGAGTCCAATTGTGGTGAGCGATCAGGCCGCACACTGCGTTCACACGCTGCTAGCCACTGCAGTGGGCATGCCACCTGCTGTTGATTTGCCAGCGCTGCCAGGCTTGCTGCGGCCCCCCTGTCCGGCCTTGACCGCTTTCGGTGTTCCCTGGCAGCTAACTACAAATGCACGTCCGACCAGTTCACTTGCGCCAATGGCAAATGCCGCTCACTCCTTTGGGTTTGCGACGGTCGTGACGACTGCGGGGACGGTAGCGACGAGCTCAATTGCAAACCCGACGGTAAGCCGCCTCGCACCTGCCGCACTCTCTGCAGCAGCGATTCCGGCTGGCCTTTCCCCACGCTCCGAGCCCTGCCGGAAGTGCTGCACACTTGTGGTTCCCAGTGGGTGGAAAGATGCCACACCGAGCAGCCAGCTGCTTCCTTCAGCGGGCGGCGCCAGTTGCATGCTCCGTGCATGAGTGGGCTGGGGCTGGGGGACGGGGGCAAGCACTCTGACCAGACTGACAGCGGTTCCGGTCCAGCGCAGGTCTGCTAGCCGCCACGCACCGAGCGCTTGCAGCTGTCACCGCGTCCAGTGTCGGCCTCGTTTTCGGACCGACCGTTGCAATGGCCGACTGTCGAACTTTCGACGGGAGCCACCGGATTCAAGGCCAAGGCAGCCTGGCAGCTAACCGCTTTGCGTGCGCCTCGAAACAGGTCCTTGTCCGGCCAACATGTTTCACTGCAAGAACAACGGCACCAGCGTGTGGGATCTCAGCCAAGTGTGCATCAAGTCGTCGTTCATATGCGACGGCAATACCGACTGCTCGGACAAGACGGACGAGAACCCTCAGCTGTGCCGCGGTGAGTGCACGCGGTGGCCGTGGTTCGCCATGGCCTCGCGGATTCCCCTGCCGCCGTCGCTGTCGCCCCCGTGCCGGTTCTCCTATTGGCTGGCTCTCGACTGGTTGTTGCCGGTCTGCAAAACGCAGCAGTGCAGGAGCAGCTGGTCTCCATGACCAGCCTTGACCCACTTGTGCAGGGGGGGGGCCTCTGGCTCGACGGCGGCTGCCGCTGCTTCCCTCCCGCTGAGATGCGCGTGCTCGCTCCCGTCCTCGGCACTCGGACCTCGCCCGCTGCTGCTTCGTGCTGCCACCGATGCTCCACTTCTGGCCCTTTTTGCCGCCGCCGCGCCCGCCTGTCTGCGTCGGTTTTTAGCCTCTGCTGTCTGCCGCTGCAGTGTGCCGGGCGGTCGATGCTGAGGCCTCCTCTGTCACACCCGGCTCGTGACTCTGCCGCTCCAGCCATCCCCGGTCCATAGCCGCCCCGGTCGCCGGTGGCAGCTGCTTGTGTGTGTGAGTCCGGAGCAGCCGACGGTGCCGTTGGCCGCTGCACGTCGTTCGCCATGTCGTCCCGTCGACCAAATGTCATCCGCTCGCTGCACGTTTCCTATCGTGGCCTCTTCTTTTTATCTACTTCTACATACGCCTCGCCCTGCTTTGTGCGGCACTTTGCAATGTGCCCGAAGCATAACTCACGCCTCTCCATGCGCCCCACCCACTAAAGGAAGGGTGCTTTCCCGCCAGGGGTAATTTTTGAAGACAGCTGTATCGCGTGTACACTCTTGAGCGTGCGTGCGTATGTCGCGAGTATTGCCCGCCCACACACTCGCATACTTGATGCCGTGCAAGCGCCCTACACGTGTGGACGTGATATGCTGACGTGTGCAGACGCGATATGTGTTACACTGACGTGTGCACGAGTGTGCTCGTGTAAACCATGCAGAGCCTACGTGGCTGTAGCACTCGACGTGTCGCATAGACAGACATAAGGGATCTGCGTGCAGCTCTGCAGATAGATCGATGTGGACCGATGATGGGTGCGCATGTAGAAAGTGACGGCTGCTAGTGCCGTGCTGGTCCACACAAGCACTGCTTGCCATGCCCATGCATTTGCACGCTAGTCACGCTGCACTAGCCACATTCTCACGAGTGCATGAGCAATTGCCCGTTTGCACAGACGCACGCCAGCAAAAATGCACACGCGCACGCACACACGTAGACGAGCGTGCATACGCAGACACTCGCCAAGTCACGAGCATGTACTAGGGTACCCTGCAGATGCGAACAGCCGAAGGTGCATGCTCCCACTGCTCGTCATGTCGCGCACCACAGCACTCCACGTGCAGCTGGCTCAGCAGCAGCAGCAGCAGCTGCTGCTCTCGCTTGCAGGCAAGCGAGGCCGAGGCGAGCGGCAGCCTCGGCCTCGCTTGCCTGGTAGCAGCTGCTCGCTCCCGCGTGCGTGCGCGCTGCTGCTGCTGCTGCTGCTGAAATTCCCCTGACGGCTCGTCTTCCTCCTCGTACCTACTTGCGCGAGACCTACTCCTCCTCCACGCGAAGCTCGCGGCCTCACTTGACGAGTCGTTGCCTTCAAGCTCTGCTGTGCTCGGCTTCCCGGCGTCGTTGTCGCCTCGCTTCTTCCGGCACGTGTCATGATCGTCGGGCTGTCGTCTGCCACGGTAGTTTCGCCTCGCTTCCTGCCTGCGGCCGGCCGGCCGGCCGGCCGGCCGGCTGGCGGCTGTGGAGACTGCTTAGCAAAAAATTGCCGGAAATTGTTTTGCTCCGCCGCCCCTGTTCACTGCGATCCTGCCGCTGCTGTCTTTCAGATTACTGGCTAGTCCACGGACTTCCCTCGGGTACTGCGAGCGCGTCTCGTGCCGCCGCCGAGCTGCCTGCCAAGCCTCGCTGCTGCCACCGCCTCTGCTGCTTCCGCATGCCGCCAGCCCGGAGCCGTTGCCTTGGCGCCGCTGCCATCGCAGCAAACAGCGACGCTATCGTGCTTCTGCCAGGCTAGAGTAATGCTGCCCTGGCCCGGTTGTTGCATGCGTGTTCCCCTTTCTCTCACTCTTCGCTCCGCTCTGCCCCTGGTATCCTGCTGGCCGGCTGCTGAGATCTTCGTCCGTCCACAGCAGCTGCCGCCTCGCCTCTCTCCACCTCAGTTGAGGCGGTCTCTTCGTCGTCGGTGGCAGCCGGCTGCACACGCCTGTGGTCTCCTCATGTCGTATCATCGACTGTGGTCCGTCCGTCGATCGTAGCACGGCTGCTGCTGTTTCAGAAAGCTGCAGCCAGCCAGCCATCCGTGCGTGCATGCAGCCCTGCATGCTCCCGGCCCTCCGGATCTGACCTGCAGTTTCGGTGGCGCATATACGTGTTGATGTCTCCTGGAGTCTGGCTTTCGTCACCCCCCCACTCGTTAGTCCGTCCGGTCGGTGGCAGATGCCTTGCTGCTGCCGCCGCCGCTGGCCAGCGATGTGTGCTCGCTACATTCCGCTAGCTGCTTGGGCATCTATCAGACGGCGAGAGGCATGAACACGTGCTGCCGATCGCCGTACACTAACTGGCTGCTAACTGCCATGCCGTAGCCGGCCATGGGTCAGGCTGCCCTGCTGTCGCTACCCCACCAATGCAGTGCAGGTTTTTAACTGGTGCGCGAAAAACTGCTCCTGAAACTTTTACAGACCAGGGTGGACTGCGGTTGCCTAACGAGGCCTTTAACCCTTAACATTCTCACAGGGCAGTGTGCGTGAATGTGTGTGCGTGCGCGCGTGTGTGAGTGCATCTGAGCCTGCATCTTTGCAGGGGCAAAATACGGTTATATGCCAAAGGTAGCACCACACTACCAGGCTGCGATTCGGAAATCAGCTTATTCCTGAACCCAACTGGATTTAGTTGGAGCAGAGGCTGCCCAGTATGTCAGTTTAAACCTTCGGAATCAGCTGTAGCAATTGATAAACTGGATGCTTGTGTGTGTGTGTGTGTGTGTGTGTGTGTGTGTGTGTGTGTGTGTGTGTGTGTGTGTGTGTGTGTGTGTGTGTGTGTGTGTGTGTGTGTGTGTGTATGTGAGAGAGAAAGAGAGAGAGATGGGTTGCCAGCGACAGCACGATGCTGCTGCACAACTGGCTGGCTGGCAGCATGCCTTCGGAGCGCTCATGTGGCTCCACCACTGTTAATCTTGCTAACAAAAATTAGGAGCTAGCAATTTAGCTAATTTAGCAATGCTAACAAAAATTGCATTTGCTATTGTTAATCTTGCTTAACATTGTTAATCTTGCTCGAGTGAGCCCGATGCCTAGGCGATGCGACATCGCTGCCAATCTCCGAGCTCGATACTTTTGGAAGCCGACACGACACGCTGCCGACGAGTCGTTCCACGAGATGGCCATGCCCATCTGACCTGGAAGTCGTGCAGTCTGCTCTGCTCACCCCAGCCGCTAGCTAGGCACGTCTTTCGGACACACAGCCGGGTCAGCTGCATTCCGACGGTGCCCAGAAGCTAATTGTCGCGAGATCAAGCAACAGCCAGCGCCTTTCGAAAAAATTCGGCTCTACCATTCATCGGCACCTCCCCTTTTTACTCGGCCGGCAGCCTTTGAAGCAGCGAGCCACCAGAGTGAACCAGTGATGAGCACGTAGAGCAGCTTTGATGGGTTTTGATCTAATCCGGTAAAGAGCCGCCATGGCTCGAGCTCTCTCCAATCGAGGAGGGGGGATGCACCCGCAGCTGCCTGCACAAAGATCGAAGGGGGGGATCCACTGTCTCCAGTATCAGCATTATGTTATGATAATGGGGAATAATAATGCATGCCTGTATCTAATGCTTCCCCCGGTAGAGCTAAATCTCTTTCTCGAGGCAGTTGGCATCGTCTCGACGGAGAGCGCTTCTTGTTCCTTTCTCTTTGCCTCCCATGACTCGGCTTCTTGTATCTCGGGGCTCGCTCTTCACGACCGAGGTCGTGGGCTCGAATTTTGCGCAAAGTGGGCGATCCGTTATTGCCAACTGCAAGGCAGCTGTGGTCATAGCCGTTCAGGCTCTTCTGCCACTGCTGCACGAATGGAGGCCGTTAGATCAGCTAATATATATTGTTCATCTTTTCGACTTCGGCTGCTACTCCTCTTGGATGCCTCGGCAGGCAAATTCTTAATGGTGGCTGCTTGAACTTTGCTTCGGTGTATAATCCATTCTAACTGCACGGCGGCGGCAGCAGGGGCAGAGGCATTGGCTCACTGACCTGAGCTCGGCAAGCTGCTTCATAGCAACGCGTTGTCGTGGCTTCTTTGCTGTGTGCCGACATTAGCGCTCGACGCTGCCGCAGGTACTGCGCTGGGCTCTTGAGCGAACTTGCGACCATGGGTTCTCTCTCTCTCTCTCCAGGGAGGGTGAGCTCGTGACGAACGCTCAGGCACAGAGAAGCTGCCGACGAGGCATGGAACGAGCTCCATCTGTGATACGCAAGCCACCCGGGGATCGCCTGCGATGGGTGGCCTCAGCCGCCTGCCGTGAGCGACATGGTGCCGTGGCCGAGATCCAGTTGTGGTGGCGCCATGCTGATCGGAGCCTCGGCGCTGAAGACTCGCTAGCTTACACGGACTTGGTCTGGTGCATTAGGTCGGCAGGCGTGCCCTGTCGTTAATAAGGTGGCTTATGAAATTGTATTTCCCGGAGCTTCTGCCAAGCGGTCGCCGGGCTTTCTCGTTAACCACCCGCCAATTGTTATTCTTAGCTGCAGCGCTGTATGCTACCGGGCAGTGGCGGCGTACAATGACTTTGCCGTTACTCGTTATTGTTTTATTTATTGTTACAATATAAGGTCGTAATGTTTCCCTGGCCGCTGTTGGATATTCGCGGTATACGCAAACAAGCGTTCAGTGGTACTAGCAGACGAACCCACATAGTCGTGGGTGGGGTGTTCGTGCGCACTTGCACACTTTAATCGCAGCCATAGCTTGCGTTTGACCGGCATTGTAATAGCGTTTTTTGTACAATCCGGTCAACGGAGTGCCTGCTGCAGTCGCTGTTTCTCGTACCACAATCCGGCCTTGGTGGCGACCTTGACACAAGCGGCTGCTCCACACATCGTTGAGGACCATACCTTGGCCATCTTTCATGAGACCTCAGATCCTACGGGGCATGCGAAATCCAAAGCAGCTGTCTCATGCTCACGGATAAATGCTGCAAATCCTAAGCAATTAGGAGCCTTTTCTGGCTAATCCATTTGCATATGCCGGCATCCATTATCCGTGCTTCTTCACACCGTATTAACTATGTTGGTACTGGAGTCATCCGGCTGTGTAGCTTGTTAGCAAACGAATGCACAAGTCTTCGCTTCTCTTCCTACTCTCACTCTCACATCGATTAGCCCCGGCGGTTGCTTGCTGCTTAAAATTCTGTGCTTATGATCGATGCTGCACTCCTCTGCGACGCAGTGTGATGCACGGAACCGAGGTTCGACGCATCGCTGATACTTGGCTGGTTTGAAATTGGGACATGGGGTCATTGTAAACTGACTGACACCGACTTCCTCCTATTCCAGCCTCACCTCCTCGTGATGATAGCTTATCAGCCATGCTGATTGCCAAGCTCGAAATAAGCTAGCTGCCAGCGACGGCAGGCTTACTACTAATAATAATATAATAATAATGCACTTGATAAAGCGCCCTCAGAGAACTTGATCTCTCTCTAGGCGCTTTACATTTGCTGTAAACGAAAATGCAATTGAATGGTGAGTAAAATCATGCTTAAATCAGGCTTAGCCAGTGTAGGATTAGCCAGTGTAGGATGTCCAAGGATCTGCCTTTAACCGCCCTCCCGAGGGTGGCAGCTTTGTTTGACGTGTCCTCTCTAGATCCCTAGACTGACTGAATGCTTATGGGTGGAGAGGCAATAAGCACGACCATGTGGAATAACTCCCTTAAACTCGAAGAGCTCCGAGGGCTGGCTGTTTCACCTACGGATTTGAAGTTTTTGTAGTTGCTCGTATCCTCGTATTCCATGAAGAATAATCTAGACCTTATTTTAGCTGATCTGAAAGGTGAATGTCATCTGGTATGGGAATTGTACGTCGGTACTAAGAATCTTCGGTGCTATATTTCTTAAGAACACCAGACCCTCAATAGACACTTAGAAAGAAAGTGTGGAGAATAAATCTACAAAAACAGTGAGTTTATTCACTAAAGCAAAGTAAGAGATGGAGCCACGCTTGAATATTTGTGCAGATGTGCACTTGAAGTGCAGCGATTTGAGATGCTATTGACTTCGTAAGTCCATGCTGCTATGATGCTCCTGTCTGTAAGCAGACCGGAACATTATTGCAACCAAGGTTCTCTCTCTCTCTCATCTCCTTTCCCTCCCTCCCCTCTCTCTCCTCTCCCCCTCTCTCCTCTCCCTCTCTCTCCTCTCCCCCTCTCTCTCCTCTCATTTTAGTGCATGCAGCAGCAGTAGCCAGAATTCGGGTATGTCACTGGTGACCCTGTTGCTGTGCTCAGCTCAGGCTCAAACGCATTCGGAATGCACACGAAATGTTAGGTTTATTTATCGTAAGCATTGCCCGGGCCCATCGCTCGGCTACCGGCGACTTCCCCCTCCCTCGGGAGTACCACTCTGGCCAGCTGCTGGCGAACTGCTGTCGAAGCTTTCGGCGACTCAGGCCTGGCGTGGAAACAAAAGAGTCAAGATAAACAGCCTAGCTGCCTGACTTACACCGACTGCGGTGGGCGGCGGCTGCAAGCGATCGGCTCACTAGCCGCTTTCGTGTGGCTGCCGACAGAAACCGCAGCAGGCCCTCCACCACCTCCCCACATATTCAGCCCTCTTTCCTCAAGCTTCGGTGGCGCCGCGACAGCATAATTAGGCTGGTGGTTGGACTGAGGACCGTTGACTTGACTTCTTTGTGGGAAAGGTTCATTGTCATTCAAATGAGCCCCCTGCCCGCCTCGTGGCCACAAGGATGCCGGTCACCTGGTCACCCCGATGCTCCTCACCGATTCAAGCCCCTCCTTTTAGCGGCAAATAGCCGTTTGCACTCAATTCGATTTGATTGAATCGCCAGGGTGTTTTGTGGCCTCGTCGGGGCTTGCTTGGCAGTGCAGTTTGCCACGAGAGCCAAGTGCGGCCGCAGGGCTGCAGGGGCTGCATTCCTTCCTTCCTTTTAGGAGCCTAAGCTGCTGTAAGGCAGAATTTCAGGCAGCGCAGGGAATTGCAGCATGAGACAGCAGCTGCTGCCGCTTTCGAGTTGTGGGCTCTGCTGTCTCCTTCCCGAGCGCCAGCTACCCTATTAGCGAATGGCTCTGTCGTGTTCGAGGTAGGGAACCTCTCACGTAGGCTTTCAGCTGCACCACTGCAGCAGCAGCAGTAGCAGCAGCAGTAGCGACAGCAGCAGTAGCAGCAGCAGTAGCGACAGCAGCAGTAGGAGCAGCAGCAGAAGTAGTAACATAGAGTACCTGTAACTTAAGACAAAAAGTATAAGTCCACAGCTTAGAGCAGTTCAATCAACACGGTTACAGGCGGTTACAGAATGGGCTACAATGGCACACAACAGCAACTCTCGTTGGATGCTCAGAGCAGCTCATCTCAAGTACCTGACCCGAGGTCTAGAGCTAAACTGTCTGCCAATTTTGCGACTTCAGCTTTTATGCCACATTACCATTGAGTATCATGTATTTGTAGCCGTGATAATTCAGGAACTGTGATAACTGTTTTGGCAGTCATAATCTATCGGATGTAGGAGGAAGCCGTTTCAGTAGGAGCAGGAGGGCAAGTGGAGGAGGAGGAGCAGCAGCAGCTGTAACAATAATAATAGTAATAATAGTACATTTGTACAGCACCCTCAGAGAACTCTGAGTCTCTCTCTCTAGGGAAATTTACAGATGCTCTCTAGAAAGAATTATCAAATGTTTGGTGGTAACATCTGCAAGCAGCAGGCGCAGTGTAAGCAGGTACATGCACACGAAAGATGAATCACGACGACTCACCAAATGCTGTAATAAAAAGATGCGTTTTAAGCTTCTTTTTAATGACGTCATATCAGGAGACATAGCGATGTGTGTCGGTAGTGAGTTCCACACATTTGGAGCATATAAACCGAAGGCACGGTCATCCAAAGGTTTTAAGGTTCGTACGAGGTATGGCTAAACGATTCAAGTTTGAACAGTCGGTTGTACGACCAATAGGATCGTAAGCACTCGGGTTACCACTTTCAAGACAAGTTCTCGACTTCACTCGTGCTTGGCACTGAATGTGCAATGTGGGGGCCCAAGGTTGGCTGATGGCGTATTAATAATGATAATAATAAAAAATCACAATAATACACTTAATAAAGTGCCCTCAAAGAACTCAATCTCTTTCTCGACACTTTACAATTACTGCAAAGGAAACATGATTGGATGGTGAGTGGTATCTTGCTCGATAAACAACAAGAATAACATGGTTAGGGATGACATGCACAGGGTCTAATGCAAGTGTGGTTAGTAGCAGCATGCCACAGTATCAGCACACATACGCACATGATAGTCGAATCACAGGGACCCACTAAATGCTGTCATGAATAGGGGCATTTTTAATTTCTTTTTAAATGTGGTCAAGTCAGAGGATGTCATGACGCAAGTCGGGAGTGAGTTCCAGGCTTTGGGAGCATACGAACTAAATGCACAGTCTCCAAAGGATTTGAGGTTGGTATGCGGTATTGGTAAACTGTTGGATTCCGAAAATCGGGTGGTACGATGCTTGGCCTGGTGGGGGAGTAGATCTGAGAGATAGGCTGAAGTCAAAGAATGAAGGGACCTAAAAGTGAATGACAAAACCTTGAAGTCTATGTGCTGCTTGACTGGGAGCCAGTGCAGGTCGGCGAGAAGTGGTGTGATGTGGCAAGTGCGATGCTTACGACAGACCGGCCTAGTTGCAGAGTTTTGCACCAGCTGTAAGTACCTGAGCACGCTCAAGACGGTACCCCAGCAAGCAGTGACTTACAGAAGTCAAGACGACGGGATGTCACAGATGCATGGACCAACTTAGATGTGGTATCCCTGTCCAAAAAAGCCCGGATTTTAGCAATGTTTTGTAGCTGAAAGTAGGCAGACTTGACTGTGGAGCTGATATGGTTGTCTAACAAATGGTCATTTTAGAACATGACACCTAGATTTCGTGCAGATTCAACAGGAGATATGCTGGCAGAGCCGATTTTGAGCGTTAGCCTTTCCATTTTCTGAATCACATTTGGTTTGCCCATAACAAGTAAGTTAGTACTAGCATCATTCAATTAAAAAAATTTGCTGCCATCCATGTGCGGATGTCATCAATACATGCAGCAAGGTAGTTAAGAGAATTCGATGCGCTGGAGGGCTAGGAGGGATCAAAGCGAAGGTACAACTGAGTGTCATCTGCATAGAAGTGAAAGCCTAGATTGTGTTTGGCTATCACATCGGCAAGAGGGAGAGTATAAACCGTGAAAAGAACCGGACCAAGCACGGAGCCCTGAGGTACCCCATATTTCAGAGGTACCTCGAATGGTCTTTGTCCATTCACATCAATTCTTCGGAGTATCCCAATGAAATAGGACTTGAGCCATTGCAGAGCAGTGCCAGTGATGCCCAGGCGAGATGAGAGGTGCTCAAGAAACTTGGTGATTGATTGTATGAACAACTGCCGAAAGATCGAGCAAAAGAAGCAGAGTTGACTCACAGCGTCTGCTACGAGCCACCGTTTTACCAAAGAATTTGCAGCAAGGGAGTATGTAAAACTTACAGAAGCTTATACTTTGGCTAAGTTAGCATGACACTAGCAGCAGAATAATTCTGGAGAGCCATTGGCGTTTTACCAGCAAGTTCAGACTAGCGACATAATTCTTCAGGAATTGTCATTGTCAAAACTATGGGCATGGTGCATCTTTGAGTGTGACTGGTTTGCCTTGGAAGAGTCTCGGTGAAACACCCTTCCTTTTGTGTGGAGAGAGAAAGAAAGAGAGGGCGACTGCACGTTCACGCGTGCTCGTGGTACCTGCGTACGGGGTGGGGGGGGAGGTGCCGGTGTGGGCAGGGCAAGAGAGAGAGAAAGCAAGGAAAAGAGAGTGAGAGCGAAGCGAGTAAGCTAAGCGAGGCAGAGTGGGAGAGACAGGAAGAGGTGAATGATGTGGCACTTGAGCTTCGGTGGTGGAGTGATTGTTGGGCGAAGAGAACAGCCATTGGTTGACGTGGACGATGACTTTTTGTTTAAGGATCGAATACATTAAGCACCAGAGGACTTCGTGCAGCTGCAACCGCAGAGTGCTGGTGCCTACCCATCGGCTGCCTGGACCCTAAGCAGATGCTTCTTGGAGCACATTGTTTAGTTGCTGCATTGGCAAATGAGATTGTTAGGACGGCCCTCAGGCTGCCAGCAAGGAAGTGTCATCCGGTTCCAGCCCATTGTCGAGCGCTCATTGTTGGTGCTGACGGAGCCAGTAGGACGCCGGTGGTGGGCTCTCTTACGGCATGCCGAATGCCTCGATGACACCAAAAAGAGATCTCTGACTCACCCTAGGCTTGCCTGTTGATGCTTGGTGATTCATGCTTCACACCCTGTCTGTCTAGCCTGTATGACTACACAGACCCTAAAAATCGGCAGGGCCTGCTTCCCATTGTGAAAGACTGACTCATTGGTCAGCAGCCCGTGAAAAGGTATAATATGAAGCTTGAAGGTCAATCTCGTGGCACAGTGCTACTGAGATAACCACAGATGCTCTACCTGTGGGTGCATATATTAACAGTAATGATAACAATAATAACAATAAACTAATGATGCTAATGATGCTAATAATAATAGTAACAGTGTTTGTAGGTACCCTAAGCAAGCCGAACCTTTTGTCAGGCACTTCGTATGGGCTGCAAGGAAGCATATAGCTGATTAGTCCCAGTAATGCATGCAAAAGCAGCAGGCGTAAGCACGTAAAAGACTACTCATAAGGACACAGTAAATTCTTTGAGGTGTAGATAAGTTTTTAGCATTGCTTTGAACGTGTTCCCGTCTCCAGAAGTCGCGATATCAGGCACTAGAGGGTTCCAGGCTTTAGTTGCAATCAAGTTAAAGATAAGTATCTAAAAGATCCTAGGATTGTTTAGAGGCACAGCTGAATAACCAGAGTCGGACGAGCAGGCTGTACAAATGAGAAGCCTAGAAAGGAGTGAGTATCTCAGACGGGCGAGTCAGAGCAAAAACTGAAGAGACCAAGTATGGTGAGTGACAGGAGCTTGAAGTCGACGTTCTGCCTGATAGATCCAGTACAGGCCGGCGGGCTGTGATGCAAAGTGGCATTTTCGATTAGTACTATAGAGGCAAGCTTAGTTGCTGAGCTTGGCACTGATTCTGTAAGCATCTCATGGCACCAACAGGAAGACCTACAAGAAGAGGGTTATAAGCACCTTACCCCTCCCCGGCTAAGAGTAATAAGACCCGTGGACAGGTTAGCCCAAGGCTGGCCAGGCACAGATGGCCCCGAACACAACGTCCATGTCAGGTACTAAAATTTCTCTTTAATTGTGAAAGGTCACATTAAATGATAAAATTGCAGCTGCCACTGCTTTCTGATGCTTTGACAGCCTATTCTTTGATGCACGTAACATTTTCTAATCAGATCGAGCTTGTCTAAGCTTAGAGAGTCAACATCCATTAATGTCTGAGCACCCCTCCCCTTGTCAGTCGATGTAAGCATATCCCTTTAGTCCCATGAATGTCATATGTTACTTGGCCAGACGTTTTGTCAAATTGTGCACACACCATCGTGCTTTGATAGTGATGGTACTTGCATATCACCTGATGCATCTAAAGGCAAATACTTGCTCTGATGCTTGACTTGCTGCTGACACATGGACCTATTTATTCTTTTACTTCACATGTTTTATCTTGCACTTGGATATGAGCAGGCTGCGGTCGCCATTTTCCTGTCTTCATGCATGCAGCCTCCATCGTGGTGTGAATACCTGACTTTACTCGGGCACACTCCTTAATTTAAACGATTTAACGGTGATCAGTTCAGACAATACAAAGAGAGAGTTGTAAACGAAAAAAACATATATTGAGCCGTACTTGTGCTTGCTGCCTCTCCATGATCAGCTATACTGGGGGAAGATTGAGATTGATTGCTTGCATTGTCTTATTAAGTAGAAGGGGCTGTAATTCAGCTGTGCTCTCAAACCTTGTACTGCCCCTAAGTGCTGATGATAAACTCAGGTGTATCGTTAAAATGGAGAAGATTGTTACAGTTAAGAATTGGCAAGTGTTAGTTCAACTTGACCAATCGTGAGGTGTCAGGTACGAAGATCAAGACACAGTAGCATGACTCGACTAAAGTAAGTTCATTGAGACCACTGTGCACAAGTCAGGAGAAAGTGATGCAAGAAGTTTGTGAGAATTAGGTGTGACAGCCTTTACCTGCAGCAGCAGCACAGTTAGCCCAGCAGCAGCAGCCGCAGCAGTGAAGGCAGTGGAGGCAGTGACGATGGCAGTGGCAGCAGCAGGTGGCACTAGCAGGAGCTATGGCACAGGTTGGAGCAGCATGAGCTGGGTGACCCGGGCCTAACCTCAAGAGATCTAAACTCAGCATATGATTGGTGTTTCGGCACAGTCGTCTAGCACGAGTTAGTCATCCAGCATATCCTTCTGGTGGCCATTCTGAGGTGGATGCAACGTGTCCTGACTTTCTGGGAGGTTGGCCCCTCTGGGCAGCCCCCTCCCTATCTACTCGCTTTCTTCAGCTCCCCTGGCACTGCTTGCCGCGGAAGGCCCCTTACGCCTTCTCCCCACGTGTCTCTATTTGTGGCAAATGAAACGAGGCTCCTCTGAGTCACACAGTCCAATCATCCACTGTTACCATCGTCGCTGGCTGGCTTGGCAAGCCACGGCAAACGGCAACCGGCTCTGAGGCTTCCTCAGCATAAATCGTCTCACGGAATTAATTGCATTTCTATAGGCACAAACCTACACGTACACCTCTACAGATATGTCATGCATGTTTGTCGACAAAGAATCCTCTAAGCCACGAAAATCCAAGAACGTGTCAGAAATAATAGAGTTTGCTGATTTAGCAGCTTTCAGGTGGCTGCTTGCAGTGGGCAGCATAGGATTGCAGCAGGACTCGAATCCACGATCATGAAGTGCAAGCACCTTGTGCCTGTGCTAAGAGCCAGGGGCTTTGCACCCTTTGGTTCTTCTTTAGCTCGTTCTGAACTGGTAATGGAACACGAGGAAATCCACAGTGCTTGATGCTGTTCAGCTCAGCAATGAGCCGGGCGAGAGTGACAATGGAGCCCCTGCAGCTGATGAGGCAGCTGATGCTGATGCCTAGAAAAAAACCAGTATAGGCGAAATAGATCGAAGTCCGAGATCGAAGCCCGAGAATCTCTATTCTTGTGATTTGTATATCTAAAATAAGCAGAAAGGCTGGGGTCGTGAAGTGCCACAAGTCAGACGTCTATAAGTAGCAGACATAACTGTGCTGCTGCCTGAACTACTCATGCAGAACAGGGTGATACTGAAGCAACAGTTAAACTGAGAATGACTGAGAATGAGAACTGAGTGCCAGTAAGCCAGTGCTGGCTTTGAATTTAATAGCACACCTGCTGGCCCCGTACCAGCTGCCTTGGCTGGGAAATTCAAGTAAGAGATGAGTGTTGCTGCATTTCTTAGATTTGACAACCGAGCCAAGGGCTATCGTAGATTATTGTCTTGGCCTAGCTAAGACAAAATTACAAGCACATTCCTACGATTTGCTGACTCTGCCGAGATGCTAACACTACGCCCAGTGACGAGGTCAGGCAAATGCCTGACCTCGTCACTGGGCGTAGTGTTAGCATCTCGGCAGTCTCTAACGATTTGCAGATGGGTCTGTGAAACTGCAAGTCATTATGAGTTTTAAATGCGATTCACTCGACTGGTCAAAGAGCTAATCACTCCACCCAGAGTTTGCACTTGTGTGAGTGCATAACGACTTTTGCAGGCATGCTGACTTGAGTAGAGTCTCTCTGTTGGCTCTGCCAGAGAGGCGGTAGCTTTTGGTGCGATTGATTTCCAGGCCTTCTTGAGCCTTCTTGATTATCTGGCCTCAGCATCGACGGCACTGCGCTTAATTGGTCAGGGCCTATCTTAGTGGAAGCATGTGGATCAAAGATTTAAAAAGCAAGCGTTCACCTGGTGGGCCTTCGAAGTGCGTGGTACTCCAGCAATATTATCTAGATGAGCTTCTTCTCAGAATGCATACTACTCCGCCTTACCAATGTAATCGCAAAATACAATCTGGACTTTCATTGTATGCAGATTACACACAGCTGCACTTGTGCTTTGATATTTGCCTGGCCTTCAGGCACCTCGAACTCTCAACATCCTTCGGCATGTACCACTGACGTTTGCACTTCCACGGCAGTGAGCTTTCTCAAATTAAGTGATGAAACAAGCTTCTACTGGTTATTGGCAAGCATAGAGTTAGTGAGACTCTGATAAGTCTAGCCCTCAGAATGGGCGTGGTCGATCAGCATATCTCTTGCAGCCACTGCACGGAACTCAGATGCACCATTCCAAAAATTACACTTTCATTTAATGACCTTATCAGCTTCACAATCAAGTCTACCTAGATTCAGCTGCGAAATATCGCAAAAATTGGGCTTGCTTAGATTAGGATATTGCAGCCTAACTGGTCGTGCTTTTGTGACATCTAGAATCGACTTTTGCAGCTTACTACGAACAGGTCTTCCTGCCAGAGCAATAAGGTGCTGCAGCTGCTCCCCAAATCTGCAGTCAGACTTGTCTATTGTGAAGGTCGCAACTGCCACATTACGCCACTTCTCACCAACCTGCACTGGCTACCCGTAAAGCAACGTTTCGCCTTCGAGGTTCTGTGACTCCCTTTTAGATCCCTTTATTCTCTTGCTCCGGCCAAGCACTGAAATACTTCTTAATCAAGCTTCCAATCGTACCACGAGTTGTCTGATTCAAGTCGTGTAGCTGTACCTTAAAATAAACCTCAAATCCCTTAAAGATGATGCCAGATCTGCCAGCCGGTGGAGATGTTCCCTGATCTTGGCTCCCAAGGTGTGAAGCTCGTGACTGACAGATGCCACTGTGGCCCCCTGACTAGATGACATCCAGAAAGAAGCTAAACAACTCTACTGCTCTGCACAACATTTGCTTCGTTATTGTGAATTAAAAGCAATAACAATAACAATAATAACAATGATACATTTTATTAGCACCTTCAGAGAATTAAATCTCTTTCTAGGCACTAGACATTTGCTGTAAAGGAAGAATGTCAATATCGTTAGTGATAGCATGTACAGCATTCAGCATTCATGAGCACACCAAGAACAAGACACACGAACCCAGCAAATGCTGTGAGGAACAGAAGTCTATTTTAAGGGCCACGATAGCCCGTGAGGTAAGGTGCTCGCTCTTCACGGTCGAGGTCGTGGGTTCGAATCTTGCTGTGGGCGATCCTTCATTGCTAACTACAATCAGTGGGGATAGCCACTAAGGCTCTTCTGTCACTATATAAACAAGGCTGTTAAATCAGTTAATTTTTTTTTCAGCTTCTTTTTAAAAGCCATCAAGTCAGGGGATGTCGTGACGTCAGTGGGGGAGTGAGGGACAGGCTTTGGGGCATAAGAACTAAAGGCACAGTCTCCAAAGGATCTGATTTTAGTTAGAGGCACAGCTGAACGACTTGAATTGCCCCTAGTGTGCTTGCGCATGCTGAAATTGTGTCTGTTTCAGCTAACCAATGGACTTGCTTCTTTTCCTGTATATGAAGAGTACCTTGAAGAAATATTTCATACTCATAGAGGGCTGCCGTGCAAAAGTTTATTGCTATTACTATTACCCGCATGTGGCTCCAAAATCAACGGACAGCATATTTATTCGAGTCAGTTGTTGGCAGTCAGAGGTCGTTCTGGTGAGGGCCAACAACTTTAGCACCAGCAGGATTGCAGCCGAGTAGGGTGATCCCATTCTGGCTATCTTCTAATCACAGATGCTGCTGCTGGTGATTTATTCACACCTGTTAGTGCCATTATTTAGTGACACAAGGATGAGTTGTTTTGTTCAGTAAGCCTGTGCTTGCTGGCAAGATGATTTGGATAGTGAGGTGACATCATGTCTGCTCCTTCACATGCTGCAACACATTCGTCAATTCTATCGCATTATCACGTGCTTCAGTCTGAAGGCATTCAAAGGATGATCATCTTTGCACAAGGCTGTCTGATGAATCTCTTAGCTGCAGAAGCCTCATCAAAAGAAGTGCAGGCATGCTTGATCTGACAAGATGGCTGGTGAAGTTGGTCTTCACAGTAATGACAGTAGCCTGTTGCTGCTCATAGATCCCATTGTGCCAACAAAAGTGGGCCTCAATCTTAGTGAAAGAAATCTGACATGCCGGTTCGTCCTGTTCAGGTTGGCTTTGTAGTTTGCTGCTCAACAAAGCCCGGATGCCTCCTCGGGCTGTAACTTACCTGAAAAGGAAATGATGAGAAGCTGACAAAAACTAGCAGCTGAAACCACAAGCAACAGCCGGATAGAAACCCGAGATTCAGTCAGGTGGCTCTGCCATGAGATCTGCAGCCTGCCTGCTGACACGGCTTATTTACACTTGAGCCTACCGTTTCCAGATCAGTAGGGAGGGGCTGCCCGCAGCCGTGTCCCCCTTCTTCTTCGTCTGCCCCACTGCCTGACGGAGAGAAAGAAAACAGAATACTATGCAAAAAGGAAAGAAGCGTGCTGCCCCATGCGCCATTTCTAGCTCTAGAACAAGTACACGAGCTGATTTGGGTGGTTTGTTGAGCAAAGATCTAGATGTTCCATTCACCAGGCACAAGTTAAAAACACCGAGAGAAGAATTAAGATACGATCGGAGCTGAAGTGGATATGCTTGGAGCTGAAGTGGTACTCCAGGAGGAAGTTATGCAATAGAACATGAGGCTATTTTGAGCAAAAGAATGTGAAAGATGGAGAAAGAGAGAAAGAGAAAGAGAGAGAAAAAGAGAAAGAAAGAGAGAGAGTGAGAGCCTGCTGCAAAGCAGCTGAGCTTTCACCATGCTGGTTATATGCATGAAGCAAATTTGCTGCTGTGTAGTAGCTCGAGTGACTTGACTTGAGCAGATGGAAAAAGGTTGACAGGAGTAAGAGAAAATCCAAAACACTATGTAACACAATCTTACTTTCTATTTGTTCCTCGGTAGTAAGGTTGTTTTGCAATTACTTTTGCCCCAAAAGTACAGAAAATGATCACTGCTCTTTAATAAAGTTGTGTTTGTGAGTAGGGCAGTGATCAATCTGAAATTTACTTACTGTCTAAAATATTGCAGACATAGCACCTAAAGTCCCAAGTTAAAAAATAAATTCATATTTTTATTGACAGTATATTTTTGGCAGATAATCACACGAGAAAAACATACCGTATTCAAACTTGAATTGTTTTAGAAACTAAAACCGGAACAGTTACCTTAATTGCGGATCACTAAAAGAAGTCCTTGAGGCATACTACTGATAAGCTGTTCTATGCATTAATACATACTAGTTATTGATACATTCTTTATATATTTTCCAGTAACATAACTAGCATAAATACAGGAAATACAGGAGCCTTAAAATCACCAGTTCAGTTTAGCTCTAGTCACCTAAGTGGATACATATTTGCATTTTGCTTGAGATGACATCAATAGGCTGCAAGCATTGTAAAGTCTTTGGGTTATCATATGCACACCGAAAGTCGCTCAGGCTTTTAGTGAGCTAGGCAAAGCTCTCCTGCATGACACCAACATAGTCTTTGCGGCGTTATGGAATTACGGGTGGAGGAGATACATTTCATTACATGCTCACTAGCACTGCCGGGACACGGGACCCGTGCAGACCGAGTGCTCTGTGGGAAGCAGCAGCTTCCTTCAAGTGGGAGTCGCTGGTGAGCTACTCCAGCAACCTGGTGCTGATGCCACCACTGCACGTCAAACTAATCGAGCCCACGACCTCGGTCATCAAATACATTCACCTTGACCTTGGTTCAAGGCGAGCACCTTGACCGCTGTGCCAAACCAGCTAGGCCAATGCATTACTATGCTGGTTACAAAAGCAAAGATTTCAGCGAACCAATGCTCGTGTCTATACTTTTTAGGCATAGCATCTTTCAGAAAAAACTTCTACTAACCTACCGTCCTAACCAAGATCTATGCTGTAGCCGATGGAATGCTTAGCAACCATGGTTCATCAACAGCTCTACGATACCGACAGCACCCTTTGCACAGCCCAAACTCACCGAAGTGCTCAGGATAACCAGCCCCCCCACATGACGGGCCCACAGACGGGGACCGGGGCTGCTCTGAGCGAGGTCAAGGTTGCAATCTGATCAAGTTCTGCCGCTCGGCATCTGCTCAGCACTGGACACGCCATGCTCAGTGTCACTTAGGGAGCACCACATTAAATAAAGCAGGCAGGACCTAACGACTGATAGGCGCACTGGTAGATGGTCGAGGTCCGAGGAAGACCCTGCCACTTGCCCTTCAACTGCACTGCCTTCCCTAGCAACCCGTCGTCTGATGAGTGAGTGCTTCGGAGTGGCTGGGGGGAGTGGAACGCTCTGCCGAATGGCTGCACTGCCTCTTCTGCACAGCACGTCTCTTATGATACGAAAAATGACTCAGGTTGAAAAGGGCATGCAGACGCAGACGGTGATCGGCACCCTGGGATCCACATCCGACTGAAAGACCGTGATCAGTCACCAGCGATCAGCGGCATCACAGTGGAAGCAGTGGCCCCCCTCCGTCCGTCCCCCCTCCGTCCCTCCGCCTGCTGCTGCTGCTTTGCTCTAGCTCTTCAGCTCACTCTCGGCCCCGTCTCACTCGTCTGCAAGCCACGGGAGCATAGGCAGTGACACGTGGCCCGACGAGGAAAGTTGCTCCTTGGAGGTCAAGGCCACAGCTGCTGACAGGTTGCCAGTTCACGGCTGTGGGGGGGGGGCATGCCAGACATGTCAGGTAAGTCATAGAGTCAGCACTGCTGCCAGGGGAGAACTACGTTAGAGAAGCATTACGCTAGCCAGCTGATTAAAAAAAAAAATGGAAACTTATTTTGACAATGCACACTCCCATGACAGCTTTTCAATCAGCACTCTAACCGGACCGCCGGCTTAATGTGAACGTGAAAGACCCTCTATCTGGGCGGGGAGCCTTAGGTGCAGCCAAACTTTCAGTTGCCGCCAGGCAGCCTCGCACCAACAACGGCCCAGCTCACGTGTCTTTAAGGCCATAAGCTGACCTTCAAGAAGGCTTACGGACTATGGCCGGTTCGGTCTGAACATTCTCGTAGCGTTCATGCTCAGTGATGTGAAAAGCACGCAGGCATGCAAATAGCCAGGAGCAATATATGCATGCACATAAAGGCAGCCAAAGCATTCCAATACTTTATGTCCAGTAGCTTGACTATGAAGTGCCACAAAGTGCCAACTGGAGAGCTTCACGACTTCCCCACGGCTTCTGTCAAGCCAGGCACAATACTTGTCGGGGGGGGGCCGTTTTCCATTCTATGCTTGCAACTCATAATTCAAACAATTTTGAGTGCACTTAAGATGCAAGCGAACGTTTTACGTAGTGCTCGTGAATTGTCTTTCATTTACTTAAGCGTGCTAGAATTTTACATGCCATTGTCTCTGGTCAGCTCAAAGTCTTCGTAACCAGTAATCATTTTTTAATTGCCCATTTCCTTCACAGCGAGCACATTTTGATTTGTATGTGACTGCCTAGACCTTCCAACTCTGTCCCAGCAAGCCGAATCTTACAGTCCAAATAACCGGCGATGCCGTCATTTGAACATCGTGGATTGAACCCACGACCTCGTGTATGAAGCAAGCAGTCCATGACCAAGCTTTTTATCAGCTGCTGATAAATAGGAAGCAGAGCATCGTTTAAGGCTGGTGGTATGCGACTGCTGCTGCTAAAGTCATTATGGGAGGGCAGCTCTCCTTCTATTCTCTTTGCTACCATCGAATTTCATGCAACCGTCATAGGAGCTATTTCCTCATAATGCCTAGCGGTACAAAGATCTAGCTGCTCAGACTTTTCAGATAGATCAGATAAATAATGAGATCAGATAGATCGGATGGATAATGGGATGAAAGTGGCTTTGATGTTGTTTACCCGAGGTCGTTCCATCAAATGTCAGATAGATGGTCGTTCCCTTTCTAGTTCTAGATTAGTATTCCATGCATCTTTACCCAAACGATGCAAGTGCATTTACAACTGCCCTGACTGCTCTCAAAATCTCGTGCCTTCTTCTAATTGCATGCTTTCCCTCTGCCATCATCACTGCTGTTAGACGGTTACTATTCCATATTGCATAGTCGTGCACAGACAACCTGCGTAGGTGATACATCTGGGAATAGAAACACATGCCAGGTGGGCAGTCCATCAAACTCCAAACAGTCAGCTCCCCACAGACTAGCCAAGATTACGTCTGCCCCATCGGACACTTTCTGGGTATGTCAAATGAAGACACGTGGGAATCGATGTAGAAATGACAGCAGGACTCGTTTGGTACGAGTAGAGCAATCACTTTACTTTCGTTCGAACAACAAGAGGTCAGGTATGCCCTAAGGCTCAGGAGTTTAACCCGTATGGGCATCCGGTGTCCAAGGCAAGCATCTTATCAACTGCCCCGTGCCACCGAGAACAACTTCAAGTCTCTTGATGCAGACCATGCAGGTCATCGACGTTACAGCAAAGGACAGCAGTAGGCCTGCCCTAGCAACGTTGGGAAGCCCGAGGAGCACCGACACTCTGGAAGCGGACCGATTAGTGGCACCGATTAGTCATCCACTCGTCGGTTGCTTCCTGACTACTGTGGGGGAGCACTGTACGCCTGAGAGACCACATGGGAGTGTTCGACTCTAGTCCAACAACCGCGAATACCGACTTGGATACTGGCTCAGCGTTTTTATGGCTGAATTATGCTTCGGTTGGGCAATTGATGGCTCAGCCAATTCACTGCAAGGCTCTGCCGGCCTCTGCTTATGCCGACCTGGATGGGCTAGATAGACCGAAGGATCTTGTTTGTTTTTGCTTCTGCGAGGCTGCGCTTTGTGCACTAGAACTGGACAGAGCTTAGTGCACAGAACGCTGTGTACTTTGTCTGGCCAGTGTTCGGTCCCCCGGGAATCACTTCGTCTGCCATCAGCCAGTAAGTCCTAATGTCAGACAGTCGTGGGTTATGCCGACAGCACGGTTTGGTCGCGCTTCTGCTTCTCTGCATGTCACGCTGCTTATTGCCTGCAATCGCTTTTGGACTATAACTATGAATTTATGAAATTTTTATGACAATATCCCCTCAGATCCAAATGACAAGCAACCGACTTTAACAGCTGATAAGAGAGGAGGAGCGGCAGAATGGAAGGATGGGAGGGTGAAGGGACCTGGAACGTCGCAAAGAATCCGGCTTCGAGTGAGAGGACAGGGTCAGTCAAATCGAGCGAGTCGGAATAGGATATCGCGACAGGAAAATTGCCATTAACCGTGGATGCTGCTTGATCAACCGTGCAGCCAAGGTACCATCTCAGCTGGCCTGGCCGGATTTTCACGCCAAGGCTCGTTTAGCATGTGCCCGATATGCAAGAGATAGCACAGCGGCACTGCTTCTTTTCGGTCAGCTGACGATCGGCCACTTGACCGGGGAATTCTGCATGGAGGGATGGGGTGAATTTTGGCGATTTTGCAGTAATGATGGGCAATGGCTTCGCGAACAGCAAGTGCCCGAAAATAAATCGACGACGCGAAACGAAACGACCCCGGATGCGAACGAGTTGAGATGCTATTCAATTGCGAATTGTGTGTGAGGCAAGCTGCTGTTTTAAATACACTGTGTGTGAAAGCATCTGCACATTAAAGCCCTTTTGAAGCGATTCGGTAAGCGATTCGGAGATGCAGCCTCGATGCATGCAGGTATTACGATGGCAGAGGAGCATGGCAGCAATTGAGAATCAATCAATAACTCCAAACAAACAAGTCCATATCCAATAGTATAGATAGTATAATAGTAGTCCATATCCAATAGTAATATAATAGTAGCCCATATCCAATAGTATAGAGCAGTCTCTTGGAAATGCTGCAGAGGGTTACATACCGTCTATGGCACCAGCCCATGCGAACAATGTCTATCGAAGCATAGCATTTTACATGTTGACACGGTGCATGTCACCTCTGACCATAGTAATAATAAATTTGAATAGCGCCCTCAAAGAACTGAATCTCTCTCTAGACGCTTTACAGATGCTGTATATAAAGCATTGCCAAATATTTGGTGCTAACATCGGCAGGCAGCAGGCGCAGTGTAAGCAGGTACATGCACACGAAAGATGAATCACGACGGCTCACCAAATGCTGTAATAAACCGGTGTGTTTTAAGCTTCTTTTTAAATGACGTCATGTTAGGAGACATATCGATGTGTGTCGGTAGTGAGTTCCAGACATCAGGAGCATATAAACAGAAGGCACTGTCATCCAACGGTTTTAAGGCTTTACGAAACATGCTTGATAACGTTGTGCACGCTACCAATAACCATAATGGTCTGTTTTTACATCATACCTAAAGTGCCTAGAAAGAGATTAAGTTCTCTGAGAGTGCTATACAGATGTATTATTATCATTATTGTTGTTCCATTGCAGCAAATGTAAAGATTGAGTTCTCTGAGGGTGCTTTATCAAGTGTATTACTATTATTATTAGCACAAAGTAGGAATGACTCGTTCGAAGTCCAAAGCAAGACTGACTGATTACTACACTTGAAATATCCAGTGCATATAAGGTAGTAATTTCAGATGTCCTTATAACCTCTAGGGGTATTATATTCTGTCCAACGGTGATTAGGCAATCTATGAAATGGTCTCAGAACCTCACGGGCATCGAATGCCTCAGATCCAGAGCCATCAATCGCCCTCTGCAGGCCCCCCAAGGTGCTCATTCTGAATGCCACACCCTCGAAAGTTGCTCATTCTGCAGGAGGAATTCCGCAGCAGCTCCCTTATGCACGCCCAGTGCAGCAAGCATAGCAAAGATCACACTGCAGGAGCCTTGCCTTTCGGTGGGAAGAGCTTGCTGTAGGGACAAGGCGTGGCGGAGGCCGGCCGTGTGGGCCACTACTATCGAGCATCCATCTTGCTGCAGCTCGCCTGGCCAGAGAGCCAGTCACAGAAGAGGAGGCCAGACCAAGCGTGATCGAGCTGCCACCAGTATCGAAAACGTTTCAGAGCCGACATTCCATGGGAGCCTGCTTTCTGTGGTCAGTGCTGCTGACAGCTGAGTTGCCTCTCTTCTAATCTCATTACCTAGCTGCAGCAGCTGCTGCTACTGCTGCTGCCGACTCTCATCTGTGCCTGACGGCTGTCTGTGCCCTCAGCCTCGTCGTGCTGCCGTCCTGCTGATGCTTTCTCTACCATTGGCCAGCAGTTGTTATCGGTACTCGGACCGTCCTCGGATCTGCAGGCTCCCGAGTCGCCGAGACAACCGCTGGTTTCCGGCTCGATGGCCTGCCTAGGCCTGCCACCTGCCGACCCTGCTCTGCCCCTGGCTGGAGCATCCAGTGTTTGACAGGATCGCCTGATTGGTATGGCACGACTTCCTCCTTCGGGCTGGCAACTTCGATGGCACTGATTTCCGTGTGACAACTGCACCTCACGTAATAGCAAGGAGAAGAAAAAGGGGGGTTCTTGAATCGGCCCAGTGCCGGTACCATGTGCCCAGTAATTGCAAAGCAGTGTGACGAGGAGTGATGTGCATGACGCAGAGCATGTAAACCCTGACATTTTTTGCACCCAGTGTTATGCCGCAGAGGGAGTGCGAGCGAGGAGCATACGTGAGCTTTTTACTTGCAGCTCGTGGAGGCAGACAAGCCAGAAGCTTCGGTGCAAGCATAGTTGCTCTTTATAGCTAGAGAGAATCTTGGCATGAAAATCTTGTTGGCACACGTCACTGACTAATCGTGACAAGCTTGACTGTTCACAAACTACATACATGCCTCAGACTAGAGACGTTTCTCAGAGCATGATTAAGCACCGACCGATGCCGACAACCGAGAACATGTATAGCCCTTGTTGCCTGCCTGCTGGTGATAGAGGTCAGAGGTCAGAAGAGGTAGGCTGCCAACGGAGGATAATGAGCAGAAGAAAATAATAAAAATAATAATAATGTACTTGATAAAGCGCCCTCAGAGAACTCAATCTCTTTCTAGGCGATTTACATTTGCTGCAAAGGGAAACACGATTGAATGGTGAGTAATACCATGCTTGATAAGCAACATGAATAACATGGTTAGGGGTGACATGCACAGGGTCAGCATGCATAAGCACATGAAGGACGAATCACAGGGACCCACTAAATGCTGTCCTAAATAGGTGTGTTTTAAGTTCTTTTTAAATGTGGTCAAGTCAGGGGAAGTCGGGAGGAAGTTCCAGGCTTTGGGAGCATTGAAAACCCTTTTCTAATGACGAACCAAGGTCATTATGCTCCCCAGCTGCTGTAGATGCCTGCTTTGGGCATGCAGAATTGTATAAGCCACTGCATCTCGCTGT
>WPIO01000005.1:400000-417500 GCA_009760855.2 Cristatella mucedo
GGCCATTGAGCCGTATGATAGCTGCGAGTCTATGTGGTGGCTATACGTCTGACGTCTGTAGCTCTACGGCAATGTTGAATGCACTTCGCTATGCTATGTTCATACGCTGACTTGTTATCTTGAGGTATGGGCGCTATTGGGCTCTAACGCTCGTCTGTGCTGCCGTGTTCCACTACTATCGGCAAAACGTCGCGAATCAGTGCTGCACATTCAAGTGGCTAGCCGCGATTCAAAGGCTTCGCCAGTGATAATAATAATAATAATAATAATACTAATAATAAAATATACTTGATGTATCACCCTCAGAGAACTTAATCTCTCTCTCTCTCTCTCTCTCTCTCTCTCTCTCTCTCTCTCTCTCTCTCTCTCTCTCTCTCTCTCTAGGCACTTTAAATGAGCTGCAAAGGAGTTTGTCGGATGCTGGCTGGGGATTAGCACCATTACGTGCACCGTGTGTTTGGCCTGGTTCTGTTGCGACGTCGACGCCACTACATCCAATCTGTAGCATTATGCAGACGATGCATGATGGCAGTGCTTGTTCTTTCATGCCGGCCTGCCTTACAGCACCTCAAGCTCTCCCTGGTGTGTGTATTACTGACATTCACACGTGGATGGCAGCAAACCATTCTCAAATTGAATCACGATAAAAACAACTTACTAGTTATGAGTAAACCTAGTGTTGCTTAGAATTTCGATAAACCTATTCCGAAAATGGGCTTGCACACAATGTGGGTGCAAGCCTGTTCCAAATTGACTTTGCAGTGGACAGCGTCCAAGTCTGCTTCCTACTTTCATCAGCTACATAACACTGCAAAAATGTGAACCTGCTATGGGGCATGGATACCAAATTCAAGTTGGTATCCATGCATTTGTGACATTCCTGTCTGAATATGCGATTCACTACTTGTAGGTCTTTGGGGTTGTGTAGCAGGTGCTTACATTGATGCAAAACTCTGCAGCTTTGTAGGCTTTTCTGCCGTGCATTGTGTCAGAATTGCCTCAGTACACTCTGCACGCACAGCTATAGCTCAGCCCTAGTCAACCATCAAGCAGCACATTGAGCCGGCAGAGTCAAATCAATCAGCCAGATTATGACTGATAATCAGTATTCACGGTTTCTAAATAGTAACGGCTGAGAACCGATTATGCCATGATCTGTGGTCGAGTCTGCATGAAAGCCGATGCATGAGATAGGCAGTGAGTTTCGATTACGCACTCGGCGTTTGGCATTTAAGCTGCTTTCAGCTCTAGACCATGGAGCCATCGGCATACGTCACGGCCGCTGTTAAACGTCTGCAAGCTTAGCTGCTGTCAAATAGACTTGTCCGCATTATGAATATGGACTTGCCTAAGCTAAGGCATGGGCACTCTTCGGCGTTACCGAGCTCCTGCTACTGTCGGCGGCATGCGTGCGTGCATTGGTGCAACTCCCAAAAGCCACCAGCCGTACGACGTCCGATTTGAGCGAGAATCGAGCTTGTCTTGTCGCTGCTCCTGACCTGCTGGCCGAGCCAACGACCCTGCGTCCGACGTAGCGGCGTGAGCCGCCGCAGTCAAGGTCAAGGCGACAATCTCGACCTGCAAACCCGAGGTGCGGAGGTTATCCTCAAAATCAAACTTGCTTATGAAGTCAAATCCTACTCGTCTATACTCGTCGCTCGTGCCGGCCCGTTTCTTCCCATTCGCTTAGTTAGGGACTTAGTAGAAGCTTCATGCCTACGAATTGGCATTCATCTTGATCAGAAGCCAATAATTATTCTACCAACTTTCGTGAACTCAAGTAAGAGACGACGGAGCGTAGGGACAATGCAATTCAGCGCAGCCAGGCCGCATTAGTGTCCAACCACTTCTGCTTGAAGTCCTAGGTTATGGTCCCCTGGTTTGGCCCAGGCTACTGCACTCGCCTTAGACCACCGAGGTCTTAGGCTCAATTCCTTCAGCATATGTGAAGCGCCCGTGTAGAGATTAAGTTCTCAAAGGGTGCTATGCAAATTAATCATATGATGAGTTCCAAGCATACAAACGACACTTTGTGAGATTATAATGACTAGTCTATGTTGTGCTGTGCAGCTCGCGACACTTAGCAAGTAACGAATAACGAATGATGAGTACGATGGGTTGCAGTAAGAGTCGACAGCTGAAGAGGGACTAAGCAGTCACAAGCCCGTGGCCATTGCTTGCTTCAATAGTATTATTTTAGCCCTTTTTGTTAGTGGGGCAAAGTTAAACCTCCGACAAGCTGCCATAAACTCAATGTCTTTGACTAGGTATTGAAGACTGCAAAGCCTCATTTTTCTGCACGGGACATGGCACGCGAATTCCACCACTCCAATCGTCCTTCTCATCGGGAAAAGAAAGCATTTGAAATTTTGGGCTCGAGCGCTTTAGACGCTCTAACGTTCGTTCGTGGTTGAGTACGTTGAGTGAGTGAGCTGCTGTTGCTGCTTGTGGAGGACACGGAGGAGCACACGGAGGGCTGCTGCCGTGTCTGCTGCAGTCGAGTGGGGGAGGAGGAGGAGGGGGGGGGGGTAGCAAAGCATCGATCCACAAATAACACTCAAGCTTTTTCGCACTGGCTCATAAGGATGAGCAGCCCTGCTGCGCAAGCCTGAGAGAATTGGATTGTCTGAAGTTGGCAACTAAGCAAATATACTCCTGCTTGACAAATTAGCTTTATGAAGACAGGATAAAAGGCAGCTTTCTCTTTTGGCGAGGCTCGACCGGGTCGAGGGCAAACCAGGCTTGTACTCGGTGGCTAATGGCCAACTCGAATGCAAGGCACTACGGTTAAGACGGCTAATGATCTGGGCTTAACAAGCGGCCAGCTCACAACCAAGCCGACTGAGCTCTTCTGCCTACTCCGAGGCAAGCCACGTCTGTTCACACGGCCCATCTGCACCTCATTTTTGACTTTCAGAGAAGACACCATCTATGCCCGCAAGTTTCCATGCCTTTCCATCCCTTTAATGCTGACCCAGCCCTGGCTGGCCAGCCGATAAATGATGCGTCAGCAGCTACTGGCAAGCAGGAACTGGAGTACACTCCGTTCAAATAAATACCAAGTGGTGTTTACAACTCATGGGTTGTTTAGGCTGCACCGTAGATATCACCGATTTAAACTAGACAGCTCCCTTAGGAGTAGCTTTACGAATTGGCAAGATTGCAAAATACATCAGTGAACAGCTAAGTCGGAGCTGTATTTATCATCTTGGTTATTGTGCAGCCTACAAAGACAAATGTCAAGGGTATGCAGTAGCCTGTCCGGTAAAAACTGAGAGGCCACATAGCTTGCATTTTGTTCGAGTGATCGCTGTAGCCACGATATCATTTTTGGCCTGCATTCGGTAAACAATTTTGCTACTCAGTCCACCTCCTACTCAAGCAACCGGGTCTGGGATGCAGCAGTGGTTTGGCCCAGTGGTTAAGGTGCTTGCCTTTAACGACTTAAGTTAGTTAAGGTGAATGAACTTGATGACCGAGGTCGAGCATATGTAAAGCACCTGAATAGAGACAAAGTTCTCTTAGGGCGCTATACAAACGAATTATATATATTTATTTATTTAATAATATTGATAATACATTTGATATAGCACCCTCAGAGAGCTCAATCTCTGTCTAGGCACTTTAAATTTGCTGCAAAAGAAGCACAATCGAGTGGTTAGTGGTATTATGCTCAATAAACAATATGAATAACATGGTTAGGGGTGACATGCACAGGGTCAGCATGCAAGTGTGGTTAGGGGCAGCATGCACAGTATCAGCATGCATAAGCACATAAAGGACGAATACTAACAACAGTAATAGTAATAATACATTTGATAAAGCACCCTCAGAGAACTCGATCTCTTTCTAGGTGCTTTACAATTGCTACAAATGAAGTGCTATCGAATGGTTAGTTGGTAGCATGCTCAAGAAACAACAAGAATAACAAAGTTATTTATTTATATTAATGGGATTCGTGGCTAAGACGTAAACCAATGACCATGACTAAGCTCTTTGTCAAAACGGCAGTTCATGTAGCATTCGTTAAACCGGGCATTCCTGGTCCTGCTGTGTGGCACAGTCAAGAACTGCTTGTCTAACGCCCATCCTTAAACCCACAATATGCATACGCTATCTGACAATCAACCAAGGTTTTGTCTGCTGTCGGATCGGTATCGCTTATGGGAGGCATGGATCCGGAACGCTGGGCTTATGGCCCAGCATCAAAGCTCCCACGAATGGCTGGGCAGCTGGCTATCGCCGATGTCTGTGTGCCTAAGCCATGCCAGTTATAGCACTTGGTCTCAGTGACTGCTCCTGGGCAGACTGTGCTTGGCTTTGAACAGCTTAGAAAGAAAGCTTCAGACACCGAACGAGCTTCAGGCCACGACACGGTTGCGGATCGATTTTCTCGGCTGCAGATAATTTCGTCAAAAAACTGCCTTAGAAAATTAGCATCAGCTCAGCATCTTGACCTTTGAACGCTCAGACCCTGGAATGAGGCTGTCTGAGCACCTGCTGAACAGTCTGACACCCGTCCTGAGCACCGCGTGTTTTTCTTCAGATGGCCTTTTCTGCTCTTGACGAGTGTCCCGTGCCACTTTCCCTTGCTGCACAGTTAGAGTAAGAGTTGATCGCCGTGCTTTGCGGCAAAAAAGCGCAGGATTGCGCAGCAAACAGTTTGTTACTACTGGCCTCTCTGTTGCAAAATGTGCATTTCGATTGCGTCCTCACTTAGCTGCCACCGCGATTTTGGCTGCTGCTTCAGTTGGAGACATTTTGACCCGTACAATTGACCTCATGATGGTATGGGCGAGAGCACCGATGCCTTGGTCTACCTGGCGATCAAAGCATTTTTAAAGTGCCTAGAAAGAGATTTATTCCTTTGATAATGCTATGCAAGTGCTTTATTATTTATTCTTTTAAAAATGTATTCACATACCTTTTTCAATGAACACGAGTCCTTTAAACAGAAGCTCTGCAAAAGTCTAAAGCAAAATCTGCCTGAACCTAAATATAGAGTCCATTGAAGAAATGCAAGTAACGGGCAAAGGCCACTCAGCACAGCACTGCTGTAACCCCACGGGAACATCACACATGACAACTCTACAACAAAAAGTGACTGGAGAAGAAGCCAATGAGTATAGAAATAGTCAGCGAGCAGAAAACGCCCCACTTATGACGACTCAACAGAGGACAACAACTGGACTAGATTGAAGGTAAAGTGAGAGCACTGTACGACCCAGGTTTACGTGGGTTCGAGTCCAAGCTCACCAGAAGCATGGCTCACCACTAGGTCGGCAGATGCTCAGGCCAGCGTTTCGATGCAACACTGAAATTACCCCCTCTCCCAAATTTTCCTTCATCCACCAAGTAAAGGAAGCCAGCTTCCACCCTGATGACTCAGACACTGCCTGCAGAATGATAGTGGCTGGCATACAGGGACTGCACTAAGCATACATGGAAGTAAGACACTCATGTAAAAAACTTGAAAGTATGGCTCACAATTCTATTGCAACTTGTGTGGGCATGGACATTATACGGCTCATTGTTAACCTCATTCTTGACAAATGACTGCCTGCATTTCAATAAAACAGCAGCTATTCTGGCCGTCAAGCCGTGCATTGGTATCTTCGTTGCCTTGTCCGTGGTCATCTTACACTGCCACTTATTTTTCTTTGCTTTTTCCTTCATTGAGTATTCACCTGACTTATCCAGGCTTTTCTGTCGATGAGTGAGATCGAGTCTGCTAGCCACACGCCGAGAGCCCCAGAGGCTTCTTGTAAGTCGTAGGTCAGAGGCTCTGAGTTGGTCGTAGGACGCTATCCACCCTAGCAGTTCTCCATCTTAACGGCCTCGGTGCCGAGCTACAGCCGATAAACTCAGTGAGACCGGCAGAGCCTGCGTTCAAGACAGCTGGCCCAGTGACTGGCCCAGAGATTCACAGACCTAGCAGCAGCAGCTGTACCACGCTCCCACTGGTAGAGCAACAGCCGGTACAACGATTGGCATGCATCACGTCTTGTCTCACGAGGCTGGCTTGGACTTACACCCAAACGGCAAGGCTAAGTAAAAAGAAATTGCCCGTCAATGCATCTCTGGCAGAGATGCTCAATAAATATGAAAGCTTGGCATGAGCACGGCACAGCCAGCAAGTGTAGCTCGGATAGATCGGTCACTATTGACCCATCCCTGCAATTCGTGTCTGCAGATAGCATGGAGAACTAGCACAGCAGCAGCAGCAGCATAGCTGCTGCTGCTGCTGTGAGTCATGTTACCATTGCTCATTAATGCATCTACTACGCCCTGTATACACACAGTCACAAAAATCCTCACAATATGGCCAAAGCTGCCGTGGCAGCTACTCCATTTAGCAGGATTTTCTAGGATGCCAGGCATGTTAAAGCTACATGCAGAATGTAGGAACATGTGTTGACAGCCCAAAAACAAGCGCTTGTACTGTCGGTATATCTGTTTACAGTGCCATTGCAATTCTTTATGACCGCCCTTATCTGGCCAGGCATACAAGCCAAAAGCTTCTGCATTGGCTCTTATGATGTAGCACATTCCGCAGAACAGGAATCCCTGCACAGCGAGTAGTACGGATGAAGTGTCCCACTTAGTCGCCTGATCTGAACTCACAGACCGACTATGGAGAAATAACGACAGGCTGCTCAAGCGGGGTGTTCGGCCTACATCAGTATCAAACCTTTCAGTAGAATTCAAGATCTGTGGAATGTGCTGCAGCAGAAGAGTCAGTGCAGAAGCTTGTAGCCTCTTTGCCTCGCAGGATCAGGAAGATTATAAAGAATCGTGGTGGCTCACCGTCACACTGAATGCACTCATATTATCAGCACATTTGCTCTTTTTTCAGGCTATCAATTAATCTTTTCACTTGCCGTGCAAAACTTTCGCACACTTGGCATCGCAGAAAATGTTGTTTCTTGCTGAAATGATTAATAGCCACAGCAGCTGCTGCCAAACTGCAAAGATATATTTTGCTACTGAGTGGAATACCTTTCGTGTATATATATATATATATATATATATATATATATATATATATATATATATATATATATATATATATATATATATATATATATATATTATGCATTTATGTGTAGGACTCAAAAAGCCATGAGGATCAATTGCTTGTGACACTGGAGAGGTCATCATGACATTCTCAAACCCAAAACGCTTTCCATTAGCAAGAGCAACCAACAGCCTTCAGCTCTAATAGCAAAGAAAAAGTGCACGAGAGTTCTTCTAGCAGTTGATACCAGCACCGAAGGACTGTTAGAAAGCTAATGCCCTGGTCGGCAGCACCAAATATAAGCGACTTAGGGACTGTGGAGCAAACAAAAAACATGAGTCATCATTGTATCTTGAAAAGCAAGAAACAAACCTGGAACTTATTTTTTCTATGAGGATCTGATGCTAAAAAATGAATTACTTTGTGATAGCAATTCAGCCATTTATAAATGAGCCAAGCTTTATAGGCAGTGGAGGAGCCAGGATTTGGGCATCAAGCCAGACGGCCCCCTACTCTCACATGGCGCCCCCTCCGAGGCTAGTGTCACCGACGAAGAAATTATGTCTTAAAACAACTTAATAAGCAGCACCGAGTTTGTATCGAGTTAACACCATGATTTTTTGCTATACTTTTTCACTAAGTGAGGGTATAGCTCCACCTACTTGAAAAATCTTGAGGGTCCTGCCCCTGTATAAAAATATTGCTGGTCTTACCCCTTAGAGGAAAATACTGGCTCTACCATTGCTTTTTTTAGGTTGAGAGTTTGTATCTAATTTTTGAGATTGGGAGCCATTAAAATCAGCCTGTGAGGTAGACACATTGCAGAATTTCTTAGATTTAAGGAAGGATTAGTACAGTCACTAAATATGCAGTTGCTACACTTGCATAGTGAAGATTACTGCATAGGAAGCTGGCATGATACTGGAAGGGGTTAGACACCCTAATAAGAATAATAATAGCTATTGTTATTATTATAATAAATCAGCCACATCGCACCCTAAGATGGAATTAAATCTTTTTCTCGGCACTTTCTATATGCTGGAAAAGGACGAGTGTCAGTTGGCAACTGAGTGTGTACACTGTCAGCATGCATAAGCATGCAAAGGACAATTCACACGGATATGGCAAATGCAGTGAGAAACAGTTGAATTACTGCTCCTTTTTAAAAATTAAGTGAGGGAATGTCGTGACGTCAGTTGGGAGTGAGTTGCAGGCTTTAGGAGCATAAGAACGTAGGGCACAGTCTCTAAAGAATTTGAGATTGTTTATAGGCACACACGAATTGAGTTAGAAGGGTATGTGCTACTACGCAATGCCTGACTAGGAAGTATGTCGACAGCCTGACTTGAGCAAGGGAAGAGAGTGATCTAAAGGTGAGTGACAGAACCTTAAGGCCGATATGCTGCTTAATGAGGAGCAAGTGCAGGTCAGATAGAAGTGGTGTAATGTGGCAGGTACCAATACTGGCGATAGACAATTACTCCAGCAGAATATCAACTATAAGCATTATCTGCAAGTAGTGAATTGCAGAGGCCTAGACAGGATGCCACGAATGCATGGACCAGCTTGCCTGTGGTATCCTTGTCTAAACGAGCCCAAATTTGTGCAATCCTAGGCACCTTTAGCCGGTAGTTACTAGTGACCTCGGTGGGACGGTCTGTCTGCACGTCTATCCATTGATGAGTCTCTCTCTCTGGCTCTCTTGTCCTCTCTCACTCACACACATTGCACGAATGTTCGACCTTTACCCAGATACCTGCCTGAGTGCTCCTTTTTTACTTGCCAACTGAGCACTCAAATATTGGTTCACGCGCTGATCTGGCTGCTTTGTCAGTGTCTGATCCTTCTATTTCTCTTAGCTGGTAGATTGACTAAAAAGTAATGCTTTTTTCTCAGACGATGATGTGGCACATTCGAATGTCAGGCCTTTTAATGCTTCACTTTTCTAGGTGCTGCAGCAGAGCTAAGCTAGGGAAGCTACTCTGATGCAGAATGCCAAGAGGACGATTGAGATGATTCGCTGCCAGTGACAGCAGAAGCAGGCGGACATTCAAATGAGTTTGCATCGCTGCTGCAGAAATCGCAGCTGAGTCGCCAGCGAGAGAGGAACTGGGTCGGCGATCATGCTAAAGCAGGAGCCTCGGCTGATGTGGCTAGCAACACTATGCTAAAATAAGATCGCTGGTAATTTTTTCTGTGGTGCAGCCAAGGCGCCCCAGATAGGTAAATTGTCGCTCTACACCTGCTCACTAACACGAACCAGGTCGGCGAAAACGCACGACATCGGTTAAACGGTTAGATGTGGGTAAGATGTTTGGCCGAGAAACAGCATAGGGGGTTGATGTAGTCAATGCAACATGAACGTCGGCCAAAGAGTGATGGATGCTTAAAGTGCCAGCACTGTACAGGCGCCGAGCACTACTTGCTCAAAGCCTCTGAGGCATTTCCTGTCCCTGCTCTAGCCAGTTGGCAGGTCTAAGCAGGCTGGCTCACTGGCGGTGTTGGTCTCACGACGTTCGACTGAACCAGCTATGATCTCTTTGAGGCAGCTGGTTGCTCTACAATAGCACTAGCACGACCAGTGGCTCTAAGCCGTACGGTCCGTCGTAGCCATGACTGAAGCTGTAAATCTGCTGAGCCTGGTGGCAGTGTTCTTGAACCAGCTAAAGCCACCGAGAAGGCTGCTGTTGCCCCGAGAAGCATCTCGGCACAAGCGATTAGGGTTGCTAATCACTGGTGATTGCTCGCCTGAAGCCTGACCGGCATTCTCCCAGTCTGCTCTGCTGCAGCTGCCCAGTCACTCGGCTTCACTGCAGCCGCTGGCCATGCCTCGGCCATATGTGAGTGCAGAAACAAAGGCTCGTTGCCTGTCCTCCACCATTCTGTATACTCTCTTCGGCCTTCGCCAGAGGGGCAGACTGTATCGAAATATCAAATTTGTAGTTGCCATCGGTGGCTCAACGTGGGTACAGCTGAAGCTGCTACCGGCATACCAGCTCTCGGTCTTCAACTGGATGCATCAATCAACTAGCAGGCTGAGCTGCCGCAAGTATCGTCAGCCTCAGCCCTACCTCTCCTAGCGTAGTCTGGCCTATCACGTGATTATCAGCTGCTTACCCACTCTTCTCTCCCGTTGCCCGGGCTGGGCAGATGCTCCCCTCTCTTACTCCCACTCTCTGTACGAAGTTTTTGGCATTAAATCACGATACCCATCTGGTGCGTTGAGTTATCCATCTGACTTCATTTCGGACAGACTTTAAATTTAACCTGAGATACATACCCCATGCCGAGCAAAGCTAGGCAGTCTCGAACCTGTGCCTCAGTTTGCATTCGATGTGGGATCTGGAGAACCTTTCTGCTCTTCAATGTCGGCTTCAGAGTGAACGTGCTCTTGGCTCTGTCGACTCAGTTCCTTCGATAGAGTTGTACGAGCACCGCAGGTATAATCCCGGACGTGTACATGCAAGTGCACTGCGATGTGGAACGGCAAAAGATGCGTGGAGTTGACGAAGGGAGCCAAGAAGAAAAGGGTGCCGAGGCCACGAGGTCACGGCTGCACGACGGATCCGTGGAATTGCTGCACCATCAGCAATTCCAGGTGCTTTCGGCACTGGCATTTGGCTTTCCATGTGAAAAGATTCGTTATATGAATCACATTATATATCCAGCCGTAACACAGGCCTCAGATGCTTCATTTGACGAAAGGGTCCTTTCAGTGCCATTCAAATCTGCCATCGTTTGACATCGTATGCCAAAGAAGCCTATCATCAAAGGTTCCAGAGACCATTTTCAAACGTTCGCCTTGCTCATCTCTCTTGCTGCCATGCTCTTCTTGAATTTTTCGAGACGAATATCAAGACCATGTACTTTGAGGGACATTCTGCATCCCATTTTGGCACAGCTCCTAAATAGAGCCTGAGCCCGCTGCTCAGCAGCTTTCAGTCGCGAGTTTGCCGCAGAAAGCCAAGCCGTAAACCTCTGCAACAAAATTGTTCCAAGCCCGATTTCTCGGCCATGTTTAGCTTTTTTGGCAAATTTGTCACACTTTACGACTTTCTTAGCCTGTGCTCCCAAGAAGATGCCAGCTTTGACCTTTGCCACCCCACCCCACCCTTGACAGCTGTGGAAAGACATCTTGGAGGTACTTGAAAGCTGCTGACTCATTGTCCTGAGCGGTGACAAATTGCTTGATGAGGCTTAACTTGACTGGTGCACTGGTGGCATCAGCAAGGGTCTGCCAGCTGCTCCCACTTGATGTTGCTCTTCCCTACAAAGAGCTCGGCCGGTCGTAGCCAGTCCCTTTTGTGACAGTTCGCCTTAATATCCGGGTCGTCCCGTGCACAAAGAAAACAAAGGAAACTTCGCTAAACCGCCTTTGGAGGCCCATCAGGAGTGACACCATTTTGAAGTCTGCATGACCTCCCAGCGATAGTCGCCATATTTCAAGGGACTCAGTAACGTTTTTACGGTCCTCTTTGAGGTACGCAGAGTCACCCATATGGGGAGACTTGTTCCTTGTTCTTGTTCCCATTATGGAACAGTATGTCTTTGAGCCGCTCCGACGATGTGCCTATGAATAGATACCATTCATTCGCATTTTAACTGATTCCCAAAGCCTGGATTTAACCTACCACATAAGATGCAGAGGCACATCCCATCTTTCCGTTTGAAGAAGTTATAAAATAATTGGTTATCCTTGCTCTGATCTGCTACTTTCGCACAGTAATCCAACAAGTTCCAGTTCTTATCCTAAACTGTCACAAGCTCAAGATATAACTTGGTAAGACCAAGCAATATCTCTGATCGGATCGTTAAGGTCTTTCAAGTTGGGAAGTATTGGCTCTCTTCTGGGCCGCACCCGTGAAATGGGAATGTGGATCTCTACTTTTTTTCTTTGCTGTCCGACTTGCTACTCCCTCCTAAAGATGGCGAATCCCTCTTCCAACGAGTGCGAATAGGGAGCTAATGGTAGAGTGGTACTGGGGCAATGGATGAAAGAATGTTCGGATACATATTGGGATGCTCGCTCTTGCCAATTCGGCATTTGGAAAGGGTTCGCTTATCAAAACTAGCAAGTAGTGCTTGAACAGTCAGTCGACTTCTAACCTAACTTTTGAAAAAGCAAATTTCACGGCTCTAGTTCTCTCCAGTATCAACCTGTCAATTCATTAGAATTATATAACTTAAAAGATGGCATTTCACAATTCCTAAAATTGTGCAAGACATCCATCTAGCGAGCAACCACTGCTCAACTCGTTTCAACAAGGTTTTGTCGCTCACTTTTAGGTCTCTTCATTCTATGGCTCCAGCCTATCTTTCAGATATACTACCCCATCAGGCAAAGCATCGTACCACTCGCTTTTTGGAATCCAACAGTCTAGAAATACCTCGTACAAACCTTAAATCCTTTGGAGACCGTGCATTTAGCTCGTATGCTCCCACAGCCTGGAACTCCCTCCCGACCTGCATCAGAACATCCCCTGACCTGACCACATTTAAAAGAAACTTAAAAACATACCTATTTAGGACAGCATTCAGTGGGTCCTTGTGATTCGTCCTCGATGTGCTTATGCGTGCTGACACTGTTCATGCTGCCACTAACCACATTTGCATGCTGACCCAGTGCATGTAACCCCTAACCATGTTATTCATTTTGTTTGTTTTTCAAGCATGATTTTACTTACTATTCTATTGCGTATCACTTTGCAGCAAATGTAAAGCGCCTAGAAAGAGATTAAGTTCTCTGAGGGCGCTTTATCAAGTGCAATATTATTATTATTATTATTATTATTAACTCACCTTCAAAAGTTCTATTGCAAACTGATCACAGGAAATTCTAAAGTCAGCGACTTCGAACTCTTTACTGGAGGTGCCGAAGGCACACCATTTTTTTTAAGTGCTCGTAATCTGTTTGTCCTCTGTGCCAACCACATGCCGTTTAATAATTTCGTTCAGGAAAACTCACACTGAGAAAGTCATAATTGTATTACCCTTTCGCAATTTGGGGCTGCTTGCAGAGGATTGATTAGCTGAAGATCTTGTAGCTCACTCGATTTCCTCGAAACTCGTATCATGCAGCTCACTATTGGCAGGCTGACAAAAAGCCATACAACCTCTTGCAGTGCTGCAGTGCTGCTGCAAGGTGTGCTTCTTAAATCCAAGTAATTTAGTCACCTTCTGCCTTAACAAAAGAAATGCCGTGGCTTCCGATTGATCAGTGCATACATGACGATTTCTTATTCTGACCCACACGGCCCAGCTACGTGCATCTCCTACGTGTCATTCACACCTTGCTGAAGTGCTGCAGCAGTTTCAGTCCTTCCTACTCGTGCTCTCAGGCCTCCTCGAAATAATAAATTAGCAGCTCCATCTTTCACTCGCAGACCGTTGCTAGCAGAAATCTTTGGGTAGAATGCTGAGCCCTGCAGCCACAATTATGTCGACGCATCTCGTTCGGCCGACTCGGTCATTCCACGAGGAGTCGTTTCCTGCCAGCTCCCTGCGAATTACTTCATCGACTGTCTTCCTGAATCGGCTGAATTAATTATTATATATTATGTATTACTATTAATTATTAATGATTCCATCCTCCTTACTCTGCTTCACTTCTCGATCTTTCTTTGTTTCGTCCTATGAAGTCTGCTGGCTCGCTAGAAGGTGCACTGAATTCGCCTTCTATTTCCAGCCTCTATGGACGGACCTGACCATGAAAGCACCGAGCGACCATGCCACTGGCCGCGTGGCGACAGGAGTGCGAGCAGAATGACGTCGCCTCGTCGTGGAACGGAATGGCTCTGCGACCTCTGCCACTGCCACTGCCACGGCCGCTTGTCTGCCCATTGAGCTGCTATCGCTGCTTTGCTAGGTGCTAGGCCCGATGCAGCAGACGAGTAATGAAAAACGTGAAAGCGAATCGCTACCCCAGGCTTTCCTTTCGAGTGGCACATTTCTTGAGCTTCTTTCTCTTTTGAGTTATGTCCTCTCGGCTCTCGTGCTAAGTATAGCTAATAAATAAATGGCCGCACATACCTGTCTGCTCAAGTCGATACCAGGTTTACTTCCAGCATGCACGTGCACATTTCCATTGCATTCGGATGCCGAGCTGCAACCAATGCGTCTTTTTGTCTTTGTGTAGTCACAGGTGGAGCACCTGCGTGTTCCGAGCAAGCTCTACTACCTTCGTGTCGACCGGCAACACGACGGCCTGTAGGCAATTGATCAGCCTGTCGGAGTTGTGAAGAGCGGCGACTCTAATGCGTCTTCGCAGGGTCGACACTCATCAACTTTCCGTAGCCTGTGACAGAATCTTCGCTCCAGTTAGCCTCTCCTCTCGTGCTTAGTGTCTCATGTCCGGGGCATGCTGGACAATGTACCTGGACTACCAGGGAAAGAGATAAGCAAAAACCGGCACTGTGCTAGGATTCGACTGCTGCCATTTCCTGCATTTTGTTAATGATTTTTGAAGAATACAGGTTTTTCTACAGTGATTTCTAGGACCTGTAATAAGGGGCACATACGTGATCTTTCTTTTCAATTTTAATGCAACACTACGCTTGGATGAATATGCTGCCACAGTGGAGCTTCGTTTGATTTAGATTGCTGTGACAAGCAAGCAAGCAAGCAATCGGAATCAGACTTTGATGTCACTCGGTTGTGAATGTCAGTGAACATCCCTCAAGCGTATTATCAGAGAGTGACATATCGACACGTCAAGTATTACCCTCAAGAGCTCAGGGAATCAGTCAGAACAAGAGGAACTTGAGTACAGTGCCCCACAGTTTAGCCTGAAATCTCGCCATCGTCGCTGACAGTGTTTAGGGTTTGGGCCTCTGCTTAACCACCAGTCAGACTTTTTACTATCAAAAGTATGTGCCGTTCAGAAAAGAGAGCGACTCAATTCGTACCGGGGTTATTAAGAAACCTTTGCAAGCCTCTTCTGCTTTTACAAAAGTGGGCAGATGATCGAAGCTTCCTTATCGAACTTAAATGCCTGCCGATGGATGCGTTTGACGATTATATGTAGAACTCGGTGTACTTTACAAAATGGCACTGGTATTCAAATTAAGAAGTGCGTGCAAGTTGAACAGTCCGTGTGTTCTAGCTTCACTGTCTAGAGAATAAAATTGGCTGACATCAACAGCCTAATTTTTTTTAGGAGAGCAGAGCACCAGTGGCTTTCAACGAGCAGTTTCAGGTTTCGATAAATAATCTGCACGCTCTCATCGCATCGCCCAATTATGTTGGTATGTATCTGGGGTAATTCCTCTGAGGAGGATTTAATACATGTTTACCATTTTTGCTCTGGCTTCTGCTTTCATGTCTATTCTGTTTCAGTGCTGATAATGCAGCCCATGCTGCATGCCAATGTTGTAAAATGCTACTTGCCTCTTTGTTGTACTTAATTCGAGTATGCCGGCAGGCCTGGTGTCGTGGTACCTCGGAAGAGCATGCCCATTGGCAATTGATCCTCTAGGCTGGGAGGGGTGAGGCATGCATCGATGTGTCCGTTTTTGCTTCTATAATTTTTAGGACATGATACTTCCATGCGCAGCTGTATACGTGATATTAGGTACTTCCATTAGCTGCTTGCGGCTCCACAGGCCAGTAGCCTGCTCTTTGCTGACAACTGTAAAAGTTCTTGCCAGATCTGGACCAGCTGCAGTCAAATCTTGCTCAGGCACACTTACAACTGAACACCGCCATGAGCTCAATCGCGGTAGAGTTAGTGCTTGCTAGTGTGACACGCCAGTGTGCATGCCAGTTTTGTGCAACGAGACCTGACATGAACTAAGAGCAACTCAGGCCTTGGTCAAGCTGGGAGCAGCCTTGAACTCTTGTGGTACCTCCAGTATGCAGAGCTGCCACTACTTCGTGGAAACGTTAAACCAGGGAAGATCTTGAGGTGGTATCCGATCACTCCCAGATCCGTGGAAAAAGTGCTTCTTTCTGCTGACGGCTTCTCTAACTACCCTACTTTTGTGGCAGCACCAGGAAGAAAATGCATGTCACTTCTGCAATGCTGCAATGTATTTAAAGAAAAGATAAGCAATAAGGAGTCGGGAATAAGGAATTCTACCGAAAGAGCTTCGTGGATTAGAGCCCCACATGGGAACCATCTTGTGGGATAACCATGGGCCGTGCTCGAGCGAGAGAGCAAGAGAGAGAGAGGGAGAGCAAGAGAGAGAGAGGGAGAGCAAGAGAGAGAGAGAGAGAGAGAGAGAGAGAGAGAGAGAGAGAGAGGGGGAGAGAGAGAGGGGGAGAGAGCAAGAGAGAGAGAGCAAGAGAGAGAGAGAGAGAGAGAGAGAGAGAGAGAGAGAGAGAGAGAGAGAGAGAGAGAGAGAGAGAGCTGCTCCGAGCACTGACAGCCGACTCTTCCTCCTCCTCCCCAGCAGCAGCCGATTGCTGCTGCTGTCAGACGAATGCAGAGCGCATGATGCTGGCGAATCATCTGAGCTGAATGCTGCGAGTGAGGCCTGCCTTGGCTGCAGCGCTGCACCATTCCATGTAGCAGTTACCTACTTTCTGTATCAGCCGCTACCGGTGAGGTAATGTAATGTAATGTATCTCCGTCTGTAACTCCACAAAGTCATAAAGACCATGTGGGTGTTACGCAGGAGAGTTTTGTATAGCGCACTCACAGCCTAAGCGGCTTTCGGTACGCATTCGGTAGGCAACAGACTTCGTCTCATGCAACAAAGAAAAAGTGGGAAGCATAGTAGAGTCAGGAGAGCAGTTGAGGTAGTGAGTAGCATGGAAGTAGCAGCTCAGGACCGCTGAAAAGGATGTGCCACAGCCGGCAGTAGGAGAGTAGTTGTCGTTGCGTAAGAATTGTGGAAGCGAGTTCCACAGTCTAGGACCTGCAGAGCTAAAGCTTCTATCACCAACGGTCTTTGAGCGGAGGAATGGAACAGCTAATTTATTGTCCACACAGGACCTGAGGGCATGAACAGGCTGAAACTGATGCAGCAGTTCAGCTAGGTACGAAGGAGCCAAGCCGTGGCGGGACTTGTGGGTCAGCGTAGGAACTGACTATGCGAAGGCCTCTGTCCGGCCAGAGTAACCTCACACGATGCCTCAATATCAGTTTACTCAACTGAGTAATGCGAATGCGCTTTGAGTTTTTCTCTCTTCAGCGCAAATTCAGTCATAACTCTGTAGATCAACGTTTTTAACCAAGCTACGACGGACACTGTCGGGCCAACGTCGGCACGGCTTGCTGAGATTTTGTTGCCTTTGTTGTGAGGTGTTTGAAGCGACTTGTGAGATGAGATGTTTTTCCAGATTGTGAGTTGACCCCTAAATTGTAAACTCTGCCGAGTGTCTGAGTGCAACGCATGAGGAGCGGACTCGAGGCTTTGCTTTCGACAGCTCTAATTCAATATGGAGTCACCATAGTTTATTGTTGGGTGAGGGTGTGGCAGAAGCAAAGCTGGTCTTGCGACCACTTCCGATGTACTCCTGGTGCGGAGTTGAGCTGTTCCT
>WPIO01000005.1:422500-432500 GCA_009760855.2 Cristatella mucedo
TAACACTCTGAGGTAGATGGGTCGGCACTCAACAGCTGGATGCTGCTGTCAGAGGGGCTTGATGCTAATATATTTCATGCCGGTTGCCACGGATTTCTTCGGAATCCTAGTCGGTTAGTGCCGATTGCATTTGAAGCTGTCACAGCATAAACCATTTTGAGTTTGGCCTCTGGCCACTATGCATTCTGGATAATGGCCACCGCTATTTAGCCAGGCATCATGCCCTGTCGAACTTTCTGGGATCGCTCGGCTTCTCTTTTTCTTTGCATTCCCTTCTTCTTTTAACATACTGTACTAAAAAAAAATATATATATATAAGATATATTATAATAATATAAAATATAACAGTATACTAATAATAATTAATAATATTACAATAATATAATGATATATAACATTATAATATAGTAATATAACATAATGTACTAAGCCACACTGTGTACTGTCGCTAGAAGCAGCATGCAGTGACAGGCAGGGATCTCAACGTATGTCACGAATCGGCTGATCTCAACCAAACACCCCTGCAAAGAATCAGAACAGAAATGCACTACCACTTGAAATCAGCTGCTGGGGAAATACGGCTAACTGAGTGACAGCGATAGATAGATGGTGGGAAGCTAGATATAATAATAATAATAATAATAGTAATAATAATAATAATAGTAATAATAATGCACTTGATAAAGCGCCCTCAAGAGAACTCAATCTCTTTCTAGGCGCTTTACATTTGCTGCAAAGGGAAGTGCAATGAAATGGTGAGTAATATCATGCTTGATAAACAGACAACATGAATAACATGGTTAGGATGACATGCACAGGATCAGCATGCAAATGTGGTTAGTGGCAGCATGCACGGTGTCAGCACGCATAAGCTTATGAAGTGCGAATCACAGGCACCCACTAAATGCTGTCCTAAATAGGTGTGTTTTTAAGTTCTTTTTAAATGTGGTCAAGTCAGGGGATGTTCTGACGCAAGTCGGCAGGGTGTTCCAGGCTTTGGGAGCATACGAACTAAATGCACGGTCTCCAAAGGATTTGAGGTTTGTACGAGGTATTGGTAAACTGTTGGATTCCGAAAAGCCGGTGGTGCGATGCTTGGCCTGGTGGGGGAGTAGATCTGAGAGATAGGCTGGAGCCAAAGAATGAAGTGACCAAAAAGTGAGCGACAAAACCTTAAAGTCAATCCGTTGTTTGACTGGTAGCCAGTGCAGGTTGGCGAGAAGTGAGGTGATGTGGCAACTGCGACACTCACGACAGACAAGCCTAGCTGCGGAGTTTTGCACCATCTTTAATCACCTGATTGCACATGCCGGTAGGCCAAAAAGCAGTGAGTTACAGAAGTCAAGATGGGATGTCACAAATGCATTGAACAACTTAGACGTGGTATCCTTATTTAAACAAGCACGAGTTTTAGCAATGTTATGTAGCTGAAAGTAGGCAGTCTTGACCGTGGAGCTCATGTGGTCGTCTAACGAGAGGTCACTTTGGAACATGATACCTAGATTTCGAGATGATTCAGCGGGAGATATGCTGTCAGAGCCAATTTTCAGCGTCAGCCTTTCAAGTAACAGGTTGGTGACGCCTAGAGCGCAGCAATTGGCCGTTAATGTAACGTAAGGTATCTCCATCTGTAACTTCACAAAGCTATAAAGACTATATGGATGTTGCGCAGGAGAGTTTTCTATAGAGCACTCACAGCCTAAGCGGCTTTGGGCACGCATTCCGTAGCCAATATACTTTATGATACGCAACAAAGAGAAGGTGGGAAGCATAGCAGAGTCAGGAGAGCAGTTGACGTAGTGAGTAGCAATAATATACAATTTAGCAACAGTATACAATATAGCAATTTTCTAGGTCATAGCAATAATATACAATATAGCAATAATATATAATAATACATGTGTATAGTGCCCCCAGAGAAATAATCTCTTTCTAGGCACTTCATGTATGCTGTAAAGGTAGTATAGCCAAATGGATAGTAGTACCATACACGATATCAGCAAGCATAACATTGCTAGAGGGGATATGCACAGGGTCATCATGCAAATTTGCAAGGCTTTGCACAGGGCCTACTGTGCTCTCGACATTGTTTTCTTGCAGCCGTCACGAGCATTCCTTGGAGCAAGCAGCAGTAGATAAATGGCAAAATAAATTTGCATTAGACGAGGAACGATTCTACTGTACATTGACTGCTTGGAATTTCGTTCAGCAGGCAACGTAACAGCTCCCATAGGTCTGATGTACAGCAGCTAGGTCTGCTTGGCAGCCGTCAGCAGAAATCAGGAGGATGTTCGGTCGATAGAAGGAGGGCATGGATAAACATGTATAGGAACAAAGCCCCTACAAAGCTCCCGTGAGTTATGTTACAGACTAAGAACGATTCGCAGCCACGTGGCGAGCACCATTTCAACAGTCAAATATGTATGTCGTCTCGAACAGCCATCTTGGTCAACCCATCTTTTAGCTTTATACATCAGGCTAACGAGTCATCAATTTTTTTATATTGTAGCCTTGTATTATTGTAAAAACTTACTCTGTAGTTTGGATGTTTTCCACAGATGTTTTAGTGTCTGCTAACAGAAAATTGCAGTGTCGCGAATTCTTTTGATTTACTTGTGATTTTTGTGATGCCCAACCAACAGTTCTTGGATTCGAAATTATATCGGCTAAGCCCGATCTTTTGCGACTCGATGACTAGGACCTCAACAATAAATTGCTTGCTGAAGTTGAACAAATGAAACACAATACAAGAGGACGGCAGGGGCAAAAGTCTTAGCATAATCGGTGTACTGCTTTTGAGGAAACCAATCCACCCAACCAATCACAGGCTTACCATGAGGTATTTTATCTATTGCAACGAATCATGCAGACACATGAAAATGTGAAGTCTCATGTTGAGAATACTTTCACATTTATTCGACTGAATGCTCAAGAAACTAGTAGGCCATATCCTATGACAAATCGCAGCTTGACATGGGCAACTGCTGTCTGCTTCTAAGTGGTTAAAAAAAGGGCTGTCGTGTGACCCCCCCCCCCCCCCGTTACGCTTAATGCCATCGAAATCCTATGATATATTATGCACATTAGGAAAATAAACAGGTGTAATAAGAAATACATGAAGAAACATGATCACGTTTAATTGATGAATCGAGATGGTTTGGAAGGGGTATCCCTTCGTGAATCCCAAAGTTCCATCGTCTGGATGCCTGTCAGGAGACATTTTTTGGGATTTCTCTCTATGTGCACTGACAAGATTCTAGCCGCAAGCACACTGATGGGGCCTACGAGCTGTCAATGTCTTTCAGTGGTTCACGACTTGCACGAGGACATCCAGCTGAGAGCCTAGGTATCGATGACTCAAGCTTCCCTTTAGGTGTGCTCTCGGGGGGGGGGGGGGGAGGTCAGATGTGTGGGGAGGAGCAAGAGGAAGCCGCTGCTCTTCTAGCGGCCAGGAGTCAGACCGGCTATCAGCCAATTTAGCCGGCTTAGCAGCACATCGATCAGTGCGATGCCTGCGTGACCGGCCGAGATCAGGTACCAGTTGGAGGCTGCCTCCCAGGAGTGAGCTCCGTCAGGCGGCCGGCACCGGCGAGCTGCGTGCAGCTGCAGGCAGCTTGCCAGCTAATTACCATTGCTGCTACTAAAGGCGTCGCCCGCGTCGCCCAGACTCCCCGCTGCCGCCGGCCAGCCAGCGGCTGTGGCTACACTAAGCTGAGATCAGCAGCTGCTAGCCTTTGTGAAGTGGTCTGGGAATTAGTTGGACAGAAGCTTTCGGCTGGCCAGGCCCCCCTGCTGTCGCAATAAAGCAACTAATGGGTAGCGACACGGTAATTGCTGGAAGTGCCGATCGAGGAAGTGCGAATGGAGCCGATCGTCGAACGTCTAACCGAGCTCCGGGACTAGGAGAGGCCGGTTACACGGTCCAGCGACTGATCGGTGAAAGGACTCACTGCTGCTGCCCAACCCGTGCTCAGCCCATTGACCTCAGTCGGGTGGCCTCGTGTTGCCAAGTGCAGCCAACCCGATTGCAGCTGGCAGCAGCTGCTGCCTGCAACGGTCAGCATGGCAGCTGCCAAAACTGGGCCGCATTGACAAGTAGATATAAGATTTTACATAACATCAACCTTACCAGTCACAGCTGAAAGAACCGAGCTAAGTTTATCCGTAAACTCGATCAGCTCTTATAACCTTCGCTGGCTTAGACAAACACGTACTCACGCCTGGGCGTGCACCCACAAACGTACACATTCATGCACATACAGAGTGAGCATTGTGGGATTGAGAAGAAGAGAGAGAGAGAGAGAAAGGAAAAGAAGACAGCAGATCTCTTCTCTCATTGGGTAATTAGGAGGCTCAAAGCTGGAAAAGTAGCTCTTAGATCGTGATCTAAGAATGCAGGTGCTTTCAAAGTGATGTCAGTTATCATGTTAACTCCGATATTTGAGGTCGAAAATTAATTCAGCTTCCGAGGTGACGAGACGTTAATTACTGTGGGAGCAGTGTATACAACATGCTGCAACTGGAGCCAAGTCTATTTAATATTCAAGATATTTTTTGCTTTAATTCACAATCGCATATCTCTACTAATTAAAGCAAGGAAGTCCGTCACGCAGTAAGATGGCACATTTGCATCACGTGGCAGAAGGCGAAGGATTGTCTTCCATGACGGAGTTGCTATGGCTCAGCGAAGCTAATCTACATGCAGTGAGCTGCTTGTATTTTAATAAATAGAGGTATTACTATGAAAGATACAAGGTCTCAGAGAAAACGTGGTACCATTAGAATAATACTATACAAGAAAAAGATCACAGAAACAAAGCCCTAATACAAGTGGATTGCTTTGCTTTTGAGTGCTTTGTTGCAGCAATAATAATAATAACTCTGGCCTATTTATAATGCTTAATGGCTTTCCGAGCTTTAGGTGCAGTTTTAACCAAAGGAGATGTATGGCCGTCTTGAATATGATCATTTCACTTGTTTGATTTTACAGCTAAAGCATGTAAACCTGGGGGCATTCAAGTGTCAATGGCAGTCGCGACTCAAATGAAAAGCTCACTTTCAATATCCGGATATACTTATGCACGATTTAAAGTGGACGGAACTACTTCGGCTAATGGCTTCCATCTTGACAAAACTTTTTAAGATGCTGCTTCATAACATCTCCAATCGTTTCGAAGTTATCTTCTAGTCTACACCATGTCCTTGCTAAAATATATTTGCTCGTGAATCTATCTGCCTATTGATATTCTACAGATTTCCTACTAGGTCTGATAAAAGAAACAGGGTAGATAGGCTAGTTGTACAAGCTGCGGTGTGTTTTCCTTCTGGCTGTGGATTATCTATTGAGATTTTTTAAAGTGATGAGCCTAGGTGTTCCTCACCCAGTGAATTTCCTCCAAAGCCGTGATCACAATATAAAGACCATTTTGGTGCAAACATTATTATTACTATAATAATCAAGTTACAGGGTTATAGGGTTATGTCAAGCATCAGTAATCACCGGCTTTCAAAGTATTTTCTCTCGTTTCTATGGTTTTTAATGCCGAAAGTTCATATTTCTGGTCGATTTTCAAATTATAATAATAAAACACTTGATAAGCACCCTCAGAGAACGCAATCTCTTTCTAGGTGCTTTACATTTGTTGCAGAAGAACCACGACCAAATGGTTAGTGGTAGCATGCTCAGTAAACAACAAGAATGACATGGTTAAGGGTGACATGCACAGGGTCAGCATGCAAGTGTGGTTAGTGGCAGCATGCACTGTGTCAGCACGTATTAACACATAAAAGTCGAATCACAAGGACCCACTAAATGCTATGATTAATGGGTACGTTTTTAATTTCTTTTTAAATATGGTCAATTCAGGTGATGTCGTGACTTAGATAAGCATGCCAAGCAGCCAAGCAGCTGCATGCATTCTCGTGTGTGTCTTTGCACTTAGACATGCGTAACTCACTATTCGCAGGTATTCCTTATTGTGCACAAAGAGGCAAAAGCAGCGGGTGCAAGACCGAAAGTGCCTTACTACACCACTCTTCACCGACCTGCACTGACTCCTCATCAAGCAGCCAGCTGACTAAGTTTCGTCACTCACTTTTTGGTTCCTTCATTCTCTTGATACGGCCTAGCGGTCCGAACAACTTCTCAAAATGGCTAGGCATCACACCACCCGTTCATCTGGACGGAGCCTCGCGAGTTTATGACCGCTAGACCGGCGAGCTAGTTCGGTTAGAGGCACAGAGCGTGCAACTTGCGAAGACCGGAAGCTGCGAAGACCGGAAGCTCGCAATATGCCGATCGTAACTTGGTCCAGCGGTTAAGGTGCTCGTCCCGGGGACAAAGGTCTGGCTGATGTCGTGGGCTCAAGCCCCGAGACATATGTGAAGCGCCTGAATAGAAATTAAGTTCTCTTGGGGCGCTATATAAATGAATTATATTTTCCCCTTTGAGCCAATGTAAAGCGCCTAGAAAGAGATTGAGTTCTCTGAGGGCGCTTGATCGAGTGCATTATTATTATTATTATTATTATATTATGAAAAAGCGCTCATTATTCTCCAAGCAGCGCTCTCTGCAACGCCGTCATAGAAAAAGCACAAACACTAGGCTATATGTTGCGACTTATACGACAGGTGACTTACTTGAAAGACTCATTCGCACGCTTGCAGCAGCAGTTCTTGCTTAGCGCCGGATTCGCCGACCGGCGGCAGACCGGCGCTCCAAGAGAGCGACTATGGCCAAGCTCATGCTTTATATTATGGCCAGGTCATAAACCATGCAATAACCTCGTTCGCACATAATCATTCATCGCGCTGCTCATGGCTGCCTCGGCTTATCGCTTCGTAGTCGGGGTTCGGCTATCCAGCGAATAATCGGGGAGGGGGGCATTGCAGCGCTTCCGCCCCCAACCAAAATTCTTTGGAGACCGTGCTGTTAGTTCTTATACTTACAAACTGGAACTCACTCTTGGCTGACGTCACTGCCTCACCTGACTTGACGACATTTAAAGAGAAGCTTTAGGTCCATCTGTTCCTTACAACGTTCGCTCCGTCTCTATGGATTGTCCTCTATATGCTCAAGATATTGTGCATGATGTCACTAACCAATTGAATGCTGCTTATGCAGCGTATTAAGGGTAAATGTCAAGCAAAATTCGGAGACGCAAACCAATAATAGGTTAGAGTACATTTCGAAAGACAAACATGTGAGAAATAGGACCTGAAGTTTTGATGATTTCCACTTCAAAGGAAAGCATTCGAAACGATTAGGCAAACCATGTCTAACCAGGAAGTAAAACGGAAGCTAAATATATATAAATAACAAACTTACTGCTTTCTGCATGCACGACTTGTGTCCCAGCTTGTTGAATCTTGGTACGGAGAGGTAGGTGATTGCAGTTAGCTGAGACACATGCTTGTGACATTTAAACAGCTTTATTACAGTATAGCTTTGTGTCTTGTAAATTCCACAAATAGGCCAATAGTTGACAGCGATGTGAAATTTCAAACGTGAGCTCAGGTATGCTCGTACACCACTGCAGTAACTCAGTTTTGATTTCGGTTGGATGAGCTTTGCTATACATTTCCATGATTGCAAAATATAAAGTCCCAGGATGTTCGATGACATGTGCAGCAAAAACTATGCAAATGAAAATCAGAAAGGAGACATTGCAGCTGTGTCCAAGCAGAGGTGAACGTGGATTGGAAATTGTAAGGATCCGTCAACTATTAGCCAGGTTAAGGAGTTTACAAGGCATACAGCTTCACTCAAATGAAACTGCTTAAAAATCACAAGCATGAACATCAGCAAGCTGCAAACCCGTATCTCGATGTACCAATGTTCAGCAAAGTTGACACCGGGCAGCCGAGGAGCCAGCAGTGCAGAGCAAGTCTGCAGCAACTGCTGGAGTGACTGTGTCGCAGCAGCTGCTCGCGAAGTCGCCCAGGCACCCAGCGTGCTGGCTTTAGACAGTAAAGGTTGCCGGCCTTTGAGCGGGCATCGCACACCGACTCGTATACCGCGCTCGCGAACTGCCGAACAGCTCGAGCACAAGCAGTGAGGAGGAAAAGCACTGGAGAAAAGCAAAAGTCCGCAGCGAGCGGGAGCGGCAGTGGAGGAGGGGGAGGCTGAAGCGATCGAAGTCGTCTACTTGGGATCTTTGACCGTCGGTGTCGGCCCAGGGGTAAGGTGCTCGCTCTTCTCGACCCAGGCTGTGGGTTCAAGTCCTTGAGCGGGCAATCCTTCATTATTGGGTCGGGATGGCACACTAGGTAAGGCGATTGCTCTTCACGACCTCGGCACCGAGGTCGTGAGTTCGAATCCTTCGGTGGGCAATCCTTTATTGCAGCTGCAAGTGGCGACGATAGCATTATACGAAAAGAGGCTGACAAATCAGCTAGCATTTTTTTAGCGCTTCGACGTCAATTTCGGAATGATTAGCTATTAACATTTGTCATCGTTGCCGATGGTTAAGCTTATTATTTTCATTTTTACGGATTAAATCGGTCAATCAATAGAGATGAGCGAACGCGAATACCAACTGTAAGAAGAAGTTTTCTGAATCCTATCTGCATGGCCCTTAAACTAAAAAAAGCGGTTTTCATGTTTGGTCGACATGCAGACTAATGCGCCACCTGTTCATAAACTTCACATTCTGCCGGTCCGGCTGCATCGACCGATTCATAAGTAAAATCGGTTGAAATAAAGGACCAGCTTTAAGAGCACTTCTCGCTGGCTCCAGTGGGGTTCGCTCGCAGGTAGAATGAACTGTGCGTGGACACAAATTGCATCTTAAGTTAGCATCAGCACACTAAGCAATCGAAGAGCCAATCGTGAGATTTAGTGTCGATTGATGCATTGATCAGCTCTTGTTTCCCTTTGTTCCGAACACAGTGTCTTATGATCCTGGTTTTCCTGTTTTAGCCGTTTTCATCTACCAATCAAATTCTTTCCTTAACTTTGTTGCTTCGCAAATCAATCAAAAGCCAGCATGAGTTAATCGTGCTTTAAGCATGCTTCAGACGGTGAGTCTTGCTTCCTACTGGCTTCCGACGTACTCGAGCCTTCGGTGTAAACGTCACCAATACGGTAGGGGTGGTCCAAGACTTAGTTAAGAAATGATGAAAACTCATCTGCCAAACCCGGTTCTACTTCATCGGCCAAGACTTCGGCGAGACCTAGAAAGTGGCCAATCTTAGGCACCTTTCACGCCAGGTCTACTACCTTGCTTTGAAACGAACGCGGACGTCTTGATTGGCGAACTCATCTATGCGTTCGCCAGAGTCCCTGTTTATGGAGCGCTCTGAGCTCGGACATGAAAAATTTGGATTTTAAGTTGGCTTCTTCTGCTGTGGTTGAAACAAAGCATAAGCAGCGGCGGCTGCCAACTCCATTTCGCTGGGATGTGCATCCGGGAGGGCATTTTCTACCTCCCTAACAAAGTAAGTTTCCCATGACCGCTCAGTGGGTGGAGCGAGAAGGAAGCCAGACTTGGAGCAAGATTGCTGTCTAAACCTCCCCAAAAAAAGAGGACCGAAGTAAGACTCGAGTAGGTAGGAAGCAGGTACGAAGCTCTGACTCACTGTCTAAACCAGGCTTAAGAGTGGCTGTAAAGCATCCAGTCTCATGCCTTCAGCCTACGTACATCCGATGACTAAGAATCGCTGCGAGGAAGGCAACGTTATTGCCCACAAGATACCTGGCAAAAGGTAAACAAATTTATGAAGTGTTCATAAATACGATTTCCTAATTGCCCATGTAAAGTGCCTAGACAGAGATTTAGTGCTCCGAGAGCGCTATACAATGTATTATATATATATATATATATATATATATATACAATGCATTTGCATAACGCCCTAAGATAACTTAATCTCTATTCAGGCGCTTCACGTATGCCTCGGGGCTCGAGCCCACGACCTCAGCCAGGCATTGGTCAGGGCGAGCACCTTAACCGACCAAACTAGCAGGCAATTATCATTACGTCTACGGGTGACTGAGTGG
>WPIO01000005.1:437500-522500 GCA_009760855.2 Cristatella mucedo
AAAAGGTTGCTTGCACCCAGCAGATGTGTATTGCTAGGTATGAAGATAATTTATCGAGAAAACAGCAACAAGTACTGCATGAAAGTGTCTGTTGAGCACGATATTAAGAAACGTGTGAAATGTAATTTTGCAATTTATATAATTCTGGTATGATTACAGGTTGGTACAAGGGGAAAAGAGAACCATGAAGTTCACATGCAAACTCTACAAGAGAACTCTTGAAGGTAAGGTGAACAATCGCTGCTCGTTAGATGAAATTTCTTGCATAATATTGCATAATTTTTCAACTGTTATTTTCAATTAATATCATTCCTTTATTTTGATAGACTTATACAAAGGAGATAAAAGGGAAATGAAGTTTACCTCCCCAAGAATTTTGCTGAAACCGACTGACCAGTCAAGCAACTGCTACTTCCAATTACCGGACCCTTCCAAATGTCGAACTGGCAAGAGTGAGCCTCCCATCATGTATCCACACATTCCTTCTAGCATCACTTTTATACCACACGCTCCCCGTTGCCACCCCTCCGGAGAGGGATCAGCCATATGCACGAGAGAGAGCTGAAAGTCAGGCAGCGACGAAGATATTGCAAATCCAGATTCAAGTTTCACAGATATGCCTGAGGTGAGACACCTATACTTCCCCAACCAGAAAGACGTCAACAATCTGATCAGAGGTCTCAGTCTTACCAAGACTAATGCTTAGCTTCTGACATCGAGGCTCAAGGAGTGGAACTTATTTGATGCAAGTATGAAAGTAACCGACAGGATAAAGCATCACTCATTTTCCCAACTTTAAAGTATATACTTTAATTTTGATTCATTTGCTGTCCTTTTTGACTAGATGTGAACCTCAAGATGTAAATCGGTCAGTTTTCCCATTGGAAATATAATTAGTTTAAAATTTATCCCTGTCCTGGTCAGAAAAGCAAAGCTTGTAGGGAGTAATGGCAGTTTCTAGATTTCTGACGCAAAAGCGGTTAAGAGATAAAAACTTACTACCCAGGTGTAGAACAGTGCTAAATAATTTTTTTTTCTCCATAAGTTTCAGCCAAATAGACTTGAGAGGACTCGTCGTGCACTGCCTAGCAAGCACACGAGGGTGTGCATACGTGCACACCCGCACACTCCTGCATACCCACATAGCACTCTGCATTGCTGCATACTCACGATCAGCAGGGTCGAATGCAGGGGGGGGGGCCGAATGCACACTCACCTTGGTTAACTGGCTGAGCATCTAATATGATCGTCAGTGGCTGGTTCGTGGAAACTGCTGCTACTGCTGACAGAGTGCCAGCGCTTAGGCCAGGCCTGAGGCTGCCGCCGAGCCCACCGCTGCCGTAATCGCGGCTGTGCTGATTCAATCTGCTGCTGCCGCCACCAGTCTGGCTTCGCTCCTCGATGACTTCCGTCTCTGTGACCGTAGTATGCACCCTGCCTCTGCCACCAGTGGTGCCCGTAGGGCGACCGTCGTACTTCTTCGTGGTCACCTCTTCCTCCTCCTCCTCCTCCTCTTCCTCCTCCTCTTCCTCCTCCTCGTACGTACGACGGGTGCTCCTAGGTGGCGCCTCGGTGGCCTCTGCTCCTGGCGGCCTCTTCACGGTTGCCGTGTGACTGAACGTGGCGAGGGTGGAACCGCTCGTTCCATCGGAGGAAGCAGCTCCACGCTGTACCTGCAGCACGGAACCAGCGACAGCTACAATCTCAGTGTCGCTACGAGACCGGCCGATCGGCCGCCAGCCCCCCCAACACAGCTCAGCTCAAGTCAGCGCAACAGACAAGCAGAGAGAGCTGTGATGGAGGCCTGTCAGTTGCTGCCCTAGAGGCTCATAAGCACAGCACCAACATAGCGCAGGCTTGTATCCAAAGTCAAGCAGCGAAGCACTCTCTAACAGTTGCTTAAGTTAAAGCTGGTTCGTTTTGAGGCACTTGACGATGTACATGCATTTCAAATCTGTGCTGAGGAACAGGGAAGGCATGAGTGTGTGAGTGTGTTTGGGGCAGGAAAGAGGTTGTGTGAGAGGGGGAGAGAAGGAAGGAGGGCCACTCATTCCTATGTTTTCCGGAAGTATGTCACCAAGGTGGCTCATTCAGCGGCTCCTGCATGACAGGTTCTGCGTGCCGATGGTGGCTATAAACCTTTATGGAAAATAAATGAAGGCCGGTCAGATTGGTTTCGAGTCGGTAGTCTACTTTGATAAGAAGGAACCGACGAACTCAGTGGCTTATGTCACCTGGGCGTGACCTCAGTGAGGGCTCGGCTTCAAGTAGCAACCAGTGAGAAAGAGAGCGAGAGGCACTGGTAGAAGTTCACAATCGTTCCAACCGATGCCTCCGAGTGTCAGCAGCAGCATCAGCAGCAGCAACAGGCAGCGGCGGCAGCAGGGAGTTGTTCCACAGAGACAGAGGCAGCGAGAGAAAGCTGTTCGAGAGTGGAGATTTCATCCAGGCGCCACCTTATTTATCAAAGGAGGCATTGTGGCACGCAGTCCATCTACGGGCATAGCACAGTAGCATGAGCGAACTCATTGCACTTGCATATACCCTTCTCGGCTTTGAGCCTGCCGGATACATGCTCTCTGGCACCGTGACTAAAGCTATCTGTCACTGTACACCGTGTCGTGGTCTGCACACCGAGTGGACGAGAAAACACGATAAGAGAGCCGGTAGATACTGATGGGACCAAAAGTAAAAAGGGAGAACTATTCTCTGAACCTGGAAAATTCCCTGAACTAAGGTAGCAGCTTTCCTGTTTTATGGCACGATCAAAGGAACACACGACCTTAACCACACCGTTCTGGAGGGGGGTCTTGTGCTCTTTCTCTCCAAATATTCTGGGCACCCACAGCAAAGGGCTGGTCTCTTCTGCTGCGACATGCCAAACAACTTTATTTTAACGTATTGCATGCAATGGTTTGGTCTTTTGGATGACCCCAGCAGACTTGGTTGGATACGACCCAGTGTCAATACAGCTGTCAGCACAAATGACACAGAACCCACACCAAGCATGCTGCAATGGCTGCGCTTGCGAAGCAGAAGGCAGCCATACCGCTGTTTGATGTACTTGGCTGCTGTGACCAGCCGAGTCCCGGCCAGAGGAGCTTCTAGGAGTGCCGGTAGCTGCTGCTGCTGCTGAGACGCTGGCAGACGAGCTCCTCTGCTCCGACTTCAGGGCGGTGCCGCCCGGGGCCAGGCCAGAGACGATCACATCGATGCGGCCGTTACCCTGGTTACGCAAGACGAAAGTAAGAAGACTTCGTGGCTGCTTTGACTCGGCTTACATATTTTTCGGTTCTGATATTAGTCTTGATGTTCGCTGTCTGTTTATATATACTAAAGAGCTATGGCAACGTGAGCCATTTCAAGCTCACACTTCGTATTGTCAATGCGATGAATATTCAATGCAACGAGTGAAGGCCATGTCTGATACCCATCGATGAAAGCAAATCTGCAACGAGTGCCTTGAAGCTAGAGTTAAAAGCCTGCAATGACTTTTGCAACCGTCCACTGTCTGGCAGTGTACGTCGAAATGCGCCGAGCAGCAAGATGAGGAGAGACGTTAGTGGCTGAATGCCGGAGGTATGCATCTGGCAAGGAGCATGCTGCGGTTGGCTGCCTGCAGCAGTATGGCTGCTCTCTTAGCTCTCCCCTTAACAAGTTCGGCCACTCCACTTGCGAATTCCCAGTTACTCGGCGGTTCTTTCAGCGCTAACAAAGGTAATTAGCGTGAGAGTTTTAGGCAGCATGATCGCTCTCAGTTGTCTTGCCTGCAAATCAGTCAACACACATCAATGGTTAGAAATCTTCTGTTTTACAACTGGCTATTAGATTCCTGACTCATAAGATATGTACACTTAATAGAGATAAAGTGAGTAATGACTGCACCGTAGTCGCATTTTGGTGCCATTTCTCCATTTGCAAGTCTGTCTTTAGTTATCGGCTGGTGCATTAGCCATCACTTGTGGTTACACATGTTTTGGTACTTCCTGTTTTAATGCTCAATCGTAGCACAACGTACTCAAATCATGATTATTACTAAGATGCCAATTACGTCTGGAACAGTTTTCCTGCAACACAAATAAACCATCGCGAAAAGTGCAATGCCAAGAAAAAGCCGAGAGCAAATGGAACAGTCTCTTCCAAGCGACAGCAATGCCTGCGACGCTACCTCTTCTGTGGCAGTCGTCTGCTCGTGCTGGCTGAAGCCCAAGTGGTCCATACTGCTTGAGGCAGGAACAGAAGTGGTCGACGTGTTGCTGCTACTGTTGAGAAAAGTCTGGACATAGTCCATCTTTGTTTCTTCTTCGTCCTCATATTCATCAAAACCATCATGTCCGAAAGAATTGTAATCCTAGAGTGGGTTGTATTTTTTGCTTTGCAAAGCACACAGAGCAAGCAGCATCCCATCCAATGCAACTGAGCTGTACGGTAGAAGCAAAGAAACACTATTTTCTTTTTTAAAGCGAAACGTTAGTGGTTGGCATTTTCGTGCTGAGTTGGTTGGCTCAGTAGTTACCATTTGTAGTCGTAACTGGTTGGCCCAAGTAGTAGCGTATAGTAAATTTAAAGTTGAATTCGATCAAACAGCCTCATTTACTGCTAATAGTAGCAGACGAGCCTTCGTGGCAGTCACACTGCTTGCAGTCGGCAATAAACCGTCACCTTTTTAGGACTCAAACCCACGACCTGGGCCCTGAAGTACGAGCACCTTACCCCTGGGCTAAGGTAAGAAGCACCACTCGAGCTCAATCAAGTTCGCGGCTGCTGCTAGGCGTGAGCCTATGGTGAGGAGACTGCTCGAAAGACTAACTGCAGCCGTATGCCGAGGATAGTTGCCCTCACTGAAGTTAACGACAGTCCTTGCACAAAATACTTCCGGATTTGAAAAAAATAATGCTTTAGTGACGAACGACCACGATAACGCCTTTGCATTTATCCACGATGGCCACGTGGCTGCTCAAAATCCACTGCTAGATCTATGTAATGTACTACCTAAGAGCCCGATGAACTGAGAGAGGTGCATGAGCCACTGCTGGTCCGATGCAGGCGATGGCAAGGTCGAGCTCCGAATGCCTGCACGTGTGTGCAACAATGACTTTTTTCTAGTCGTTACACTTACGAAGGTTGCCAAGCAAACAAATAACCTCTATGCATCTCAGAGAAACAAATACTCGAGATGATATCAACACAGGTGAGATGCACACCGCCAGAACCAGAGGGCATCGTAGGATGAAGCCAGTACTAGTAAAAATGAGATAGAGCAGTCAGCGAGCCTTACAAGAAGAGTGTATCTGAAATTTTCTAGAACCGACCGTCCATTCTCTTGAGTAGTTAAGCAGCTTCTACAAGCAGCTCGGCAGGTTAGACCCGAACAATGAAGTTCTTGAACCGTGGTTACTTCGGAAGTCCAGGTAGTGGTCGAGGCTAAATCACAGGCTACGATACTAGCTTCAGCACTGTCATATCAGGAGAACGTACGATGCAGAGAATAGCAGTGGGCCAAGGTCGAAGCACCTTCATACGAAACACTTTTAGGATCAAGAGGCAGGTGATGCTGCCTCAATGATTACACAGGTGAAATTAGACAATGTGACTAAATTGGGTAAGCCGGTATATCCAAAATGGAATGACCACTGAATCCACCAATCAGTGAAAGGCTAAAAAAATAACAGTGGAACACAGCATCGGTAGACTTCTTCTAACAGCCTGAGACACTTATTTCACATACCATAAGTGAACTTCTACAGTCTGAGGATGTCCAGTAAGGGGGAGAGGCAGCGGACACCCAGTCAGAACAGGTAAGCATTAATGGTTGAAAGCCCCAAAGATTATCTTGCACTTCACACACACACACACACACACACACACACACACACACACACACACACACACACACACACACACACACACACACACACACACACACACACACACACACACACACACACACACACACACACACACACACACACACACACAAACACAGAAAAAGAGAGTATATATATATATATATATATATATATATATATATATATATATATATATATATATATATATATATATATATATATATATATATATATATTGTACTATATTTATACTAAGGCTGCAATTGATTTTTACTATTTTGCCGAATGTAAATAAGTGACTGTCTAACTCAATACGAATAGTTTGTAGAATAGGTGTACCGAGAGAAGTCGAAATTTAAGATACAAGCAAAAGTTGCAGTTTAGTAAATTTGATACAGAGACTATAAGTATAAAATTAGCAGCATGTCATTGTTTGCATTATTCACCATCGAAATAATACTTACACATATATTATGTTAATGAAAGATTTACTTCAGTCCACTTACTATAGCAGCCACATCTTCAGAAACAGATGCCACGTGATATGCATGAAGAGAGAGAGGAGAGTGAGAGGAATAGAAGGGCATGATCACCCTGAGCAAAAAATATATGAGATCTATTCCAATAATACGCGTGCTACAGAAGGTATAGACTATGGTAAGGCACGGCAGACATTCCTGCTGATAGCCTGTGTATTTTACCAGAGTCGGCCTTTTTCGAAAAAAAAGGTGCCCGGTATGAAGTTTGACCCCTTGCTAAGCTAGCCGAAGCACTGCATTTGCTACAGTAGCACTAGTGACATGGGGTACATGGGTGCACGGCATACACAATACGATGCACTATGCAGGCATAACATAAAGGAATGTAAAGCGCCTAGAAAAAGGGCGCTTTATCAAGTGCATTATTATTATTATTATGAAGTAATACAAGGTAAAGGCATTTTGCGAGCAAGACTATTTGACTACTAAAAGGAACAGAGAATGTAGGAAAGGCTACCTAATTGAACTTATACATAGTGCACCCATTCAAAGGGATCCCAAAGAGCTAGAGAGGTTATGCAGTGCCCTCCAAAGCTGTTGGCAGGAGCCTGAATAACTTCTGGCAATGTCTTAGCAAAGATAGTTCTACAAGTTATGGCAAACCAAGTGTGACATAGAAATTGGAAAGTTTAACACTCAAAGTTGGCTCTGCCAGAATATTTCCCTCTAGTATCTGCACGAAATCTACGTGCCATGTTCCAAAGCAGCCTTTCACTAAACGACAACATCAACTCCACCGACAAGTCTGCCTACTTTCAGCTGTGTAATATTTCCAAACATTTGGGCCTGCTTAGATAGGGATACCACCTCCAAGTTGGCTCAAACATCTGTGACATGCCGTCTTAACTTCTGTCATTCACTGATTGCTGGTCTGCCGATCTGTGCAATCACACTCTTACAGCTAGTGAAAGACCCAATAGCCAGGCTTGTCTGTCGTGTGTGGCGCAGTTTCCGTATTACACAATTTCTCATCGACCTGCACTGGTTCCCAATCAAGCAGCATATGGACTTCAAGGTTTTGTCATTCATTTTTAGATCTCTTCATTCTCTTGCTCCAGCCTACCTATCAGAGCTACTGTCCCACCAACCCAAACATCGTTAACCTTCTGTTCTTCTGACTCCAATCGTTTAGCTATGCCACGAACCAACGTCAAATCCTGTGGGGAGTGTACCTTCAGTTGGTATGCTCCCAAAGCCTGAAAATCCCTCCCGGCTGACGTCACGACATTCCTTGACTTGACAACATTTAAGAAGCTAAAAACTCACTCTTTCTCACATGATTTCTCCTTTGTGAGCTAATGAGTGCCGACACTGCATGTTACCACTAACCATATTTCCACATTGAAATCGTGCATATTATCAATAACCATAGCATGCATATTGACACTGTGTATGGTGCATGCTACCACTAACCATATGATTATGCTTCCTTTACAGCATTTATAAAGTGCCTAGAAAGAGACTAAGTTCTCTGATGATTCCTAACAAACAAATTCTAATCCTTACAAACAAATCCTTATCCTTACAAAACTATTATTATTGTTATTAATTTGACAAGTTTATTTTTCCAGGAGCCCTGCCGAAAACTGCATCATAAGGCTTTAGTTTTCTTGATTGAAGCTGGCCTGCATTTTCACAGCCTTCATTCAGCAATGCATCTCATACTCGATGAGCACATAGCAAAAAAGAAGAATATTGCAAAGCAGCAGAAGAAAATTGTTCAAACAGTTGCATGTTCTAGGTTAACATTCATTCATGCATGGGATAAGCAGGTGGTACAAACTGAACATACACGGCCCTCACCATGCTTTGCATGCAGCTAGCTTTCTTGCATGAAGCTGTCAAGAAATCCGGTACCATGACTTTGCCAAATGCTAAAACTAGGTTGAACTAGGTACACAATATCCACAGTTACACAGGATTTGGTCAAGAGGAAAGGCCCGTGACATCAGCCTATAGGTCCAAGGAGTGAGAGTTGCTTCCTCTTTCGATGCAGACGCAGATAGGTCGGCGCAGTGTGCAAGCGATTTGCATGCGGTGGCACGTGGCACCAGCGACGGGCGGTCGGCTTGCTGACTCCCTTTTACAGCAAATAATTCAGCTATCGTTCTTGCACCTGTCAGAGTTAAGGTGGGTCTCGCCATGAGCATAGCCAGGACTTCTGAGGGGTGCTGAGCGATCGAACGGGAACTCGGCCTTGCCCTCGGTTAGCCAAATCAACAGGCGACAGGTCCCTTGATACTTCTTTCGGCTAAGATGCCTTGCTTTTTTTTTGGAGGGGGAGCTCGGGTGCGGAAGGAAGCCTGCTCTTTGGGGGGGGGGAGGGTAGCTGGCTCGGCAGCCTCGGCCCTTGAACCTGTGCAGACTACCAAAACCATCAACTTGGCTGGTGGCCTGCAGTATGGCAACCGGTGTACACAGGCATTTACATGCATAGAATTCCTGTAAGCAGTAGCAAATCTTAGGTGAGAAATTCTTAAAAAAATGGAACGTAGGTAACATTTGGTAGTCATCACGGATTCTCGAGCAGCATCTGCAGTAGTCGATCACTCGTGCTTGCTCTTACATCCCAAAAGGCATTTACACAATTTCTCGCCTATTATTCTAGACTGACATTGTTCTACAACGCGCCTACCCACAGCCGTCCTTTTGAGCAGTGAGTGCAAATTTGCTCGTGTCACACGTGAGCTGTTTGGTCAGTAGCTACGGATGCAAATGCAGCATTGCACACATTTCTGGCAATCAGGTAGTGATGGGTGAAGACAGCAGAACCTAGAATGGTTTGAAATGATAAACACTTATGGCAAGCACAATATGGAGGATACAACGGTAGAGAGAGAGAGAAAGAGAGAGAGAGAGAGAGAGAGAGAGAGAGAGAGAGAGAGAGAGAGAGAGAGAGAGAGAAGAGGCAGAGACAAAGAAAAGAAATCAAGACAGATAGACAACAAAAGACGCAAAGGCAGGGAGAGACCGGAACAGCTATCAGCATGCAGTAAGACTACGATGGGCTGCTGCAATTTTAAGGCAGTCCATCATCCGACAGAGCCAAACATACACAGCAAACATGCACTCGACACGACTATGACGTGTAAATGTACATGATCTACAGTACATGTTCCACAAGCACCTGCCCACATCCTATTTGGTGGTCGGTGCTTACGACACGGTGGGACACGAGGCTGAATCACGGACAGGTCGCAGATTAAAGAACAACTTGCGAGCACTCACCTCATTCTCCTCTAGAGCCTCAGCACCATCATCGTGTTGCCAAGCCGGCAGGCCAACCAGTCTCTACATAAAGGTTCAAAGCATGGTAAACAGAAGTAATCTGCAACGAGTGAGCTCTCCTGCCTTAGGCGTTCGCAAGCAAGGACAGTCTGTTTTAGACCTAGTAGGACATCGGGTGATAGGCAAGCTGCACCCAGGCCTAAAGCATTGTCAGACAACCATTGATAGGGGGTTGAAGGGCAAAGCAGTCGGCTCTCCATCGATGCATTCGTTTCAGCAAAATTAAGCTAAGTAAAATTAAATTAAAGGTCGGCTGATTCATCAACCTCGTCTACACAGCCGCAGAAGAGATTTAGTGGTGATCACAACAATTGCAGCCAGCAGTAAAGTGAGCAAACCTTTGGCAGGACCTCAACTCACGACCGACGTTACTACACAACAGCCCCTTACTCACGGGCTTCGATCCCGGGGTATCTAACGCACAGCTGTTATGTAGGGGGCATACTAAACAGAAAGAAACTTGTGCCAGGCAGCCTGTGTCCAGCCAGTCCCTCCAAGCTTCTAATGATTAGCTCCACATAGCAAGGTAGAGGTTGCTGAAAATGGTGATTTGCAAACAGCAGGGTCGTTTGAAGATGATCGCCTAGCCATTACTAGAATTCCTATCAGACCCTTTCGAAGCCAATGGTCTGTGGAGCCTCGATAACGGCCAGGGAAGTCGACCTGAGGTATGAGTGGTAGAAGACCAAGAGCGGATAAGCAGAGGGCGATTGCATGGTTGTAATTTGTGAGGACTGCTCAATATTCGTTAAGCTAGGCTCTGTCGGACTCGGCGTTCACAAGTTATGGTATTGGCAATACGACTACGGCTACTGAGACTGTGTGAAAATTAGAAGCAAACGATGCTTCCAAAAAGTTGATGAGCCGTCTGTATCTGCATCAGCAGTTTGCATATGTCTGCTGGACGAACGAGTCTTTGAACGGTGACAAGTCTCTTGATAATTAGTTGCAGTTTGCAGGGGATATGTAGGCAGAGGACCATCCTGCTCTTTGATTTATAATTGGATTATCTGAGCATCAATCCAGGTGCTCCACATATGCCGAAGGGCTCAAGCCTATGACCTCGGCCAGCCTATTAAAACAGATCAGCTCAGGAATTTCCTTATGCTACCATAAGGAAATTCCTGAGCTGATCAACATCTACAGAGTCAACGGTATCTTCGGAATTTGCAGAGATATCTTAAATGTTAAAGAGAACACTCCAAGAGTAGCTAATGCATCAATGGAAGGTGAGTCCAGCGCTAACAAGCATGGTGGATATGTTGACAGCAGCATTGTCTGTCCAATGTCTTTGAAGGTGGCTGCCGATGGTTACCTAAGCTTTCTTCGGCAATAATTTTTCTATCCATTTTACCAGATACATACACTGAAGTATCTATGAAGAAGGATGAGTTAACTAATGTTTTAGCATCTGGATGTGTGTCTTCTAATAATGAGCAGTTATATCTGCTTTACGGAGACTGATTGAAGACACTTACCCTGTATGTTTGATTTGAACTGTACAGCCGACTACAATAAATCTACGATTCTAGGCAGCCGTGTTGCTGATTTAGTGGTTTAATCTAATCGTGATTTAATTTAGAGTATGCAACACATTTTTAATACTGATAACATGCATTTGTATGGTGTACTTAATCCACTGGTTGCATATGCTGGTGATATTCTTGATAGGGGTATATATTTAGGGAGGTTGTTGAGCCTTCACTGTTGGATGCACATGAGATAAGAAAGCATTCGGTACTAAAATCCCAGGTGAATTCTTTCGTCGTGCACTCTGTGGTTTAACAAGCATTGCCATCTTAGGAGTCCGTGCTCATCATTTTCCTACGATCGGTGGCGGGATGCTAAACGAGAGGCGCTGTCAGAGATATAGTTTTGCAACCAACTGGATGGGTGCATAGATTTTCTCCGAGTTTTCAAAAGAACACCCAGAAGAGATTATAAATTTGGCGATAGCATGTGATCAAAAAATTTTGATGCTGGAGTTATACATAACTGGTCCTGATTGCTGCTTTGTATACTTTTTAAATATACTGCTACTATTCTGGGCTTACACACGCCAACGACTTGCATACATAAGGCCAGGCTCACCTTAGCTTAATCTTGACCACATGACCCTGGACCGAAGGAAATAAAGCTCCGTAGGCTCCCCTAGATACACCTATGTCAGAAGCTGTACAATCTTGATCTAACACAGTACGACTGACTAGCGGGTTCATACCATTGGATCGCACAAATTTGGGGAACTCAAACACATCTCAAGACGAACTTCTTAAGAAAATAAATATGTACTTCATCTGCAGTGGAGCTTACACATTTGAGAGTTAGGTTGCTTGACTAGTTCATTAGGAGCATGGGAAGATGCGACTCAATCAGTTGCAGATAGCACTATTTTCAATGAAAAGCCAATTATTTGACAATGATGTTCACGGTTACAGTACAAAATAGTTAGGATGTAGAAAATGGTTAGCCCGATACCACTGACAGGCCTGTTACTTTGTCAGAGTTTTAGCAAATCGTAGTTTTTCGATTACATTGCATACTTGTAAGCTAGTTAGGTCTAAACTACCTGCTACCACCCCCAGTGATAGAGCCAGGATTTTCATCTGGGGAGGCAAGACCTGCAAAGTTTTTATGTAAGAGGCTAAATCCGCAAGATATTTTCACATAGGCAGGGCTAGACACTCAATTAATTAAAGGCTATAATGCAAAATCATAATTTTTATTCGACACGAACTCGGCGTTTACTCGTCGAGTAAAATTAAGACACAATTTCGTTGTTAATGTCAGATGGAAAAGGGGCATATGAATAAGGGGAGGCCCAGATCACAAATGCCGCTGTAAGGCAAACGACGTCTGGCTCTGATCATGCCACTGATGCCTTGCATGCCACATGCCTCACTCAGCCACTGATCACCCCCTTGATGGTATTGATATGCCACCATTAGGGTTAAGATTTATATTTTGTAATGCTCCTTGCACCAGCTTTCCACAGTGCTCTGCCCGTGGAAGAATGAAGCCAGCAGGAAAACAAGTTTATTTGAAATGACCATGAAAAGCTAGACATTGGCTAATAATCTTTCTCAGGATTTCTCAGAATAAGCTTGCAGAAGGACATTTCCTTGTGTATGTGCATTGTGTGGTTTCTGGTAATAAGCTTTTGTATGAGCTTCATCCGAGAGCATTTATTTATGACATTCTGCGAATTTTGAAGCCGTAAGTAGATCTATGGCTCTTTACACCCTAACGCTGTAGTGAGTGCCGACTGTATAAGGTGTTTGTGTGCTATACAACGCCACCTTTAACAGGTCGTCTGCAACATGCGGTACCAACTCCACTAGATATGCATGTATGCATGGAGCAGAATTCAAGGATGTGCTCAGAATTTAAGGACTAAGAAATGGCTTGCTGTGACCAGATGGCGTGTCGAGTTGTAGTTACCTTCATGAACAGATTCAATAGCAGATTTTTCGGCACTGACCTACGATGCATTCTTGCCACAGACTTAGACTCCAAGACCAGAGAGACATTGTCGTGGCACTGCTGATTACTGATGGCATAGCTGTTTCAGACGCCTATCCTGATTGTCCTATGCTTTCTACCTAAGCAATGGAGTTCTCACTAAGCTTCCTAAGCAGATGAAAGGTTGAAGCCAGTGAGATCCAGTGAGATCAGCATTCACCAATCTCTTACATGAACCACGAGTACGCACTGCCAACTAGCAGACCACAAGCTGCACTTCAATAAAAACCAGAAGTGCACATGCAAGCATTCGCTGAGCATGTGCCAGTCAGAAAAAAATGCAGCCAATTCCACCACTGGTCTGTCATTAGGCAGTACCCAGCAGAGTTGCAGTAGCTAACGGGTAGGGCAACAGCAGAGAGATGAGGCCCACAAGAATCGATGTGGTATGTCAGATTAAGCTGTCCAGTCTCTGCTCGGGAACATGCTTTAAATAAACTTAAACAAGTGCCACTAATCCGACTTGCAGCAGGACAATGGCTTGGAGGCAGCAGAAGCCCTCTTGACAGCATCACGGGGGTTCCACTGTTTCCACTCTTTGCAGCTCAGCAAACTCGTAGCTCGTAGGGATGAACACTTCAGGATGAGAACCGTGAGAGATTATGAAAGACAAGCACAACTCCAGCTAGACAGTTTCTTAAATCGCCAATGCAAATGCCTACTCTGCTGCTGGCCCAAGTAGGCAGCCACCGAAAAACATCCCGGGTGGCCAGCGGGCCACCCTATAAAAGAATGCTCACTGCCTGGTTTCCGATGGGCGTTCCTCTTTGCTACCCTGTGCAAGAATATAGAATATAGAGTGGCTAGAGCGGGCGGGGGGGGGGGGGAGGCTCAGCCCCATTATTTAATGGTAGCAGACAGATAGAAAGGAGACAAGGCCTGCTGACGTGGTCTACTGGATGCCATAGCACTACTTACCCGAACGATGGCATAGTGCTGCAACCCTGTCTTGCCTCTGCTGCCCAGTGCGGCCGCACAGCACGGTGGGCAGCAGCAGCAGCACATGATGATCAGCGGCAGCAGGAGGCAGAGGAGCAGGAGCAGGAGCGCCACAGCCGCAGCGAGACCATAGTACAATGAGCTGCCAGCTGCCACAGGTGATGTGCCCAAGGCATTGGCCTGTGCCGGCATCAGTGATGCAGCAGCAGCACTGATCGATCCGGATGTGATGTAAATGTAGGCAGTCTGCAGCATCTGAAAGAAGCGATGCCATTGACCTTAGGCTGCCGTCGTCAGACGCCAGCCCATGCAAGAGATAGCATAACTTATCAAGAAAATAAATTCTCCCTCTGAGCTTCAATGCCCAATTCATATAGGTTGCTCCACTCTTAGCTAAAACAGCAATAACAGCCTCTTTAGGCTCTCCCCGGCTTGCTGATGTAATAGCCCCTTCCTTTTGCTTACACAGCATTGGCAAAGTCACTTTATCAATTTAATAATAATAATAATAATGCACTTGATAAAACGCCCTCAGAGAACTCAATCTTTTTCTAGGCGCTTTACATTTGCTGATTCGGCAGACCAATGACCATGTAACTCACCTCCACAATTGTGTGCAATATATATATATATATATATATATATATATATATATATATATAGTAAAATTAATATATATATATATTTATTGTACAATTATTATTATATTATATTATATTATTAATTATTATTATATTTATTGTACAATTATTATTATACAATTGCGTGCAATGTATATATATACATTATTAATTTGTACAGCACCCTAAGAAAACCCAATCTCTACCCGAACGCTTCACATATCTCAAACGTTCGAGTCCACGACATCGGTCGTCAAAGGCCAGCACCTAAGCACCTAGGCCAAACTAATGATTGTCTGTTCTCCATTTGTTGATTCTGTCCTGCTTTCCGGCTACATTTGCTGACTCTTTAATATTTAATTTTTGACTATTCCTCAGCTTCAGCTGCACTTCTGTATTTCTCTTTTGCCTTGTAGCATGACCTGTAGGATGCTGATTATCGCAAGTACTCTTAAATTGGCCCAGGCTTCCAGGACTCCTTACACAGCAGTCCGGGCAATAACAACTTAAGTCATTATGGCTTTGCGGTATTACAAATGGAAATCCACCCATACAGATAAAGGCAATCAGCCATATTGAACATAACAAAGTGCCTTAAGGATTTGCTATACATATCCGTGTTTATATTCAGAACGATAGTCGCTAAGGTGACATGAGTTCACAGTAGGATTTAGCATTAGAATAAGTGTATAAATAACTATCTGAATATGTACCTGTTGATAGAATGCGGATTAGGCTTGGATTTAAGAAATAAAGCTTGCCAAACTGCATCAGGGGGTGTACAAGGCAACGAGGCTGTCTGCTACTGGCTATAGTCGGAGCCGGAGGCAGCAGACAGGACACAGGGTGCAGCACACTGTTCAGCTTAGCAGTTTGGGATGCCGGTCAACAATATACCTGGAGTAGAGCCCTGATTTCCTCTTCTATCGACCCAGAGCCAGAAGTCACTGTAGGGAAAGATACCTTCCGGATTTTTGAGATACTGCAATTTCTTGGTGTCAAAGGCAGAATGGTAAGTAATGATAATAATCATTGACATTAATAGTCGACAATCATTTATTCCCTTTTGCTGCGATAGAAGACTACCATCGCAAGAAATGCACACCACGCAAAGAATTTTCACGAAGAATGAAGTATCCAAGTTAAATTACTTGCATATAAACTGAGAGTATATTTTCTCAGAATTCACCATCCTTTAGTAGGAAATATGTAACCTGACCCTGTGCATATCACCCCTAACCATACTATTTTGGTTGCTTATTGAGCATGCTACTGCTAACCATTCGATCGTGCTTCCTTTGCAGCAAATGTAAAGTGCCTAGGAAGATATGAGTTCTCTGAGGGTTCTAGATCAAATGAATTATTATTATTATTATTTTTAATATGAACAAACACTCAGGCCACGGGTCAGTTCACTCAGGAATAAAGCAAATGATGGATGGCAATCTGTTAGACAAAGCACTGCAAAATATATCACAGCTGCTCTCATGGGTATCAGTTCATTAAAGAGAAAATCAAGTGTGCAACCATTGAGCCGAGTCACAAGGCGATGATGTAGAGATGCGACGACTCCACTTGCACGTAAGTGTAGTAGGGCTCGGTGGGCCACTAACGCACAACATTCGCATTATACAAGAAGTGTTGGGATGTACTCACGGCATCCATGGCGATGCTGAAACCAGAAATAGCACTGCTACCCCTTGCTCCTGACCGATCTTTGATGAGCTTGGTTATCTGTTCTTGGGTCAGGAGCGTGTTAGATGATGTGCCCATAATTGACACGGTGATTAAAAACCTGTAAAAGGGCAACGATACAGGTCTGAGGTCTGAACATGACCAAAGTGAGTGGAGCATCGTGCAATAAATTGAACTCATAAGCTGAAGGCAGTCAGACTATAAACTTGGATTCACATAGTTTGTACCAACGAAAGAATTGAAGATCTATTCTCACTGTCCGAGGAGCACGACTGGCCAAGCGGCCTGATGGTCGATATGGAGGCGAGTAGCTGGTAGCTGCATTATCGTCTGAAGGCACACTGCATTATTGTTCGAACGGGGGGGGGGGCGGCGGGGCACATCAGGTGCTTTTCTTCTCCACAATTCATCTTCACAAAACTAGACTTTTTTCTCTCACAGGAGGCCGGCAGGCCTAATGTAAACAATCATCGGGATGAAACATGTACTTCAATTATAAGTTAATGGAAGTAGCAAACATGCATGCTGAGTAGCATGCCTAACAAAAAAAGATCGTCGTGAAGGCTTGAACATGAAAGTATAGTGCATCACGGGCTCTATCTATTAGATGCACAAAGGCACTTTCAAGAAGCCTGTAGTCCAGGGAAACTAGGCCAGAAGAAGTGAGAGTGGAAGTGGTGTCGTGGGGTTGGTCAGACGAACGAACTAACAGTCGCAACAGCCGTGCACGGCAATTATAGGGGTATACATTTGTCATCTCGCCCCATCAGATGCTTTTGTTTAATACAAGCGCCTGACATCTGTTCTAAAAATAAACACGTGCCACAGCTTGAGCTGCAACCTCCACAAATGAAGGAGAACAAAACCGGGACAATTCAATTAGGCCATTAGGCCGTATCCAGCAATAAAAAACTAGGAGAGCGTTAGGCCGGACTAGATTACTAGCTAGGCCACATCTGGCCTAAAGGCCGGAGTGTGCCGACCTCTGTTGTAGTCGAACTTGGCTGTGGTCGTCAAAGCAGCCAAATGCCAGATGCTCGGTATTTAATCTAACGTGCACTTACCTTCAATTGTTTCAGGTGTTCTTACTGCCGGCCAGAGTTTCGAGCTTTTGAGCTAGAGCAGATCAATCTAACGCTCGGTTCGGTTTACTAGCGGAGATATGACTAAGGTGACAAACCGACGGAGGAGTGGTCACTTTGCATGTTCCTTTGGCATAGCAGCTCCTCTTGGGGCTTTATACTAATCGGTCAAAGAGCCCGTGAACTTGCCTAAAGTGAAGTTCTGTTTGAACTCACTCTAGGATTTTGACGTTGCAAATGAGAAATGCTTTGCATGTGATACCGAGGTCAATAATAACAGGACTACCAGATACTGTGATCATGAAGTGATAGATAAAATAGGTTGACATACCACAATGGCCAACCCCTATGTCAATAGCACAGAGTACTGTTCAATGAAGATTATTAAAAATAAAAGCTACAGATCGATGTGAAATCTGTTAAGGTGTGTGTAATCTCACACAGATGAATGCCAGGCTGACCAATTCACCCTGCCAATAAAATGCAATTATGTGTAAGACTATAATGCACACTATCAGTATTGACGATAACAAAATTTATGATCTAAAAGAGCGTGAACTTCTTTACTTTGCTTACAGCCCGGACTTTGTGATACCCAACTGTAAGCTTACTGCTCACTGGCAGTTTGCTCATAACTCTAATGGTCCACTAAGTATCAATGATCTGACCTTGATCCACAATAGAAAACTTCCTATTGGTCTGCATTCATATAGCAACTACTGCAAGCTTTCAACACACCTTGCATTTGTATTTCGACATTGATTAACGATAGTTAAACGTCTATTTATAATGGAGCATAAACGCCTCGTATATTCGACGATATGTCTTTATAATCACATGATATAACTAAATGCTTCTGAATTGAATACATAAACTATTGTAAAGTCTGTCTTGTTGTCTACAAGCTATGACCATAAGCTGCCAACCTGCACCCGGAAAAAGGCTGCTAGCAGCATCCAAGGCTGCTAGCTGTGTAATTGTGGTAGTGAGATGCCAACATGAGTGACAGGCAACTTTGTACCGAAAAATCAAAGCTAGAGAAATTGTGAGAATAACATTTTACTTCGGTAGCATAGTCAGCACGATTTAATTATCCACATAGCCAAACTCCTACAGTGCCTATTTCTCGAATTTTATGCTGGTAGAAGTAGCATAGTTTAAACGGTGTTACACTATTACACCATATTTTCTGGGCATCTTTTGCAGTGCTGAGCCTCTAACACCCCAGATAGAGAAAGTGCACACAACTGATCAGGGAGTCGTTGGACGAACTCCCCAAAAAAAGTTAATGTATACAGGAAGGGTACACATGATCGAATATAATGTGTCAAAAAAGCTTGGAACTAGTACAAGTAGAATAATGAATAAGTAGAACACAAACTATCGGCCAATGATGCCTTCAAAGGCTTGCATGCTATGCTGTACAAGCACGTCCTGTCATAAGTTGAGCAAACGGGAATAAACTCGACACCGATACCAATGAATGGAAAATCAGCAAGTATACCAAGCAATCTGGCATTCATGTCTCAGATTTGCAGGTGCTAGTTATTACAAGAGGGTTACGATACATGCAGGCATTATGGACTACACGACAGTGCAGAGCAACAACATTTCATTGCAAGTTGAAAATGAACCTTACTGCCTGTTCAAGCTATTGGCAATCGCCGAGGCTGCACTGACATCGGTGATCGAATGTATAAACACACGGTCTACCGACAGCAGATTGCATAAATAGCTGGTCAGTGATGATACAGTCGTAGTGGATGCAGGACCATTAATTAGCAGCTGTAGTTGATTTCCATAGCCAGCTATCCAGGCGGTAACGGTTGAGTTGTCGACTATGGTGCCGGACAGGATATCCCGGGCGACCACCTAAGAACAATGGGATCATGCAAGATGCCGCAGTTTGCAATGGATCCACATTTCACATCTAACAGACAACTAGCTCCATCAACAAGCAATGCATCCCAATCAATGAACTCTCCAAAACCATCTCAGCAAAAAGAGCACCTGTTCTAGTCAGCTTTCCCTTGGCTCAAGCTAACTTGCCATTTCTTGTTCAGACGTGCTTTGGTTTCGTAGCTGTGCAGAATTCAGTGCATGTTACAAGCCACACCGTCTTACTAATCGACTGCCACGAGTGTCTTCAGGTTGGCGTTAGCATCTTTGATTAGGCATGCTAATATTTTGCTGTTGCCTGATTAATATCGTGCATGCCACTAACCTTAGTTACTAATTCTCTTGCACCGATTCGTAAAGCACACACATAAAGATTAAGTGCTCTTAAAGCGCCTTAACAACGATCTATTAGTATAATTACAATGAAGACTCTATTGATGCTGCACTTACAGTGCAAAGTTGAAGCAGTTCTTGGTATCGCTACCAACAATAAGCATATAATTTGCTGATTAAACAGCCTCAGTTGCATAGCAGCAGAAGATCCCTAATGGCTTTCACCACTGCTTGCAGCTGGCAATAAAGGATCATCCACAATAAGATTCGTACCCACGACCTCGATCGTGAAGAGCAAGCACCTTACCTCCTGGGCTAACACGGCCTAGTACTTAATATTTGGCCTAAGCAAGTGCTAGAGAGTTACTGCAAAGGACACACAGGGACCGCTGGAGATGGTATGTAAACGTTTGCTGTATTGATGGAGCCCGAGGGCACAGAAATTTAATGATAATGAAGCAATATGTCTAATACGAAAGAGCCATGGCCAGGTAAGCCGTTGTAATTGTGAGAACTCACTTATATAAGCTCTTTAACTGTAGGCCTTGCCAATACTTTGGTCAGTAATGATGAGAATCAGTCTCTTAGTTTAAAGACCTTCTCGTGGCCATGCTAACGTGTCAAACTGCCGAGGTCAAAAGACAATCCGTGCCATACGTGCGATGGATTGCGACACTGCTGGCCAATACTACGACTACTTGCAAGTAAAGCAGCCTGGTAAACTAGTCCAAAACACCACGTGATCACTACAGGTTGCTAAGGGCGCTTGCAGAATACCTACCAATATACCATGTAGCAGGCGAATAAATTACTGCTACCCTGGCGACCCCGAAACCGCGCATGTCATTAGCCCCTCGGTTATTGATTCTTTTGCAGTAATTTATAAAACGTCTCGATAGAGATTTTAGGTATCTTGGGTTACTATACAAGTGACCTATTAGTATTATACGTATTACTACAATGGACGATTTTAATCATGGTTATTCAGGTGGCAGTCTTGAAGCTCAAGCCAACAAGGAAGTAGGTGAGCCATGATGGCACTCTAGATAAGCGGTTGCTTTTCACGACCTTGGTCCAGAGGTCGTGGGATCGAATCCTGCGGCGGGTAATCCTTTATTGTCATTGCAGGCGGTGTCGATAGCCGTCAAGGCTGTTCTGTCGCTTTGCGAAAGAAGCTGTTAAATCAGCTAGTATTTATTTATATCTCCTGCTCATTGCCACTATTGTCGGATAAGTAGCAAAGTCAAAAAAATAACCGAGCTGTAGATATCAAGGTGGCAGTGCAAGCCATAATAATACTGACTGGACAATGCACACGATGCAACCATGGGCCACCAGGTCGTGCATTTAAAGAATATGTTATGGCCCAGGGATAAAATGCTCGCCTTTACGACTAAGGTCGTGAGTTCGAGCCCTGCGGCATATTTAAAGCGCCTGGGTAGAGGTTAGTTCCCTTAGGGCACAAGAAAATGAAGGCAATACCACGGAGACAGAAAAAGATCACCAACAGAGCAGTTGCTTTTCACGACCTCGGCCCCGAGGTCATGGGTTCGAATCCTGCGGTGGGCAATCCGTTATCGCCACTGCAAGCGGTGGTAATAGCCGTAAAAGGCTCTTCCGTCGCTATACAAAAAGAGTCTGATAAATCAGATAATATTTATTTATTTACAAATGATTGCACACTAGCTAGGAGTATGCAAAAAAAGCATTCTGGCACGGAGAAAACTTGTTGTGGCAAATAAAAAGACACATCAGGGTCACGGGGAACCATTACTTGAAAATCAACCCGGAGAGCATCGAGTGGAATGACTATGAAAAATACGATGGTCTTACCTCAGTCCTATATAATTATGTGAATTATTAACCGCAAGCAATAGTTAGACCGTCGGATAGCTTCAAGGACTAAAGGATAGGCTAATGCATGCTACAGAGCCAACATTCTTAAAAGAAAACTTTTCGGAAAGAAACTAATCTTCATGCAGCAAAATCTTTAGGAAACACACACATACACGTGCAGATATCTGATATATATTCCTTATAGCAATCAGACTTGATAACTTTTGTATGGGTTGGAAGCCGAAGTATCTCAAAGAGCACAGAGAAAACTTGCAAGTACAAACGCTGGAGATATGAGCCCGAATTTAAACTAATGCAGACGAGCACAACTAAGAAGCACATACTGGTAATTTTAACTTTATAATAATAATTTTTTTATATATCACTCTGAGATAACCAAGTATCTTTCAATGCACTTCACACAAGTTTGGAAGGTAGCATTTAAGCTTAGCAGTGACAGTAACTAGTACAATTTCAGCATATGCTATAGCGATAATAGTAAGGCATTTGCATAGCACTCTAAGCTTAAATGGTGTAAGGGATGGGTAGGTTTCCAGCTTATTATTAATGTCATAACAGTCAAAGGATGTTGTGATGCCAGTCGTTAATAAGTTCCACACTTCAGGTATGTAGGAAATGAAGGCTGGGTCTCCAAAGGATTCGAGGTTAATTAGCGGCAGAGCTTAATAATTAGGGTAACAACAGTAGCTCTTAAGAAAAGGAAGCCTGAAAACTAAGTATTTTAGATAGGTAAGATAAAGCAAGCGAATGAAGTAATCTAAAAGTAAGAGATCTAAAAATTGATACCCTGTTTTATGGATAGGCAGTGCAGCTGGGTGAGTAATTCTGACTTTGTTTGAGCTAATGCAAATGCATGTGCGCCCATATCACCAGATCTTCTTAAGACTGAGTCAACGCGTAGTGCTCTCGCAGGAAATATTCTATTTGTTGAGCCATATTTAAAGGTAACAGAAATGCTACAGCAAGGACAAGGCATGGAAGTAGCTGATCAGCACGACCTGCAACTTGCAATTACCGGTCTGCATATGGGATTGGAAGGTACACATTGCAAGATTCATTTTCATATTTTGGACCAGCATTCACGATTCAAACTTCAAGCCGTTATTTTGGTGGTTTGTCAAGCAATATCAAAACATGGCAAACAGTTTCATTTTTTTCTAGCTCATCCTTTGCTGATTAAAAATTTTATTTTATACCATGCCATGGTGGGTACCTAGCACCTGATGAAACTTTGGGCCGGTATGCTCGTCCAAAGCTGCCTGTTCTGGCTAAAAGATTGTGGGGTTTATAGCATCCACAATCCATTCTACAGAAATTGCAAGTTTGCCATATAGACTACTAGTATTGTGAATATTTGTGATCTCGAAGGACTTCTAAAATATGATATAATGATCAGTATTATGTTTTCTTACATAAAGTCTTACAAATCTTGTATTTAAACATTTGCAGATAACAGTGGCTTAAGTAAGAGACATTGCCAGTAAACGGGAAGAGATAGTTATTAATTCTACATGCATCATTGATGCTGGCCAGGTGATATGGCCCTAACGGCAGGTTGGCAGATGCACTGCATTGCAATTATGCTAGCCCAAACAATACGAAAGAACCGGTGCCTGTAACTAAGCACAGCTTAAGGTGTTATTGCAATTTCTTTCTTACAGATAGTACATATATCGGACGTGCAAGAGCAAGCTAATATTAAGGGTAAGCCAATATACAAGTGCACCTTTATCTAAGCTCTATTCAGACAATGGGCTCTCCCAACAAATACAAAAAATAAGTATTTTTTTTACCTTTTAGAGTAGGTAAGATCCTTCATTGCTTATGCATTTTACAGAAAGCTAAACTGTACATGTAATTCTCCTCACTGTAAATGAACCAGCTACTTACAAGTTGGTCGTGCAAGTTTCGATACTGATTTAGCACACAATCTCCAGTAAGCAAATTATAAGAAAGAGAATGGACAACAGAGCAGCACACTACGATAGCATTAGGGCCAGCCGACTGAAGTCCTTGCATATTTTGAGAACACGATGGAAAGTCACTAAAAATTATTCTCTCAAACTGCCGATACACCTTCAATTTCAAGACTGCTTGAATGGAGAACTAATTATAGTACTAAGTGACCAGTCTCATATTCAATTTTTGGCCAAGAGCTTAAGCTGCTAAAACGTGCATAACTTTCAGCAAATGCAGCCCATCGTAGGAAAGCCCTCGGCCTACACTAAGCATGCATGCTTAATGCATTTAAATGCTGTTTCTTGTTAGCCTCTTGCTGTTTTAAGGCTGTTTCTGTTCACAACAACTCTGCCTATGTGAGATGCCCAAGCATATAACTGACCCAAGACCCCTAGGATGCTGCAGAAACGTTATATCTATAAAACCTAGACACACACTCACGCAAGCAGGCACACACTCGCACGTACCGACGCTCAACGACCCTCCAAGTATATCCGCACAAGCTGAATGACCTGCGACTCTGCGAGTTCATGCGATCTGTTTAAAGTGGTAGCTGCAATAGGAAGCTGCTCGCTCTCACGGCGCTCGATCGGAGCATGTGAGGCAGGCTCTCTTAGCTAGCTTTTTGCTCGAGGGACTTTTCAAGGAAATAGCAGATCAGACACCTGCAAACTGCACCATGGAGGAAGCAAACGGTGTTTGCTCTACGAATGTGTGCCTAGCTGGATCACCGCTGCCGCTGCAGCTGACATGGAGCATTCGGATGCAGCTGAGAGGTAGCTGCATCGCTTACCGTAAACCGCAAGCAGCCAGCTGCCCACGCCGGCGGCAGCAAGCTAGTGAGAAACACGGAGCCGGTGGACGAGTCCACATAAAGCAAGCTGCTTTCGTTTATGGCACTGCCCACAGCAGAGCCACCAGACTGAGTGAAGTAGGCACCAGACAGGCTGTAGACAACGTAAGTTCCAGCGAAGCCGCTCAGATTGAGGATGCTGCTTCCAACTGGCGACTCAATAGGCAGACCTAAGCAGAGAAGAAGCAGCAGCCAGTGAGGCAAGCGTTTCAGCGACAGAGCCCCGGCAGGCCCTTGGAGCATGGCTGTAAAGCCCTACGACGACCTCCTTCCTCCCAAAAGTGAGAGGTTGTCGTCACCGTTTGTCCATTACATCGACCGAAGAGAAGGCTATATATAGGCCCAGGCCAGCCAGCAGCCTAGCCCGACCGACTCGGTCGGCAGCAGGGCAGAGGAAGGGCTCTTTGCAGGTGCAACGACAAGAGACAGTGCAGACGAAGACGGAAAGCGAGTGGCACAAAGTAAGTAAAAAAGGAGGCAGCAAAAACAAATATAAATAAACATGATTAATTTTTATAGCATCATAAGAGAACTTAATCTCCATTCAGGTGCTTCACATATGCCACGAGGCTCGAGCTCACGACCTCGGCCAGACCTTGGTCCGGGCGAACACCTTAACCACTCTGGCAAACCAGTTCGGTAATGATTCGCATCGCACCCGAGTGTCTGCGACCAGCGCTCGACCATCCATTCACCGTCTGCAAAGTGGAGCCCGAGTGGCCCGGATTTGCCCAGAAGTGCAACGAAACAGAAATGCACTCACAGCCCTGAAGCGTCGCAGTGAAATTTTTTTCAGAATTTGCTTATTTATATTTGCTTATTTAGCTTAATAATATAATTTGCTTATTTAGAATTTGCCTAATTTTCAGAATGCGCTAGTCCGACTCACTCGCTCAACCCTCGTCGAAGCACCCACTGCCACGCCCACCAGGTGCTCACTGAAAGATAGTTGCCAGCCCCAAGAGCTGATCGCGCGAGGAGAAAGGCAAATGACCTACCGCAAAGCTAGCCGGCTAACTATCACGAGTAGCTTGCACATGGATTCCGCCAACTCTCACGCCCAGCTCAGCCGCAGCGTGATGGCTGCCTCCAAGCTTATTCATTTTGTTTGTTTTTCAAGCATGATTTTACTTACTATTCTATTGCATATCACTTTGCAGCAAATGTAAAGCGCCTAGAGAGAGTTTGAGTTCTCTGAGGGCGCTTTATCAAGTGCATTATTATTATTATTATTAAGCTTCCATTCGTGTGCGACTGTCATGCTTTCCTCCGGCCATGTTTCGGCATGTCGTAGGAGGATCGCCAGCCTAAGCCTGTGGTTGGATTGAAAGGCTTTGCTCTCCTAATAGGTGATGCTATTGTGCGACCTTCATCACGTGCTCGTAATCTAGGGGTCGTGTTCGACAGCTGCCTCAATTTCAAAAGCTTCATTCAGAAGACTGCTTCTACAGCTAGCCATCACATCCGATCCCAATCCAAGATTAGAAGCTGTCTCCCACAGTGGCTTGTAAAAAATTTAACTAGCTCTCTAGTTCTGTCTCGGCTTGATTATTGTAATTCCCTTTTGGCTGGGCTGCCAAAGAAAGCAACTAGGCCACTACAGCGGACTATGAATATGGCTGCAAGGCTGGTCTTCAAGTCCCAGCGGTTTGAGCACGTGTCACCTCTGCTGAAAGAGCTAGGATGGCTGCCGGTTGAGCAAAGGATACAGAGCAAAGTTCTTACGCAGACCCGCAAGGCCTGCCATGGCTGGGCTCTTCCATACCTAGCTGAACTGCTGCATCAGTTCAGCCTGCTTGCACCCTCAGGTCCTGTGTGGACAATAAATTAGCTGTTCCATTCCTCCGCTTAAAGACCGTTGGTGACAGAAGCTTTAGCTCTGCAGGTCCTAGACTGTGGAACTTGCTTCCACAATTCGTGCGCAACGACAACCACACCTCTGCTGCCGACTATGGCTCATCATTTTCAGCAGTCCTGAGCTGCTACTTCCATGCTACTCACTACCTCAGCTGTGCTCCTGACTCTGCTATGCTTCCCACTTTCTTTTTGTTGCGTGAGACTAAGTCTGTTGGCTACCGAATTAGTACCGAAAGCCACTTGGGCTGTGAATGCGCTATACAATACTTCCCTGCATAAGACCCACATAGTCTATATGGCTTTGTGGAGTTACTAACAGAGATACAATACAACACAATACAATCGATGGGGCGATGGCACTACACAAATGCCAAGGGCTGACACATTGGCAAGGCACCAATCAGGACCACCTTTGCATCAGAGGGTCAGGAGCTGCCTACAGAGCGGCAGCAAGGATTTCGGTGCCAATGAGCTCGGCCAATAAGCAGGCCAAGCAGCATCAGCAGATAATGAAACATATATTAATTGGTAGCCAGTGAAGTACAGGAGGGACGGATATGGCAGCCTAGAATAGAAGAGAATCCCCACTTGCTTGTAGTCGTAGAGTATTGCGACTCCGAAGCTGTTGCAGCAGCTTGCATGTCACGACCGTAGTGGCATGCTCTTGCACTGACTGTCTGACAGGGTGGCACGACAACACTAGCTGCAGCTCAAAGCAGCCCGAAAAATTCAGCATTCGATGACGACGAAATGAAGGAGATCACGGCCGAGGTGTCATCGCATGGCTCTGGGTGGCGCGTGAAGCACAGCCTGGCCAGATGCCACACGGCTCCCCTCTTCAAACGCGCTGCTTGCTGCTCCGGAGTTGCTGCTGCGGCAGGTCAAATGTACCGCAAAGCAGCAGCTGCTTTGTGGCATACACCTGCAAAGCCGTGGACTCGAACGTGGCGATTTTTGTCGCACCGTTGCTGATTAAATGACTGGGCCGTGCTAATTATCGGGGGGGGGGTGGTAGTCTAGTTGCAAGTCCAAATTTGGCTCACCAAGACTAAATAACGAGACAAGACACCTGGATCGGCGCATGACTGACTGACTTACTTGCATAGTATGTACTGCCGGAGATGAGGATGTGTACACTCGCAGTGCTGCCACTTTGTCCAGGTACAAGCACCAGGAGCGTGTAGGTATTATTTCTCATGCATGATGCAGACGTGGTAAATATTGTCCCGTTTGGATTAATTGCAAAGGAACAGTCGGCAGATCCACCTTGAAACATCAGGGCCCATTCAACAGCAAGCATTGGCAAACCGAGCAGATTCGACGACGAAGCTGAGCAATTAATTCAACTGCAGCCGTCTTTCACGTGCAGCGACCACATGGCTCCAGTTATCATTGCAACAAACCTAAAGCCAGAATGTGTGCAGCAAAAGCACATGATTCAAAGGGCCAGTTTATGGTACACATTTAATTATTACATTACAGCATTTAGTGGGTCCTTCTTATTTGTCCTTTGTGTGCTTATGCGTGCTGACACTATGCCTGCTGCTACAAAACCATATCTACATGTTGACGTTATGCAAGCCATATCTGGCAATATTATGCTTGATGAAATTGCAAATGTTACCACTAATCGTTTGGTTTTGCTTTCTTTACAGAATCTGTAAAGTGTCTAAGAAGAGATTCAGTTCTCCGAGGGTGCTCTGCAAATGTATTATGATTATTATGGTATGCATACAAGGGTCATACTTATACTCGGTGGTAGAAATCTGTTGGTTACCGACTGCATACCAAAAGCCGCTTAGGCTGAGAGTGCGCTATAAAAAATTCTCCCGCGTAACACCCACACAACCTCTGTTGCTTTTTGCAGTTACAGGCGGAGATACATGACATTGCATTACAGCTAAAAGCAGGTAAAGTGTGCTTGCTTCACAGTAGCAAACATTCCTAAAGTAAGTGTCGTCATCTGGTAGCTAAAGTCACCGTTACCCTAGCATAACAATGCATCTCAATTCAGGAAGAAAACGTGGCATCGATCGAAAGCATCCTTGTTGGTCTTTGGCAGCACAAAAATCCTGTTAGCACTCGTACACACCTGCCAAAATATATTGCACAGTCGAGACCACCGCTCCACTTTGTGCATCTGCCACAGCCACTCGGCCGCAGGTTGACGTTTTTGGATTCATAGCACATACTCCGGCCGTACCGGCAGGAATGTAGAAGTAGTAGTTTGCACTAGAGAACTTGACTGGGTTAATGATGCCACTACTTCTGAGGATCTTGATGTAAAGGAAACGGGTCGTAGTCTGATTTACGATATCTGTTGCTGCCAAGTTCAGCTACAAAGAATTCGAAAGACAGGGCGTGCTCACTGGGAATTCTCGGACACGAGATATCGTCAGATGTCACGGATACCAGATGATTTGGACATTAATGCAGCAGACAAGCTATTTTTAGCAGCTAATAGAAACTGGATTACACAAGTTCTTTCAGGTTGCACAGGGTCCAAGCTTTTGGCTTTGATGGCAGCGATCAAGTTCAAGTTTGCCCACAAACACAACTATTGTGGTGCTCTACCAGCCCTGACAATACAAATAACAAGCAGACATATTACACTTAAATATGTATCCCGTTTCTACTCTGGAGATGAGCTTGCTGTATAAGTGCATATTTTATTGCTATTAAGATTATTTCTAACGTTCAATGTCGTTTTCTGCGCACTGCATGCACGAGAAAACGATTAAGATTTAAGCCATTTACGAGCCTAGTATGTGAGTAAGCAGTCTACGATTTCATTCTACAGTGGCAAGATGATCCATCGTTCAATAATGTAAGCCAATATATCTAAGCTCATGAAGTACTACGATCATATTTTAGAATTCTCTATGCCATGCGAAAAGTTAAAAATCCAAAAACCAAGCAAAGCTATGGGATAGGTGCACTATGCAGGAAAACAAAGAAATACTGCCAACTGGTATTTTTTGACACGATCCTTTTCAACACACGTGTTGCACTGATTAACCAAGAGGCTTTCCAATGTTTATGCACCCTCTATTGAGAAAATTCGGCCCAGTCGACTACTATCTTGACTTTGTCATTCCCAAGTCTTAAGGTCCACATCGAACTCACCTCTAATTATTATTTTGGATGCACGGTTAAAGTAGGAGTAGAAATGCTTGCAACATCCCCATTTGCAGAAGGCTAAAAAACAAGTCTGGAATTCTGATGAGCACGATGAATTATATGGCAGACACGATGAAATGCACCTCCCAGCCCCCAACAGGTGCACTTGGCGGCCAACGAGCTTGAGCTGCAAGTGCAATCAGTTGCCTCATGACCGCTCTGCAGCCGAGTCTGCCTACTTTCAACTATATAATAGTGCTCCAATTCGGTCTTGCTTAGACATGGATACCACATCGAAATTGGTCCATGCATTTGCAACACTCGCGTCGACTTCTGCAACTCACTGGTTGCTGGCCTACATGCGGGTGCAATCAGGTGCTTACAATTGTTGTAAAACTCTGCAGCTAGGCTTGTCTGTCGAGAGCAGCACAGTTGACACATCGCATCGTTTGCCTATACGTCGTAAGAACCTCAAATCCTTTGGAGACCGTGCCTTTAGTCGGTATGCTCCAAAAGCCTGAAACTAACTTCCGACTGACATAACGACATACCCTGGCTTGACAACATTTAAAAAGAAGCTTAAACGCACCTGCTTGTCACAGCATTTAGTGGGTCCTTGTGATCAATACTCTGCATCCTTCCGCGTGCTGACACTATGCATGCTACCACTAACTACTGTGTGTGTCACCTCTAACCATGTCATGCTTGATGACACTGTGCACGTATCCCTAATTGTTTGATCGTGCTTTCTTCGTCACCTCTAACCATGTCATTGTGCTTGTTCGCACAATAAAAATAATAATGAAGATACATTTGATATAGCACCATCAGAGAACTCAATCTCTTTCTAGGCACTTTGCTGCAAAGGAAGCAAGATCGAATGTTTGGTGGTAGCATGCTCAATGACTAAAAGCATAACATGGTTAGGGGTGACATGCACAGGGTTAGAATGCAAATATGGTTAGTGGCAGCATGCAAAGTGTCAGCACGCATAAGCATGTAAAGGACGAATCACACTGACTCACTAAACGCTGTGTTAAATAGATGCGATTTTAGTTTCTTTTTAAATGTGGTCAAGTCAGGGGATGTCGCGACGCAAGTCGAGAATGAGTTCCAGGCTTTGGGCGCATACTTGCTTAAGGCATGGTCTCCAACGGATTTGAGGTTTGCACAAGGTATAAGTAAACGATTAGATTTCGAAAAGCGATTGGTGGGATGCTTAGCCTGGTGGGGAGTACATCTCATAGGTAGGCTGGAGCCAAATAATGAAGAGACCTAAAAGTGAGTGACCAAACTTTAAAGTCGACTGGTTGCTTGACTGGGAACCAGTTCATTGTGGATGTTACCTACAGTCATTTGATCATAAGTTTTTATTAGCATCCATAAACTGCATAGGAAAAGATTCAGTTTTGTGAGGGTGCTTTACACATGTAGTATTATTCTTATTATCTTCAGAACAAACACGTACCCAAAATTTATAATTAAAGAATCTACCCTGTTCTGTTGCACTCCTTTAAAGAGATGCAATTTTGACCAGTCGGGGCCTCATAGGTAGAACAAGCATATTTGGCCATATCCAGAGCAGCCACGGCTTACATTACAGATACAGATTGAGATCATAGGTTCAGTGATCCGTCGAATACTGTGGCGTGGACAATAGATTCTCCCATCAAGCTCGTGGTTTATACAGCCTGAGCTGTTGCAGACCCTACTATGGGTATGATCACCTCAAATTGCTGGCCATAGTCATGCATGCGTATGACTAAAGCATGGATGAACAAGAGGTAATATGTTAGAGCATTCATGGCCAAGTATTACTTAGACATTGCACACCAAGAGCCTGCTAGGTTTACTTGGAAATGCAATGTATATGCAAAGTTAGCACTGACAGGCTGCTTACCAGGTACGTGTCTCTGATGTCTGCCATCAAAACAGAACGAGTCTTGAGTTGGCCAGTATTGGGATCAATAACAAACTCGCTTGTCTGTGTCGTTATACTTTTTCCCGAGGCTATTCCATATGTTACACGGCTTTGGTTGTCTCGAGCCTGAATAAGGCTGGTAACAATCGTACTGGGAGGTTGGTTCTAGAACACAGTCAAGCTCTAGCAATAAGTCTCTAACAATCGCAAATATCAGTGACCGATTGATGATAAATAAATGTGATTATGCAACGTCAACAAAATGCAGCCATAAGCGAGATCTAGATATAGGGTCATACCTCCAACATTGCGACACTGTCTCCATCGTCTAAAGGAAACAGCCAATAGGGGGGAGAATTCTGAGTGGCAATAGTGACATGAATTGTCATTTTGTCTGAGAATCCAATGGAATCTAGAGTCTGTGCAATAATTTCATGACTGATGACAACGCCCACAGGCCACGGTCTCACAATTGTTATGCGCCCAGAGCTCCTGTCGATGGCGTAGCCTACACGAAGGAAACAAGTACCAAGGCGATTCTTACACAGAGGCAGAAATACTGTTAATATGGCACCATGTATAACTGTCAAGGCAGTTTTACAAAAAAGGATTCAGCAACAGGTGGATGAGTAATTGAACTGTGTATAGAAGCTATCAGATAATACACCCACGAAATAGAACCAAAGCAGATCAGCGCCACGGACGAAAAGCAAAGTAAAAACATTAAAGAGAATGTCTATTCCTGTAATCGCCTGAGAATACTTTTTCATAGCTGTGTGCTTAGTTCGGACGAGGTCTTAGAGCACACTCACACTAATTCATATTTCAGGATAGAAGCCACAACAAGAAATGAAAAAAGGCTGAAAGCTAACAATGCAATATTTACAGGAAAAGGCAAGACTGGCAAGCAAACAGCCTGCTGTCTGTAGTCAGTCAGGGGATAAGCCACCGACAGCAAGCTATTGACCATAGTAGGCTTCTGTTTTCGCTGAACATAACTGCTACCGTCGACTTGAAAACTTATAAGTACTTATTATCATCGGTGTAGCCAGCTATTGTTTGAAGGACTGAGCCTTGAACGAACCGGCCATTTAACAGCAATTTATTACCCGTTTCCTGTTTGTTGGTGAGTGCTTCGAGGCATACTCAAGTGCTATTAAGTGATTATCTGATAAGAAACAGAAGGCTGCAGTGGCTGCGATTTGACATGCAATTTACAACTATATATAGTCTGTAAGATAGCAGCTTCAACATTTCTTTACTTAAGTGAACGACAAGAAAAGAAACTCACCACAGCCTCTGAAGGATTACATTTTAATTAAAGGTACAAATCTATTCCTGGCAGGAAAGAAGAGTAGAGGCTATTTATACGCAGTAGCATCTGTGTGCTATAACTGGGACACGTGCCATTTTGCCTTTAGTGTACTCATTTATATTGGGCTACTGACATCAGGCATTGCCATAACTAAGCGGTTCTGTGTCAGCAACTATATCCTGGAAGTTCTGAGTATGATATTATTCTTGCTCATAAGACTCCAAAGTTAAGCCAGTTGCTTAAGCTATCATTACAATTTTCAGGTAGACCCCCTGGATTACTAGTTTTTGAGCACGCGAGGGCACGTACCCAAAAACATGGTTACTCCGGGCGTTCATACAACCTGATGCGAAAATTATCGTATGATCTAAATTGAAGATTCAGTCAGGAATAGATCCCAGATGACAGCATTTAACGCAGCCAAGATATAAACAATTTACACAATCAAGCAAAGCAAACCTTCTCAGAATGTGAAGCTGCAAAATAGTCATTTCCTTTATGCTATTAGAGCTGGCCTCGAAGGCAGTAGAACACTCCCATCCAATGACCAGAAAAGGTACCAATGAGGGCAAGCCGACTTTGGAAGCAAATGTCGTAAAAAGTAGTTAAAGTAGCTATTACCAGAAATTTAAGTCATAAAAAATAATTAGTAAGGAACAGCTATAAAAAGGCTCAGTAGTAAGAATTCATGATTCACCTGTTGGAATATTTTTGCACAAGACTGTGGGACGCAGAGAAGATATTTGTTTGGCAGTAGCGAGTGGTGTGGTGAGCTCAATGACATCTAGTTTGGCATACACAAGAAAAGTCCCGGAAAGGAAGCCAGCACAAAAGCAACAAACTGCATTGAAAGGGCCAGTGAAATTTTTGTCGATGCAAGCATTCGTCGATGTGCATAATGAAGTCTGTGGCTTCCGAAAGTAAACGCGTGCGCGATCAATTTAGGATAAATAAAACAAGACCAGCTGTCTGCTAACTACTTAAATGAAGACGAAAAGCACGGTTACTCACATGAATCTGAAAATGACAGCAACAAATCCCCATTTTACTGAGGATGCTGCTGTCGACTGTTTCGTCTGGAGGTCAACTCTTTGCTTTGGTAGGATAGAATTACTGCAGCCATGTCGACACACATTGCTGCTACGGTTTCCTCATCAATGCACATTGCAAGCACCATGCATAACTTGAGAACAGTATCGACTTGCTATTCGACTAGGAACTGTGCGATAACAAAAGCTGGTGCATTAGCTTGGATAAACGACATTCGTAATGTGTTGCCACTGCCTCAGGAAGCATTGAGAACACATAACCGATTGCACACTGGAAGTAATGGTGGTTTGCTGAAAAGGAGGGGTCCTGCATGCCCAAACGTTGTTTACGTGGTGAGCATTTTTCCACAAGTTACAGGATTTCGGGTGCTAGGTTGTCGTCAAAATAGCTCTGCAAATACAATCGTCAATCTGCTACATTGATAAAGGCACCTTCATTTAACATGACACTTAGAAATAGATCACTAACTATTTATAAATAACTTAGTCACAGAAATATACCATAGTTTTACTTACAGGATATCTAAACTTACTGTTATATGGGTTATTTGCTAATGAGTAAGTCCAGACAGCTGAATAATTAGAACTTTGTGCAACAGCCCAGGCAATGACGGTGCCGTTCGGCAGGCTTGAAGGCAGAGTGAGATAAAGGTCCTTCCGTACAAATCTGACACCGGATGTGATAATGTACACCGGCACGGCTTGTGATTTTCTGCAAAAAATAAATAAACCATTAAAGAGGTCGAATTGGCGACCATTACGACTTGCTATTGCTCTGCTTTATTTAGTAAAGGCGTGTAATAAAAGGAACCTAGCAAAAGCATGCAAATGCATTCACAATATAGCTCAGCATTTCTATGTCTGGAGACTCGCCATGCTAGCGACTCATTGTGAGGCAGAGGCAGCGTATAGAAACAAGCAGCAGATGGTCGCAAAATTACTTCAAAATCAATAATGATTCTACCTGCTGCACTCCAACAGCTAAGAAAGAGATTTATTCTCACGCAAATGGCATAACCGATGAATAAGGCAATGCTAGCAGCTGAACTCACAAAATGCAGATCAAGCCTCCATCAGGTGTTTCCCTATACGTTTCCTCTACGGGGAGAATATGATATCTTAGACTAGAGCATTGAACTAGGGCAACTGGAGATGTGAGTAGGATACCATCTTGACCAATCTCTAGTCGTAATGCAATGATTGCTTAACTAAACCTTTTTCGTATTCGGTGGGTCAATCAACGTTAGCTACAGTGGCAGCACTGCAATTAGGTTTGATATGTTTGCATGTTTGCTAAGATGAATGGAGGCCGAGCAGATAGGCTGTGACTCCGCCACGAATCAACAGGCTAGGTGTCAAGTACATAAACAAGCACTTTATTACGTCAAAAGAGCCAGGCTTCACTTAAAAAGACATACATGACCTGTTGGGGTGCTATGGTACGTTGGAGTTACATAGAGTTAGCCTCCTGACAGCAAAGTAGCACAACTTTCTTAGGATTTCATCTCCTGTATTAAAGAATTTGCACGAACGAGGCAAACGAATGTTATTAGTTGACAATGCTCAAAGCGGAGTTTGGCTTGTATTGCCATTATTGGGCATATAAATAGCACGTAGATAACAGGATTGTAAAAGAAATTCACATGGATCGCAGTAGCTATGCATGCAAATGTGCAGATAGGAATGCGAAATTTTCATGCCAATACCGGAACTTGTACAGAATCAGAAATATGCCTAGTCTTGACCGTGCACACACTAATAAAATCCAAGAACAAGGCTGAAGATTTCTAATGAGACAAACTAGTCTCGTTAGAAATGACCTAGCCACCGTGGTAGTATCTACTCACACATCGATTCGCATACTTATAGTAACAACCAATATAAGAGATTTCAAACTTCCTCAATTTCCAAATGACTTACAATCCTTTATATTCATTATTTGGGTAATAAAGACTTTTAGTTTAATTGTTTTTGCCCTTTCTAAAGTAAAACATGTCAGACTAAATTCCCGTAAGCTTTAGCTGCGTGAATTTGAATTGCCTTTAATGGTTCTGTTTACCTTTTAGTTAGTCTACAATTTATTTGTTCAAATCTGCTAATTCTGAGGTGCAAAATATTTTTGAGCAAGGGTGTCTCATGGCCCACGTCCTCTCTGTAGAGGTAGAAAATTCCCAAATCCAATCTCCCTGCACGTTCCACTAATTCATGCGTGCTGCTGGTATTCTTATACACCTTTTATTGATTACTAGGAGAATCCTTACGCAAGCTAATTTTATTTAGTGTTTATCCTGCATAGCGTTTACAATTGACGACCTTCTCAATAAAGATCGGTTCTCATAAGGTGCAGTTCGAGAAAATCTGTACCCCACACACCAACGAAAGATATCAGTCTCATCGGCAGCACTAGTAAGCTGCTGCCGACTGACAGCAGTGCTTGAAAATAGCAACAAATTAGAAGAGTATGTCGCTGGAGGTAGTATATGCTTAACCTCTACATCTAGTGGTCTCATACCTGGTTAAATATTTCCGCCGAGGAACCTGGTAAGCTGTGACATAAAATAGTAGATATGGCGACTGTGAGCTTTCAAGTGACACACCACCAGCCAGTGATACAACTCCAGTGCTTGTGTTGACAGTCACTCTGCTCTCACCCAAAATGTCGTACTGAGGAGGAAGGTAGTCTCCATCGGGATAGGTGGACGTGGCACGAACCTAAATAAACAATGTGCAGCACTATTTTTATTCAGTGAGTTACCACACCACCACTCGGCAGCTTAATGTGGCAAGTGTCTGCTCCTTACCCTGATCAATGGCATCATGGTATCACGAAATGTTTCCATATAGTACGGCTGGTCGAAAGTAAGCTGGCTGTATGCTGAACTTTGCACATTCACTTTGGCCAGTGCAAATGATTTCAAATCAGAAGAGCTTTTAACTTGGACTATGGTAGTAATAGGCTGATTGGATGGGTAATTTACAGCTGGCTGCCTCAGTGTAATAACACCTGAATACAAAAAATGTATGCATACTGGTTGGCAGTTAGTGGTTATGACCTCATGCGTGCATGCACATGCGCGCACACATACACAAGCACACATGCACGCCTGCACTCCAGCAGCAGAAGAAATTAGAGAAACCTATAGCTTTCAGCCATCTTATTTATGTAGAACTATTTCTGATGGTTCTAACTGCACTTTAGATTGTGCAATATAAGGTTTGTCAGAAAGTGCATTTGTTGTACCTCTATAGCTCTGTCATTTACTGCACCCATATTGCTGCATTGTGGACGATGTCACAAGCTTTTACGTTTGATGCCTGAAGTTTGACTCTCTGCATTCACTACCTCGCCAGTCCTCTCACATAGAGTAGGCGCACCAAAGTGACTTGCTGTGCTTTGGTCTTCAGCCATCACGATTCGGCTCGCACTGACAAGTTCTAATGTCAGTGCTCAGTCGAGTGGTAAGATGTAATGTAATGTATCTCCGTCTGTAACTCCACAAAGCCATAAAGACCATGTGGATGTTACGCAGGAGAGTTTTGTATAGCGCAATCACAGCCTAAGCGGCTTTCGGTATGCATTCAGTAGCCGACAGACTTCCCGATGTACTTGAGATCGAGTCTAATAGCAATTCTTTTATTGCAGACTACGAGCAGGAGGTGGGGTTGATAGCTGCCAAGGCTTGACTGTCACTGTAGAAGCAATTCTGTTGAATCACCCGACCTTAGCTTCACCTTCTTGATTGAATACTATTTTTTCTTTGGATTTAATTGAGTTTTGATAATTAAGCTGCTAATTGCCATCGGTGCTTCAAGGGAAGTATATTGTGAGAAACACTTTCCTGGGTCTCTGGGTGAGCTGCTCCCTTATTCCAGTGCTGTCTGCTCTGCACGGACAATCACAGCTTGCTCAATAGGTCAGGTGGCGAATGATGGGCGAGTCACTTATTTCTAAGCATCTAGTCAGCTAAGCACTCCAAAAAGACGTTCAGTAAGTGAACTTCAAGCATGGCTTTCTCAATTGCAAAAAGTGACACCGTGGATTACTAAAGAAGATAACAGTATCAGTGTACAGCTGTTACTTATGTCCAATTTTTGGACCGAACAGATTGACAGGGAGGTAGTCCATTTGCAGCACGTGGTGCTCTAGTTTTTTAAAGTGGAAAGCCATTAAGGTAATAGTGACAAGTGTCTGGCTTATACTTACCAGTAGCAGAGTCAACAATAACGAAGCTGTTGTTGATGTCCTCACGGTAGGCCGAGTAGGCAACGGTATTGCTGTCGTTGTCATACGCTTGCAGAGCAGTCACGTAAGTTCCTGCTGCTTGGCTAACGTCGATAGTGCTCACAAACTCCGCTTGCACGAAAGTTGGAGTATAACGACTGCTGGCTTTCACTTGGATCGTGACAGTGGCTGCAGGGTAGAGAGAGCAGCTGCACTGAGTGATACCTAGCTTATAGGTGAGTGAGATGGAACGTTTTACTACATGGCTATATTACAAGTCATGATATTTGCAGGAAGTAGCAAGTCCTATCTAACTGCTGTTAGACGCTCAGGTATGATGATCGTCGTTCTCTTTCTAATCTAGGCTCGCTATCCTTTATCAGCTTCTAAAGCAAAACCATTTGATCAATGACCGGTGGATGAAGTTCTCGGCACAGGAAGGAACTTCTTTGCAGGAAGTAAGAAGCTCTTTGCCATAGCTCCATGTGTGCGCTAAAATGTGTCAATAAGTCTGATTGCAGAATATGCTTAGCATGAGCTGCACTTGAATTCTAGTATTAGTTATCCTACTAAGATTGCAGCTCTAATGTACTACAGCTATGCATATCTGTTTCGGGAAAATAGCAATATACATACTACATACCTTTGGCTGGTGGTTTCCTGTTTTAACTCTTAGTGCAAGGCACATTGATTTACGTTTCTATCTATTGGGGCCATGCGCTTCTTTGCCGAGTACAGCCTGACCCCACTACCTTGCACATGTTCTACCTCAAATACAACTGTGTACTTCTTTCTTTAATTCCATCTATTTTCAAAAGCTTGCTCGGAGAATTAGGTTCACAGGCTCGTTTGTGCCTACCATGCCATCAGCAGAATAGTGTTGCATGTGGCATGAACCACCACAAGCTTTTCTGTAAGATGTAGCCGTCGATGGCCTCAGCAACCATTATGGTCATGCTGCTGGTGGTCGTCTGATGAGCAGCTGCTAACATGTTGATGATGGCAGTGAGATGGATGCAGAGTCACACCGTGCGATGACGACCACAGCACTAGTTAGGTTCGGCACATATAAGTAGAGATGCCGATCCAAAGGTGACTATGCCGTGTGCTTGCATACAACATCCGGGCTGGCTGGTAGCTTACTGTTATGGCAGCCTCTCGAGCAGTAGCTTCTGCTTGCAATTCTATCCGAGGCTTTACCATGTGGCGGTCGATGCAAATAAGCATGCAAGCAATTACAGCCAGGGGGACGTGGTAGCAGCTATTTTGGTAGCTGGTATCTCACGTGCAAGAGATCAAGTGCAGTGGCATGTAAACAGATACAGGAGTGAAGGTTCTTACCAGTCGAAAAATAATAGAAAGATCCACATAAGCACCTAGAGAGAGATTAAGTTCTCTGAGGGCGCTTTATCAAGTGAATTATTATTATTATAATAAGGATGGAAACTAGGATCATGGACAAGAAGGGTTATGGGTTTTTCATCGCGTGTTGCAACAGGGCACAATGCAAAAGCTCGTGGAGAGGCATTGCAGCACATCGGCTGCATCAATTTTCCTGCTGCTAACAAAGTCTCAGAGTCCCTTAAGCTAAGCAAAAGTGCACACTTGATGACAGCCCGGCTACCAAACAGGTCTTACGGGTAAAGCAATCGGTGAAGCCGGTGCTCAGAAATAAAATACAACAGCATCACAAGATAATAATAATAATAATGCACTTGATAAAGCACCCTCAGAGAACTCAATCTCTTTCTAGCCGCTTCACATTTGCTGCAAAGGGAAGTGCGATTGAATGGTGAGTGATATCATGCTTGATCAACATGAATAACATGGTTAGGGGTGACATGCACCGGGTCAGCATGCAAATGTGGTTAGTGGCAGCATGCATAAGCATAAAAAGACGAATCAAAGGGACCCACTAAATGCTGTCCTAAATAGGTGTGTTTTTAAGTTCTTTTTAAATGTAGTCAAGTCAGGGGATGTTCTGACGCAAGTCGGGAGGGAGTTCCAGGCTTTGGGAGCATACGAACTAACATAGCCATCTTACACTTTTACTGTATTCGTATTTCAAAGAAATTCCCTCCTCTAAAGGTCTAAAGGACGACAAAGATGATAAATATAAGAGAATAACAATAATAATACATTTGTATAGTGCCCTCAGAGAATGGAATCTCTTCCGAGGCACTTTGCAAACGCTGCAAAGAAAGCATAGCCAAATGATTAGAGGTAACATTCGCAATGCCATCAAGCATAACTTTGCTAAATGGACATGCACAGGGTCAACGTGTAGATATGGTTATTAGCAGCAGCACAGTGTCAGCACAAAAAAGCACACAAAGGACCAATCACAAGGACCCATTAAATGCTGTAATAAACAGGTGTGTTTTATGGTCCTTCTTAAAATGTGGCCATGTCAACAAATGTCATGGGATCAGTCGGGTGGGAGTATATGAACTCAAGACACAATATCCAAAGGTTTTGAGATTCATAACAAGGTATAACTAAAGTGCATAGCCATAAGCAGTTTGAGTTAGAATACTACTACTACTACTAATAATACCCTTGATAAAGCGCCTTCAGAGAACTCAATCTCTTTCTAGGCGCTTTGCATTTGCTGCAAAAGAAAGACGATCTAATGGTGAGTGGTATCATGCTTGATAAACAACATGAATAACATGGTTAGGGGTGACATGCTCAGGGTCAGCATGCATGTGTGGTTAGTGGCAGCCTGCACAGTGTCAGCACGCATAAGCACATCAAGGACGAATCACAGGGTCCCACCAAATACTGTCATAAATAGGTGTGTTTTAGTTTCTTTTTAAATGTGGTCGAGTCAGGGGATGTCGTGATACAAGTCGGGAGTGAGTTCCAGGATTTGGGAGCATAGGAACTAAATGCACGGTCTCCAAATGATTTGGGGTTTGTACGAGGTATAGGTAAACAGTTAGTTGCTGAAAAGAAGTTAACACGATGCTTGACCTGCTGGGGGAGAGAGTAGATCTGATAGATAGGCTGGAGCCAAAGAATGAAGTGACCTACAAGTGAGCGACGAAACTTTAAAGTCGATCCGTTGCTTGACTGGTAGCCAGTGCAGGTCGGCAAGAAGTAGAGTGATGTGTCAACTTCGGCGCTCACTACAGACAAGCCTAGCTGCCGAGTTTTGCACAAGCTGTAAGCGCCTAATTGCACATGCGGGTAGTCCAGCAAACAGTGAGTTACATAAGTCAAGACGGGATGTCACAAATGCATGGACCAACTTAGATGTGGTATCCCTGTCCCAAAAGCCCGAATTTTAGTAATGTTATGTAACTAAAAGTTGGCAGACTTGATTATGGAGCTGATGTGGTCCTCTAACAACATGGTCATTTTAGAACATGACACCCATATTTCAAGCAGATTCAACATGACATATGCTGGCAGAGCCGATTTTGAGCGTTAGCCTTTCCAATTTCTGAAGCACACTTGGTTTACCCATAACTAGTAAGTTTTTTTTATCATCGTTCAGTTTTAGAAAATTTGCTGCCATCTATGTCCGGATGTCATCAATACATGCAGCAAGTGAGTTGAGAGAATTCGAGGTGCTCTAAGGCTGAGAGGGATCAAAGCAAAGGTACAACTGAGTGTCATCTGCATAGAAGTGAAAGCCTAGATTGTGCTTGGCAATCACATCAGCAAGAGGGAGAGTATAAACTGTGAAAAGAACCGGACCTAGCACGGAGCTCTGAGGTACCTCATATTTCAGAGGTACTTCGGGTGATCTTTGTCCATTCACATCAATGCTCTGGAGTCTCTCACTGAGATAGGACCTGAATCATTGCAGAGCAGTGTCAGTGATGCCCAGGCGAGATGAGAGGCGCTCTAGAAGAACTTAGTGATCGATAGTATCAAAAGCTGCCGAAAGATCGAGCAAAACAAGCAGAGGCACTCTACTTATGTCTGCATTCCTAAGTAGGTCGTTCTACACCCTAAGCAATGCTGATTCTGTGGAGTGATTAGCTCTAAAGCCCGACTGGAACTTACTTGGAAGGTTTGAAGTTTCAATATATGAGTTCAGCTGGTCTGCCACGACTCGTTCCAGTGTCTTTGAGAGGAATGGTAGAAGGGAGAATGGGTGGTAGTTACTGAAGTTCTCTTGGTCTAGTGTCGCTTTCTTGAGTAGTGGCCAGACTTTTTTGAAAGGTGCAGGGACATTACTTGAGGCTAATGACATATTAATGATGTTAGCTATGCATGGCAGCAGCAGATCAATGCAACGTAGGAGCAGGACAGTGGGGAAAAGGGCCAAAGTACTTGTTGCCTTCTTTGATTGGGATATGAACTTCAGGACGAGATCACTAGTGACCTGCTTGAATGTAGACATTAAGGTGCTACAAGGAATCGAGGGACAGCATTTTTGGAAGGGAGGGATGCTGCCATCACAAGGATGGTGGGCAAAGAATCTAGAGAAGTGATCAGCTAAATTATCACAGGGATCGTCAGGTAATGAGCTAACCTGGGAGCGGTTGAGGAGATGGTTGATCGTTGACATCAGCATTTTTGGATTGTGCATATGTGATTTAACAAAGTTTTTATAGAAGCTAGACTTAGCCTTTGCTAGGATGGATTGGTACGACCTACAGTAGTCCTCGTATACCTGTCGATGGGCAGTCAGATCTTTAGTATGCTTTTTCAAGCTTGCGCATAGTAGACCTAGCTCGTTTAATGACTGGTAAACCATAGGCCGTCTTGGCGAGGGTGCACAGTGCGTTTAGTCAGAGGTGCAAACTTGTCGAGCGTGTCAGCTAGTGTCGTGTTGTCGCTGGTGTCGATGCTTTGCCTGGTGGGGGAGTAGTTCTGATAGGTAGGCTGGAGCCAGAGAATGACAGGATGTAAAAGTCAGTGACACAACCTTGAAGTCGATGCGTTGCTTGATTTGAAACCAGTACAGGCCAGCGAGAAGTGGTGTAATGTGGCAAATGCAATGCTCACGAAGACAAGCCTAGCAGCAGAGCTTTGCACCAAATGTAAGTGCCTGATTGCAAACATCGGTACTGCCTTTGCAAAGTAACGACAGGCGACAATCATGAGAGCTTATATAACAGAACAATCGTCACTTGTGGAAGTGCCGTGACTCATTGCTTACCAGTGCCTGATTCTAGAGGTGGCATGGTCGTCATGTCCTTGACTGTCACAGTAACTTGTATTAAGCTGGCAAACTTTCTGTTGAGTGGAGCAGACAAAATAACGCTCACAGAGCGGGCCGAAGGTGCAAGAGAGATAAGGCTGCGAGGGTTGAAGAGAGCCTTATCGACGAGATTGCCTGCCATGTCGTATGCAGATATTGGATCTGCTAAGCCGTATGACAGCACAATGCTGTTGTCAGCAGTGAATGCATCGAGCTTGAAGATCTGTGAGCCTACAGGAAAATCTAAAAGAAACAAGTTATTAATGATGAGATGAATCAGCAAAAACTTACCAAACAATAATAATCACCAAAAAAGTAACTAGCGACACAAAAATGTAAGAAATTATGGGAAAGTTTTCGAACAACATTTAGTGTTACAGGCTTTGGCTGGTGAATGCAAAGAAATGATGAAACATTCTCACTTAAAGAGGTCACAAAGTGAGAACCAATAGCAGCCTGTATCGGGCTAATTTTGTCCTCTAGTGCATTCAGAAAGCTTAACTTTACGAGAGGAAGATACTCCGTTAAACATCATCTGTCGTTTAATAACGGCGCGACCCTCGAGTAAAGGAGGGCTGCAGACAAGAAAAACATGCGAGGCAACAGACAGACACGTTCCATGTAGTGGTAAGCAAGTGGTAAGCGTCTGGGTGCATAGCTGGATTATCTAGGCTTTCTAATCCAGGAGAAGCACGAATACACATCTAGCGTTCTGATAAAGTGGTCGGGCTGAGCCCAATGACTTCCTTACCCAAGCGTTTGACGGGTGTCGTAACATGATGGTTTATGTACCAGGAAAAACCCCAATGCCTTTGGCCAAAGCGCCATCGTAGGCTAACTTGCCTTTTTTCTCTGTTTTATTCTTGTTCTAACATGTTTTTTTAATTCTGAGCAGGCTCTAAGGTTATGCAGTGTGCTGGCTACAAAGAATTTTGTGGCACATGCTAAGGCAATTGCTTTTCATAACAGCTATGCACGAGTGACGAAAGATAGCCGACTTCCTCCATCGTATGATAAAAATACGTCCAAGGAATGATGTTACATACTTCCGTTTGTGAGTTAACAGTGGCATTCAGGCATGGCAAGCTCTATGGCGGAAGCATGTATAAAGTTAGGGAAAGAAGAAGGCCCTCTGAGTTCGATCGTTGGGGGGGGGGGGTAATTCCAAGATTTAATGCATAGCTGGCCTGAAATATGTCTATTGGAATGTACAATATAGACTATAGACCTTAGCCTGATCCCGAGTTATTTCCTTCATAGTATGGATGAATTATACTGGTTACGAATTGTGCTGTTGTTTATCAACATGGGTGTTACTTGTGTTCTTGTTGCATCTTATGTTGACCGAAACTATAAAGCATTTGCATGCTTGTGAGAAATTACGGTACCAGACACGACTGAGCACGGATGTCTTTGCAGCCTACTCCGTACACGTGTACAGTTCTGAAAATAAACACGTCTGAATCTACTTCCGTGCTGCAGGGGATAAAGAGCACCAGATTGCCATAAACCTTAAAATGAGATAAGAGGTGCTGATCATAAGTGCTGAGTGTAAGTGGACACAGCAGGCAGTGAAAGCAGTTTTACTGCTATACCAAAACAACGCAGACGCCAGCAAAGAGAATATAAAAAAGTTTTACTATCACACGATAGACAAAGCATGGGCCGATGGATCCACAGTAATAATAAAGGCGATTTAATAATGATGCCCATGAAAACCACCGACATACAAATCAAAGAAATAGTTCGTTTAGCTTGCACCCCACTGTTGGCAAACTATTGGCAAATTAACAGACATACCTTCGGAAATGCTTGCATTGGCCACCGAAGGTTGAAAATAAGGACTCGGGATATTAGATCCCATTAGAGTAACATAGGTGGTAGAATTGCTTGCCGAGTCGCCCACCAAGGAAGCAATTACCTGGAAGTATAGTTAACAAAGAAGAGTGGAACGGACTTTGGAGGAAGCTGCAAGTGCTCGCACGGCGGAGCACGGGAGAGAGAGAGAGAGAGAGAGAGAGAGAGAGAGAGAGAGAGAGAGAGAGGGGGTACTCGGGTAGCTAGATAGCATTTAGTGTAGCAGCTCACTGCCTGCTTACCATGATGGTGAACGTTTTCCTCCCGAGGAAGCTGATATCTTTGACTAATTTAACGTCTCCAGTAAGACGATCGATGCCAAACAGCCCGGCATCACCACCGGCAACAGATGCAATTCCGTAAATTATAATTGCATTCGGATCAGCAGTTCTTGCTGAAACCTGAATCACTGTGCTACCTGCAACAATTCAGACATGACCAAAAGTAGGCGAAGTGTTTTTGATAAGCTACATTTGATGAAGAAATGCAGAGCTGCTCAACACTACACTACATTGATGATATCTCTTGGTGATCAAGCCATCGGCTCGTAGGCACCGAAAGTCTGGAACTTGCTTCCTACTACGGCCACTACTTACGGTTACAACTTGGCATCTCTTAAGTCTCAGCTGGAGATGCATCTCTTCCGGTACAGCTTTTCCTTCACCCCAGTGAGCTAATCTTTTTTCGCTCCACCGTGCTTGGCATACGTACCTGTGCATGATTCAGAATTTGTTACTGGCCAGAGTATTTTGTCTTGCTAACATGTGACCACGAGTGTCTTCATGGCTGCTTTGGGATGCTGGCCTAAGAATATTCGTGTTTGCTTTTTAATGTTTGATACCGTCTATTGTCACTGATCTTGACCATATTCTATTGGGTATTATATTGAGCATCTATAGGGTATTTTTTATTCTCTGGTGTCGGGGGAAAGGAACATGACAGACATTAAGCTATTTTAGTACACTATACAAACGACGTATTATTATTATATTCCATTAATTAAAGAAAGGACCTGTGGATGGCTGCATGACTACAATGTAGTGCGATTGTTTACACCAAAGCAGCCTAACAACAATATTTACACCATTTTTATTTTGCTCTTCATTTAGAACTAACTGTGAAACTCCTGTTTTGCTATTAACACCCTGGATGATAAATACAAGGTTTGTCTATCCATAAACAGAACCACTCATTTCCAGTTAATAAATTTAAGGAGGTTGGCTGAGATTAAGATGCTCATGAGAGCTGATCATGACACCATGCACTTTCTAGCAAAAGCTGCTCAAGTCAGTAGAGTAGTACATCGAATGGCTATAACCAATGTAATATAATAATGCTAAAACCAAAAAGTCCTGATGGTGGAGTGTTGAGAAATGCAGATGATGACGAGACACAGTGCTCAGAGTGCGGGGGGGGGGGCCCCCCCCCCCCGCGCAGTTTGCTAACACACCGTGCTATCTTCCAGCCCAAGGTTGAAGGCAACATAGCGCAGATCGAAAGAGGAAGTCCAGCAAATGGATTACAGTAAAGAGGTGGCAGAAACCGGCAGCTTGGAGAAATTGGGCATGTGCAATGGGTAAGCTGACACTGAAATTTAGAAAAGAATTTCGGATAGAATTTCCACAACCAAGTAGCGACAGTACAAGATGACATTCTTACTGTTCAGCAGGTTACCGTTAGTTGTAGTAGCATCTCAAACAGATTCAAAGCTTCTGACAACTTTATAAAACCATTTTGATAGCTAAATTGTATTGCTGCAATTTTGATGCTTAGCTCTCTAGCTGCCTCTCACTCCTCTATCCGTCTACCTCAGAAGTTCACTTGCTGAGCCAGTCAGAGACTCTCAATCCAAAGCAAATCGTGTGCTCAGATGGCAATAAAAAGCCAAAAGCTCTGACACACCTGGGGTGAGAAGTAGAGGATTCAAGTTTGACCGTGTTAGAGAGAGCTCCATTGATGTTCATAAACAGTAATAGACATATAGTTTTTGAGAGTTCTTAGCTAGTTCCTGGGTCGACCGATTGCAAGGGATGCTAATGAGGTGGACGGTCCAAGAAGGGGAATGCCAGCGGCCAGTTCTGGTGGCAGCCCCTCAATCCACCTTGACAAGTCACTGGCTCTATTGAGCAGAACTGTCCGTAATGCTAATGATAATAATAAAAAAAACAATAACATAAATAAGGATATTTGTATAGCACTCTAAGAGAGTTAAACATCTTTTTTGACACTCTAAATTTGTTGTAAAGGAAGCATGTCAATTGGTTTGTGACCGATCACCTAAAAAAAACTCATATTGATATATCATAATCTTTTGTATTGCAGCAAAAGAGCCTTATCGGCTATCACCACCGCTTGCAGTTAGCAATAAAGAATCATCCAACTACCGAGTTCGAACCCGCGACCTTTCTCGTGATCAGCGAACACCTTACCTCCGGGGCTGTCACGGCCCATTAACCTACACAGTGTCGGGATGCTAAAGCTTACAAAGGAAAATTCATACAGAGGATCAAATTCTGTGAGAAGCAGTGGTGCTTAATAAAGACTGCAGAAAACATAGAGATACATAGAGATGAGCATATGTTTATCTTGCCAAGCAGTTTTTGGCCCATGCCTCTACTTACCCACTAGGCTTCTCCCGGAAAACGAAGCCGAGTAATTCTGAGGGAAGGCAATTCCTGGTGCAGGAGCAGCCTGGAAGCAAACAAAACCGACCTGGAATTGGTAGAGGAATTACTGCTTGGTACCACCTGTACAGAGCCTATGTCCATGTGTACTTACGTCAGATAGTGCACAAGCTATTATGTAATACAGGCACTATCACACCATATTTGAAGCATACGTGCATTCACACAACTGCAATGCCTTTAAACAATACGCCAACAATCATTTATGAACATTTCAGTAACACTCGTGCACCTGAAAGACTTCCATAACTAGACCTCTTCTAGCAAGTCCTAACTACACTGAACATTTGAAGGCAGACTGAGCTTTGACTTTTGACCTTTGTGTGGTAAGGTAATCAAAGTAGAGGTCCATCGGGCGTCCTGTTCTGGATCGGCAACTCAACTTGGCAGACCCTCTCCTACACTCTTGCAAAAGGATGGTGTGGGCATATACAATGGGCTTAGAGACACCATAGGAGCAGAGCAGCTTACTTTTCATTTTAATCTTAATTCATAATCACGGTTTATGTCAGACTCAGTGACACAGGTTTCTTTTACTGTAAGACAGACCCTCATAGAAAACAAAATAAGAATTGGCAAGAAAGCAAAGAATTGAATACAAAAGGAGGTCAACACACAAGCCTCAGTTAGTGTTGGCATCTTGGTAAAATGGAGTATATGCCTCCACAATACCGTATCGCCAGACAGCTGATACTGACAGCCAAAAGACTTCAGGTTTTTGATGAAGGTATCTGATAATAATAGTAATAATAAGAATACATTTGTATAGCACCATCAAAGTACGGAAATTCTTTATAGGCACTTTACAGATGTTTTATGGAAAGCATTACCAAATGATTTGTGGTAACATCCCCAAGCAGCAGGCACAGTATAAGCAGGTACATGCACGCGAAGAATGAATCACGAAAAACCACTATAGGCTGTAATAAAAAGGTGTTTTAAGCATCTTTTTAAATGTCGTTTAAATGTCGGGACGTTGTGACATGCATCAAAAGTGGGTTCCAGACTTTGAGAGCATACGAACCACAGGCACGGTCTCCAACGGTTTTGAGGCTCGTACGAGGTATGGCAGGTGTTACGATTCTTGAGATGGTGGGGAGTAGTTCTCGCTAATTCAACAGCCCCATTTGTATAGCAGCATAAGAGCCTAAATGGCCATCACCACCGCTTGCATTTGGCAATAAAGAATCGCCTACTGAAGGATTCAAACCCACGGCCTTGGAACACCTTACCCAGAGAATAAAGGAACCTAGAAGTAAGTGATACAAACTTGAAGTCGATACGCTTCTTGATTTGAAGCCAGTGACTGCGACGTTCATGACAGACAAGCCTAGCTACGGAGTTTTGTACTTACGGTAAGTGCCTAATTGCACAGGCTACAATACACGTGTCTAGTACCACAAGAGAATATAATCTCTTTCTTAGCACTTGAACTATGCCATCATACATTTGTATAGCACCATCAGATAACTTAATATCTTTCCCGGCACCTTAAATCTTAAATATGTTGTAAAGGAACCATGACCATGTGGCAAATGGTGATATGCCTTGTGTCAGTACTCATCAGCACACACAGGACAATTCATACTGGCCAAGCAAGTACTATGAGAAGCAGGTGCGTTTTTAGCAATTCTTCAAGTGTTTTAAGTCAGATGATGGAGTGACATCAGTCGGGAGTGAGTTACAGACTTTGAGAGCATATGAACTAAAGACACGGTCTGCAAAGGATTTGAGGTTTGTACGAGGTACTGGTAAACCACATGAGGATAATGAGCGGGTAGTACGATGCCTAGCCTGGTTGGGGAGTAGCTCTGATAGCTAGGCTGGAGCAAGACCATGCAATGACCTGAAAGTAAAAGATAGAACTTTGAAGTCGATACGCTGCTTGATAGGGAGCTAGTGTAGGTCGGCGAGAAGTGGCATAATGTGATGACGGCTCTGCCGGGCCTGATAGCCTAGCAATGGGTGGTCGTGGACGGCTCTGTCAGAAAAGTAAAACCGTGAGAGTCGGCTGATTGGAACAGCCTCTCGTGCGGAGTGCCAGAAAAACCTTAGCAGCTATCTACTAGGAGCCACTAGCAGCAGGCAAAAAAGAATTGCTTGGTGCAGGACTCGAGAAGCCTCGACCTGCGTCGGGAAGTGCAAGGACCATAACCTTATGGGCTAAGACACAGGACCCACAGACAGCATCCGAGCCAGGGTGCTCTAGCAGCTGCCCAACACTCAGTGCCGTGACACTCCCAGGGAGAAAGTGGTCATTAGAGGTGATTTGGCAAGCCACACCTCCAATCATAGGGCTCACAAAGGCATATCGGACGGTTTTTCTTTCTGTAGATTTATGTCCGCATTGAGAGAAATTTCAGCTATTGGTCTTTCCTAGATGCTGGTGGTTTTACTCTTCAGCAGTGCTGGTGGTTTTACTCTTCAGCAGTGAAGATTTTTATCTGCTGACTTATTGTGCCCGGATGGCTGTATCCTGTGAAGCCTCCTGATCAGGTCAAAGCAAAACTGTCTGTGAATACAGCGTTAAAAATATGACCTAAAAGCAGTTTGGAAAACTCAAATAAAAGAGTTCACTAGATGATTACTTTTGAGCATTGCACCGACTACAAGCGAAACAAGGTATGGCAAGGAAGACAATGAGGGGGGAATATTCTCTCTGCCTAGCTGGAGAAGACCACTGTCATTGGATGATCCAAAGTTCTCTAAATTAATAATAATAATAATTATTATTATACGTATAGAAACCTCAGAGAACTGGATTTTATTCTGGGCACTCTCAAGATGCTGGATAGAAAGCATTACCAAACGATTAGTGATAGCATCTGCAGGCAGCAGGCACAGTGTAAGCACACGTATAAACATGAAGGATGAATTGCAAAGACCCACTAAATGCTGTAATAACACGTGTCTTTTAAGCTTCTTTTAAATGCCGTCATGTCAGGGAACGTTGAGCAGCAGGAGTGAGCTCCAGGCTTTGGGAGCATACGAACTACAGGCATGGTCTCCAAGAGTTTTGTAATTAACCAATGAAATGCAGAAGGTTTCAACGTGTAAATGATAGCTGTCAACTTTTGGTTGGTTAGTACAGCTAGGTGTCCTTAAATACTTGGCCTACTTAGTATCCACGTGGTTCCTGCAGATACGATTGGTTTTTAATGACTCGGAAGCAAGTTTGGATTAGCAAGTGACGGTTAACAACACCCTGCATGCTGCCCTGCAATGCTGCCACGGTTCTGACTCCTAGCTTACTCACGGCAACTTCTTACCTGTACTTGAATAATAATCTGAGCGATGGCTTTGGTACCACCGGCTGAAGCAGTCACATATAAGGCGATCCTAGTAATAATAATAATTATCATTATTATTCATTTGTATTACAGAGAACTTAATCTCTTTCTAGGCACTTTAAATTTGCTGTAAGGGAAGCATGGTCATATGGTTAGTAATACCATCCAAAAATGTCAACAAGGATAACCTGGTTAGAGGTGACATCTCAGGGTCAGCATGCAAATATGGTTAGTGACAGAATGCACAGTGTCAGCACAAACCAGCACAGCAAAACGAATCTCAGGGACCCACTAGATGCTGTGACAAATAGTTGCAATTTTAACTTTTTTCTTAAATGTCAAGTCAAGGGATGTCGTGACGTCAGTCGGAGTCAGGAGTGAGTTATAGGCTTTGGGAGCATAGAAACTAAAGACACGGTCTCCAAAGAAATTGAGGTTCGCTCGAGGCGTAGCTAAACGATTTGATTCAAAAAAGCAGGTGGTACGATGCCTAGCCTGGTGTGGGAGTAGTTCTAATAGGTTTGCTGGAGCCAGATAATGATGGGATCTAGAAGTGAGTGACACAACCGTGAAGTCGATATGCTGCTTGGTTGGGAGTCAGTGCAGGTCGGCAAGAAGTGAGGTGATGTGGCAACTGCAGCGCTCACAACTGACAAGTGTAGCTACTGAGCTTTTCACCTATCGTAAGTGCCTGATTGCACATGCCGGTGGACCAACAGGCATTGAGTTGCAGGAATCGAGAGAGGTTGTTACAAATGCATGGGTCAATTTGAGCAACATTAGTTGAAAGGAGGCAGACTTGACTGTGGAGCTGATCCTAAAAGGCAGATAGAGCCAGCAGTTTCAAAGCAGGAACGAAAGAAGGATAAACTTGAAGGCCTTTCTTGCACTGATTTTCAACTTTAGGAATGCAAGTCGTGCACGAAACTATCATAATAATAATAATAACAATAATAATTCACTTGATAAAGCGCCCTCAGAGAACTTAATCTCTCTCTAGGTGCTTTACATTTGCTGTAAAGTGAAATGCAATGGAATGGTGAGTAAAATCATGCTTGAAAAACAAACGAACTGAATAATATGGTTAAGGGTGACATGCACAGGGTCAGCATGCAAATGTGGTTAGTGTCAGCATGCACAGTGTCAGCATGCATAAGCACATCAAGGACGAATCACAGGGACCCGCTAAATGCTGTCCTATATCATGCACCTATTCGAAAATTCTACTACCAAACTATACTTAAGCAAGCAGAGAGTTAACATTGCCCTAAATTGCAACTTACTGTTCACCAGCCTTGGCATCCGCGATTGACAAGGGTCGCAGAGTGCTCAGAATCCCAGTAGTCTGGTTAATAGCAAACAGGCCATCGTAACCATTCGGTTGAAGATAGTAGATTATGACTGTCGATTGTGGCAAGAAACTGGCTGAAGCCTAGACATGCAGATGCAAAACGTTATTTATGATCAGTGGTGACACAGCACAGACATGACAGAGTGAGGGGCATGACACGTGCAGTTGAGCAGACTACATTAACTATAACTATCGCAAACATTTCCTACCAAGGGCCCAGTGAGGTAGTGTGGCAGACGATCCTCGGAGTAAGAAATAAAAGAAGCCGTGTTGCAGGCATGTCATCTAAAACTGCACCCCAATTTCGCGCACCTCAAAATTCAGAAGTCGCACAAAAACTGCGAGCTAAGAGAAAAACCATGTGCATTAAAACTGTACTTGGAGAAAGCGATCAAATATTAATGTATGCCAAATTTACAAAAAATCAAGGAATACTCCAATTTTCCTATGGAAGGGAAGCCACAGTCTCCGCTGACCCTGCTGGCAAGCCATTCCAATAAACAGGCAATATTGCGGTTAAATTAAAATAATCTCTAAAGAAGTCCATTCATTAAGTTTGTAAGTGCATACCCAGCTTTCAGCTATTAATGGGTTTAGTAGGTCGAATAGATTTAACGAATACAGCCGTGACATTGCAATGCTCATAGTTACATTATGAATCCTAGCGGGCCTATCGTCGGCAGCCAGGCTAAAACTTCTAAGTCAAAGGCATTCGTATTGCTTTTGCGATGTAATGCAATGAGATGGGAATACTTCTGTTAAGAAATCAGCCTGTAGTGCTGTTGAAATCCTTACGTTGTTTGCAAGTGAGCTCACCTGCGACATCATCTAGGCACCAACGACCCGCTGCAGACACCAAAACAAATTCACCTTGATATTAGGCCATTTTGCCTCGTGGTGGGGGGGCTATTGCCATGACGCATGGCCTTTTCTACTCACAGATATTGGTGCCGTGGTGTTGAGTATTTGGCTTCCGACCCTGATAGTGTAGTAGTAAACATTGCTGGTGAACGTGGGTGGCAGCAACGTGCTGGCATTGACCTTGATTGACAGCACAGTGCTTGCTTGCAAAGCACTGTAAACAATCTCAGTTGCTGTCAATGTTACATTAAATTCATATCCTGTGCTGTCAAGACAATTCCCAGTCTCGGTTGGACATGCCGCAAGGGTTAGCTGGCCCGTCTTGTTGCTGATCATGAGCCTGCAGAAGAAGAGATAAAAAGCGTTTTATGCTATACTGGCTGGCCATGATGGTGATGTTTTGAAGGTCGGCTGAGGCAGTGAGATTGACCAGGGGAGGGGGCGTGCCAGCTGTGGACGATCAGCTTCGTGCTGCTGTATCCAGGTGACACGGCTTAATGACATGCTGGTAGGAAAATTACAATCACTGACGGCACTTGCGACACTACCGGGGAAGGAAGGAGAAAAACCACAATAAGCTTTTACCACAGGAAGCAACAGCACAAGTCTGCCCAAGCTTCGAGTTAGCAAGCAGACAGACTTTGATGCTTCAAAATCCAACGACCCAACGATTACCCGTAGCTATAAGGTCAATCACCCGAAGTGGCATTTGCAATGGTCAACCTGCGATTTACTGCTCAAGGTTCAAAATTTAGCTTAGCAGACACACATCTTTATAAAATAAGGCCACTACACACACGTGAATTGATGAGGGTGGATCCCAGATTGGTCATTTTTGCCGTCATACTTCTCCAATAATAATTATATTGACTTGTCAACAATCCAATTTTACCTGCATATTATCGCACTGCACAATTGCTTTACAAGGGGTCCAAGCAGCATGCGAATGAGCAGCTTTCACTGCTGCCATTGCTTATTGATAATTCTGCAAAGACAAACGGTACTTTCAATACAGCACAGACTTTAATGGTGGCACTCACTCACTAGAAAAAACACTCACCTTTGCTGCAAGCAGATACATGCAGGTACACAGGCAGCATGTTGATATGCTTGCGCTCTATCTCACAGGTCCCACCACAGCAGTGAAACGAATGTGGACGTGCTAGCACAATTGATGGTCCATTGAACTTCGTCGAATGAATCTCGCGCAAGCTGAGCATATGCCAGCCGAAAGGCAAGCTTGAAGCCGGCACCATCTTGCCGCAGTTCTCATTGCATGCAAGCCGCTGAATAAATGCCTTCCGAAAACTAACAATAACAACAACAGTGTATGAACATCCAGCAATATTGCTGAGTTCTTAGCCCAGGAGGTAAGGTGCTCGCTCTTCACGACACCCAGGTCGGGAGTTCGAGTCCTGCAGGCAGCAGGCAATCCCTGATTGCCCACTGCAAGCGGTGGTTATAGCCACCACGGCTCTTCTGCCAATATGGAAATGAGGAGGCAGTTAAATCAGCCAGCTCTTAAATGCAGACCCTGTTTATCTTCGTGTAAATGTGGCAAGCAGCCACCGAGGTGGATGAGACTGAGCAGGCCGTCCATCGGGCACTATCAAGCTACCCAGAATATGCAAAACTGATGGAATTAGCGAGTCTCATTGCACGAATGAGAAAGAAATACTGCTGTGCTTTGCTGCTATGGCAGGCGGTATCTACTGAACTAGATGCCTCGACAATAGTTCACGTGAGCTACTTAGCCACAACTACCAGTGCATTCTTGTTTCACAGACTGAACTTCGTATCTTAAACGGAAGTGATAGCCGACAAGGCTCTGCTGCCGATTCCTAAATGAGACTGCTGAATCAGCTGACCTGTACTTTACTTTGATCCATGGTTTAGTTATCAGGCGGCACGGTTAGAATGCGAAGACTTGGACTGACTGCCAGCAAGGCTTTCACCAATGCAGCGATCGTGACTAGGAGCGACCACCACGATGGCCAGCAGTTCGCAGCAGAGAGTTTTGCTTGAATGAGAAGGAACAGAAAGTGACATCAAAAAGCTTAACACCAGGAATAACTCCCCACCGACTGGCATCCCCCGACTTTGCCTGACTTAACGACATTCAAGTAAAAGACCAGAAGAGCCCACAGATTCCTCACTGAACGTGTTTTATTCATATGAATTAGTTCAGTTGATATGCATCATCTCGAGCGAAAGTAAAGTGCCTAGAAAGAGAGGTAGTTCCCTTAGGACAATGGTAATGCTTTACGATTACACAGCCATCAGCCTGCCTCGAAATGGGCTGGCCACACTTTAACCAAACAATTGCAATTGGTAAAAAAAATATTTAAATGAAACCTGTCAGTGCCAGCCTGCCTGAGGTCAGCTAGCTGTATCAGGAGGTGCCTGCACCATCCCAGGCTAGCATGGCTTTTTTGCTTTTGTTTTAATTTTAAAGAGTTATCCCATAATTTCCCATGCCAGCATGCAAACAATGGATTTATCAACCCAAGACAAATCCAGAAATTTTGTATTTTTATCTGACGAAAGTGAGCCTTAGAAAATGCTGCCACCAGATATAGGTTAATTGATGAACTTTTAGCAATAAAAAAAGATAAGCATGAAGCTGTTAAAAAAGGCCATGCTGCTGACTGGAATGTAAGCATTCAACCATGGAAATGGTTGCAATAGGGACATCTAGCAATGTCACGTGAAAAGCAAATAGGCTGAAAATAAATAAACAAAGTATGTTTGTTATTTAGACTAGCTAGGAATCTTCGCAAAAAGTTCCGACAATGGTGGAACAGGGCCAGCATTACAGCCATTACGTGAACAGCTCACTCACAAACTTAATACCTCATCTGCAAAAACGTTCTCCGTAAATGCATGCATACACCAGTAAAATTAATACAATAATACATTAACAAAACCTTTTCTCAAATACAAACTTCATATACAAATATATAAATAACATACTGTAAGTGTATAACGCGAAACAAATCTTGTCACAGTGTCGTTCTCGGTTCTCTAATGTCCTTACCGTAAGAATCGCTCTCGACTCATTCATTGTATGGCCGCATTTATGCACCCCCAAATGCAATCTCCGGCACACACACACACTACACATATCCATACTTGCATTACAAGGTTTCCAGTTTCAAACGCATTCAATACATTTTGCCTGAAGTCAATTAGGTTTATTTACAAGGTAGAAAGGCACTGACGCTTTTGTCAACAACCAGAGAAACCGCACATCGCTGGTGTTGGGCCATTCAGTCTTTTGAACATACACCGTATTTTTACGAGTATAAGTCGCATCCAAGTATAAATCACCCTACACGTTTGGACGAAATGTTTTGAATTTTTTTTTATCGAAAAGTGTTATTACTGAAAATATAGCTAATTTTGCATTAATATAAATTTGCTTTAATCACAGCAGTTAACAAGAAACTTGTTATCAGTAAAATCAGCTAACATCTTTTTAGTTTCAGCAGCATCGTCAATGTCTGAATCTTCACTTTCCTCATTGATTGCACCATCTTGTTTATCAAGCATGATATGACTCATCATTCAATCACATTACCCTTTGCAGCAAATTTAAAGCGCCTAGATATCGATTGAGTTCTCTGAGAGTGCTTTATCAAGTGCATTATTATTATTATTATCTTCAGTTCCATCCAGCAGGTTGAGACGAGGCATTGGAGTGGTTAAAATCGTACTTCTCTGATCGTGTTCAATCCGTGTCGTATGAGTGTCAGGTCTCACACACAAGACGGGGCATATGTGGAGTCTCTCAAGGGTCCGTCCTCGGTCCCTTGCTGTCCTCCATTTATACTCAACCTTAGGGAAAAGTGGTTAAGGCCCATGGAGTAGGACATCACTTTGATGCTGACGATACTCAGCTGTTTTTGTCATTCAAACCGTCGGAATCTGCTTCAGCAACTGCTAAACTGAATGCTTGCCTTGCCGAAACTCGATCCTAGATGTCGGAAAACTTCTTGAAACTAAATGACGATGAAACCGAACTGCTGCTCATAGGACACCCTAAGCGTGTGGCTGGATTAAAAGGGTTTGCTCTTCTAATAGGTGATGCTGTTTTGCGACCATCACAATGTGCTCGAAATTTAGGTGTCGTTTTCGACAACTGCCTCAATTTTAAAAGCATCATTCAGATGACTGCCTCTACAGCTAGCCATCACGCCCGATCCCTATCCAAGATTAGGAGCCGTCTTCCACAGAAGGCTTGCAAACAATGTAACTAGCTCTTTAGTTCTGTCTCGGCTTGATTATTGTAATTCCCTTTTGACTGGGCAACAAAAAAAGCAACTAGGCCACTGCAAATGGCCAAGAATATGGCTTTAAGGGTAGTTTGCAAATCCCAGTGGTCTGAGCACACGTCTCCTTTGCCAAAAGAGCTAAGATGGCTGCCGGCTAAGCAACAGATACAGAGCAAAGTTCTTATGCTGATCTACTTGGCTCCTCCATACCTAGCTGAACTGCTGCATCAGTTTCAGCCTGTTCGCGCCCTCAGGTCCTGTGTGGACAATAAAGTAGCTGTTCCATTCCTCTGCTTAAAGACCGTTGGCAACAGAAGCTTTAGCTCTGCAGGTCTTTGACTGTGGAACTCACTTCCATGCTTCCACAATTCGTACGCAACGACAACCACACTCCTGCTGCCGACTATGGCTCATCATTTTCAGCGGTCCTGAACTACTACTTCCATGCTACTCACTACCTCAACTGCTCTTCTGACTCTGCCATGCTTCTCACTTTCTTTTTGTTGCGCGACGTGAAGTCTGTTGGCTACCGAATGCATACCAAAAACTGCTTAGGCTGTGAGTGTACTATACCAAACTCTGCCGTGTAACACCCACATAGTCTTTGTGGCTTCGTGGAGTTACAGACAGAGTAACATTACATTACATTTTTAAATTCCTGTCTTCTTGAAGGACTTCACAATGACTTCTGTTTTGATGCTTTCCAATGCATGTTCAACCCATTCACAAAAAAGCTGGATACTGGGCTCTTCCAATTCTTCCTCCTGGTGTCAAATATTGGCTTGCAGTTTATAAGTGGCAGGCTTATTCTTTCAAAAAAATGGAAAAAAGTGCGACTTATACTCGTAAAAAGACGGTAGTACCTAATCATGTCCACCAATCACGTTTCTTTTGCTGAAAGCAGTGTCAGAAGAGCGTTTCAACCGATGCTATTGGACTGTCTTTTAACAGTAAACTCTTGCAAGTCAGACTGAATTGTTACAGTTGCAATTTTCGCACCTTATCAGGCTGAGGTTTTTTCTACCGAAAGACTACGTACACAAGCTCATGCCACGAATCGGAGCATTACTCTGCCTGCTTGTCATACAACCTGCTGTACTGTCGACAGTCACTTTCCAATACTTCCTAATGGGTCGCTCTGGCAAAGCCGCCTTGCAGGCATCGATAAGAAATGTCTTACAACTTTTTGGGGGGATTGTATTCAAGCTTTTGTCTGCTCCACTGCATCACTAGCTCTTCCCACTGCCCTAAAGGTTCACATCATGTGGAGCTAACTTCGGCGGTAGCAGCAATAACAGTGGCATAGGCATTGCAGACAGCAACAGCAAGGATGGTGGCAATGGCAGTGATGCAAGCCAAGCACCTGCCTGCACCTGCAGTGAGAGCGCCTACTCACTTGTCCGATCCGTTGCCACTCAGAGAATAGAAGACTTGGCCTGACTCGTGAGAGTGTGCCTGAAATGCAAATTGCGTCTGGCATGCTGCCGGCCATACTTTCCCGGGCTTCCAGCAAGAGTATTGCACGAACACGCAGCACAAGAAGAGGCGCTAAGCACGATACGCTCTAAGCCTGTGCCATCGCACACTTTAAGTCTGCCATCGCAGGGTTGCCCAACTGTAAGTGACTTCAAAGTTTCTTTCTAGTGTCAAGATCATCAAATAAAGAATGTTATGGGAATTCCAAGTAAAGTGCTAAGAACTCTGACTCATCACTTACTTTCCAGACCTACAGAATGTGCTAAGAAGTCAACGCCTGGATTTTCTGGCTAACGTGACGGCCGGTTTTAGGGAGACGCCTGGATTTTTTTAAAGGCCATCGCAAGCAGGCCGTGGGAGTCATTGGGATTTTAAAAAGCAACCATTCTACGTGAGCAAACAAATTCCACTGCAAGCCAGCCCCACGCTCTGCGAGGTCACCGCTAGGGCTGGGGGCATACTTGGTCGGTCATATTTGGAGGATCTTTTAACCGAGGAGAGACGCCGATCTAGTACGACAGGAAAGTGTGAATGGTGCGCTTCCATCAAGCAGACCTCAGTCGGTCTTGCGAGGCAATGCAGCTTCGGTGCACAGCCCATCAGTTTGAAAGCGCACAGCAATATAAGTTGAGCATCGCTTGATTGCATAGCCAGCTAACACATACCTTGAGCCGCTGAGCTACTCTAGAAGCACACTGTTCACGGAGAACTTTCTGATAAGACAAGAAAGATGGTCTTTTTTTCCAATGACACGTCGCTATGCCTACGGTGGCTACGATGCAGCTACCTGCGTGCCAAGTCCGAGCCATTCTTAAAGGATTGCCTTCTTTTACAGCATACTGAAGGTAAAGTGCCTATACAGAGATTCATTTCTCTGAGGCTGCTATTCAAATATATTGTTACTATGTCTTTTAAGCGACAGCGAGAGTGCTTCTGAGATTTAAGCAATTGTGACAGTCATGCTCTCTGACGAATAGCGAGTGATGGTGGCCCATCCTTCGTCTGCCAACTTTGGTATGTAGTGGTCTAACTCCCATGACTATGCAGACATTCAGGTCTTTCTGAATAGCACTTCATTATTCCTTAGGGCTAAGTTTTGTCTTATTTTAGCCAGCTCTACATCTTCCGTGTGTGCGGCTAAAATTTAGTGATCGTCAGCACGGGTGCCAATGCAGCAGACCATGCCATCGTAAGGGACAAGGGCGCCACCGAATCTGCTCCACGGGCAGACAGAGGGTGACTGCCTTTTGAAGCCGAAGAGGAGACTGTTTACTTTGTGTGTGGATTTAGTGCCAATGACCCCAACGGGCAACGAGCACACGATACGATGCAAAAGTCATCACACAAGCTAACACACTAGCAGTACGGTGAAGTTTCTTCTCTCCTGTATGTGAATTTTAAGGCACCAGCATGGATCACACGAGAAATGGGTAATGTCACGGCAGCTGTTTAGCAGATAGTCCTTGGTTTAACAAATCTCATGTGCATTTAGTGCATTCCGAAAAAATTGGTCGACAGCAAAATTTGATGGCACATGTTCGGTCTCACCAGCTAAACCAGCCATGCGGCATATTAGAGGAAAGCTGCTAGCCACACTACAACTGAACATGTGCTCTCACTGCATGCTATAGGCAAGTATCTCGTTCCTATCCTTCTAAAGGTGCAATACGATTTCTTGGCTGACCAAGCCACGGCCAGTTCCTATAGCAACCCACAGTAACTCGAACCTCAACACAGCTTTGGGCATTCAAAAGCAATGCTCGATTCAAGCCGTGGTTAAAAGATTAGGCCACCGTACACAACCAATTAACTTCATTATATTTTTGAATGATTAAAAGGTGTGCCAATCTTGAAAGAGCACAAGAAGAGAGTAACTTGCGTAGATGCTGAAATCGAAAGACGCGACCATGCATACATTTCTTTAAGATAAAATTGAACTTTACTTCAAATGCATCGAGCTCCAGCGGCATAGGCTCACTTGGATGCTACCAGAGGTTCCCATATCGGTGCGAATATAGCATTCCTTAGCAACTGCTAACAGAAAATGACGAGTTTTCTAAATAGGGCATTCATAGTTAATGCTAACCAAACCTTCCCAAAAAAGGGAATGACAAGCATGCAAAGACACGGATTAACTCTACAGTCTCGCAGCCTCAGTGTATCATAACTGAGACTAAAGAAGTTCCAAAAGTTGCCAAGGAGATTGACTTTTTGGAATACTGTCATTGATCATCAAGTTTACCAGACCACTGGTAAAGAACTGCCATGGGAGCTGCAAGTGCTACAAGCTTAAAAATTAATAACTCAGATGCAGGCCTCTGTCGTTTGCCCAGCACCAGTCTGTGTGCTGCACTAGTCAAGAATAAAATAGGCAGACTTTTACCAGACAAGGTGCTAAAGGCTTAGATTCAGGAGAAGAAAACATTTTTCCGACACCACTAAATCCTAAGTAACAGCTGACAGTGTAGTTCCGTGTATAAAAGGTTTACATCTGTTCATAAATGCCATGACGAGACGAGCGAAAGTTTTCAACAGCTTCCTGCTGACAAATGGGCTACATAATTTTATCTCTGTATCCACCATCTAACAAAGGTGCATTGAAAATTTGGCAGTGGCAGGTTAGAGAGAGGTATATTACGTAGATTGTCGGCAGTCTCTCAAAGTATTATATTTTGAAATTCGCACCATTTTTTAGGTATACCTGGTAGATTATTCTATGTTTTCACATCTTAGAAGCTGAAAATTTACTGCAACCACAGGTCGGAAAATCAGAATTACAACTGTTACTGCTTGAGATAACGTGGGATCTATATATAAATAAATCTTGGTAGAGTTAACTAGCAGCTGAACCAGCTGCTATTTATGGCTTTTAAAGCCAAGATCCTATTTAAAATCACGAAGTGCCTCTGCATAGCTCGAGTATGAAGTACTAATAGCAGTCGACAAAAGATCAACCGTTACTGACTACCCCCTGGCCTCACCGGACACCATTAATGCACATGTACAGGACGGTACAGTTTTGGTCCAACGGGCAACTGCAAAGCTTCGTTTGTTATTTAGACGATATGTGGGGGATGCGCAGGTACGTTCTTTTTAGCTAAATGAGCCGTGGCCGAACGTGGTGCAGGTGCCCTCACAGAACGATTTATCACCACATAGATAAAGCAGCTATCACTTAACGGGATTTTTCATTGCTACAACCCATTGACATATCACAAAAAATACGATCCGGCATGTGGTTATCAGGCATACTACCACACAGTTATAAGTACTAGTAATCGCATCTGACTGATGTATAGAGAACTATTTGTAAATTTCATTCTCACTCTTCTCATCGATAAGATAGTCAATCTACAGGCATGCTAACAGAACGTCCCTCTTTAGGCTTGCATTACTTCGCCAGAACCGTCATTCTGCCTTTTTTCATTATCAAGTTGACACAACGCAAGCACCCAGATGCAAAAGCACACTTAGCACCTCAAACTCAACAAATTCCACTTTTGGTATTTAAACTGATGAAAACTCATTCCGCTAGTAGGTGTATGCCATTTGAATTAACAGGAGCAAAGCTGTATCTTACCTGAATGGCACTAATGATGACACCGGGTCTGGTTGTCAGTGAAACCGAAACAGGATAGAGTGGCAAGTCAAAAGTTGGAGGATGGTCATGTGCGTTTGCCACTCTTACAATCACTGTAACATTGTTCTTTAATATATCTGGAAAACTGCCGTTGTAGATCGCCGTCACCTGCATTAAATAATTTGGCATGCATTACACTAGCTGCGAGTACCACCAAGTTTAAGCTAGCTAGCTACAGGTACAAGGTAGCACCGGCTGCGCTTGCTAGAGGCAGTATTACCAAAATGTCAAAGCGCCGGGCGCCTGACTCATAGTCGAGGAATGAGTTGTTCTTTACGTAAATAGTGGCGTTGATCACTCCTATTCCTGATCTCGGCATGATATAAAATATCTCATCAAAACCTTCATGGTCAATGTTTAGGCTCAGCATTCCATTATCACTCTGTAAAAGCAGTACTTTGGTGTCAGCAGCAGCGGTCTCTGAACAACTAGGTGCTCCAAAGTCACTGTACTCATTTGTCATCATGGAAATGTAAGGCATCTATTCACGCCTGCCGAAGTCAAAACCTGTGAGCGACGGACTGCTAAAGTCTAGCTTATATCGGCATACCGTACCGGAAGCTAGAGGTTCCAAGCAATTTCTGAAGTTCATTGTCATGCCAAAGGGTCATAGTCATGCCGAAATAGTTCTATCAGTACAAGTGCATATGCTTTTCGTGAGCAGTATCCTCTTCGACGGGTGGAGCTTCGATTTTAGAAGATGTACACGTAAAGCAAGATACTGAGCAAGAGGGATCTGCGAGGGCCAGTTAACAACCTAAACATGGTGGCTAAACATGGTGGCTAAACACTGGCTGTACCAATCAACATAGAAAAAAAGCACACTCAAAGAGATTACGTAGATTACATCACCGACTCGTTCAGTGTTTTTCTGAGATGAAGCCTCTACTACAGTTCACCATCGGCAGGGCCCAAAAAACATTCACATATCCGTTTGAAGACTTGCAATATGCTAAGCGAGCCTAAGCTTATAATGCCTCACAACCCTGATGGCCACATCCAACTGCTATGCATTAGCAAAAGTGCTCTATTCAAAGCTTCACAATTTCTTCCTGGCTTTCTCAGATGTCTGGTTTGACTAAAAAGTAGCTGCACAAAAAAGACGTTCTTCTGATGACCGTATCCTGTAAATTGTGAAAGTTCTGCAATTATGAAGCCTCCTCTTCAGATCCAACTGATAGGCATCAGCTCCAATGATTCAGAACGTATATTTCTATATGACAATGTGAAGAAAATGACCTTTTCTGTAATTTAGATCAGACCAGTTACATATGCTAATTGTGACATATTTTATTTTTATTGGTAGCGATATTATTATTTAATAAAATACAAATCCTTACTTATGTATTTAGCTGGTCATTCTCTAAGGATCATACTCACTTTATCAGCAGTAGAAACCAGCATGAATAATCCTGGAAGCGGCTGACCGTTGGGAATATTTTCTGGAACCACTGTCACATATGTTGCGGCATCAAACTTAGGTGAGTTTGTGGTTACATCTATTATGGTAATTTGGAGAGTTCCTTTGGATGTTGTCTTGGGACCATTACCATATACGGAATTCTGAAGATCGATAACTTCTCTTGCCTGGAAACGAAAGCAGTTTAGTGCGCCATAATGTGACCAACTAATTTTGACTAACAAAATCGTCATTTTTAGATCGATAATAATAGTAATCTATTATATACCCTTCGACGAGTCCAAATTCTTCTCACTAATCGAATCATAAGCATAAAACACGCGCGTACACACACACACACACACACACACACACACACACAGACATACACACACACACAGACATACACACACAAACACTAGCTTGCACCGTTGAAAAATTACGGAAAGTTCCAACTTTGCTTTGGAAGGCAGGCATAAGTGTCCTGACCTAGCTGGTAAGCCTGACCCACTAACTGCCCACGTAAGAGCTCTTTGTCAATGGAGCACAATCTGTAAGGAGGGAAATGAAAATTTATTTAAAAATTCTATTTATTAGTTTTCTTATAAAACAAACATATATCTTTCATAAAATTTCTTCATCAGCATCAGGTATCGAATCAGCATTGAGTACGGGCGGAGCATACAGGCATATTGACCATCTCCACATTTATCTAGTAATTTAATATTTAATTAACATTACATTAGCAATTTAATAATATAAAATGTATTTAGTAATTATAATATAATAATGATAATAATATAGTATTATAGTAAGCCCCCTCATGAAGAGTCACCCGTGGATTCACTTTAAGCATCTCCATATTTACTGAAGGCAGGCACAGAAAGACGTGTTCAATTTCAACTATACCTTACTTGTAGGTTCTCCATATGCAAATTAGTAAATTATCTATCCCTCCCCCTTTTTTGCAGGATGCTAATTTTTGGTGTGCCATTTTAGAAGTACCATTAATATCAAAATGGGTACAATGTAAGTGTGACTTAAGCTGCTTTGCCAAACGAATTGACTCACTGGCCAACAAACCTAGCGTATTATAGCGGTTAAATTGCCAATCGTTATCCTGGTTTGCCCACCCAAGGGTAATGCTCGCTTTGGACGACCTAGGTCCTGGGCTCAAGCCCCGCAGCTTATATGAAGTACCTGCGTAAATACTAAGTTCTCCTTTAAATACTAACTTTACAAATGAATATATATATATATATATATATATATATATATATATTTCTGCATTTGCTTACCAAATGCAGGCAAAGCAAAACATGTTCACTTTCAACTAAGAGAGTGGATGTTGCAGCTACATATGCCGATTAGAAAATTATTTCCTATCTTGAAATTTTAACTTGATACTCATCATTATTGCCGTGCCACAGTTTACCATAACTAACACAAAGGGCACATTAGGAGTATGAAATTAGTGACTTGATGGACTTACTAACCAACTAACTAAAAACCTAGCCAATTTTACGGATTTGTATTATATTAAATATATATTATATATACACATACCTATAACAGTTTTTTGAATAATTTACAATAATACGGATTTTCTCTCAATAAGATATGGATACGTAGTGAAGTTCACCGTGCTTCTCACAGAACACAAAAAAGTTGACCTTAAATCGAAGTCTCCGTGAATTGTGGAAACTCAAACAAATTATGTTAATGTTTCTTTAGAAATGCAGTTTAACTACGTGATTTTGCATTTTCTTAAATATTAGTAAAGCTCTTGCGTATGGTTACTTAGTCCACAAACACACCAGCTTGCCTCCCCATATAATGTGGAGGTAGGGAAGTTCAGCTTCATAAAGATGGACAAACGTGTTCGATGATACACAGCCTGCCTCACTGGAATTTAACGCGGTGGAGCTCGGCCATATCGCTATAAATAGGTTGCAAGCTCACCGGAATTTATAAATCTAGATGCTTCACTGGTAGCATTCAGTTACTGCTTGCTGACATTATCCCCCACATTATAGTGCTCTCGACATAAGAAGCCAGCAAGCATCCAGAATGAAAGCAAGTACTAAAACGCCCTCCTGCGGTCAACTTGCAGCCCAAAACAATTTACTGCGAGCCGGAATTCACGGAATAACCACGATACATGCTAATCGCCTTCCAATGTCTATGCACCCTAGCTTTGTCTCTGTGGTTGCTGCAAAGCAGATATTGCAGAATGTAATGTATGTAATTTATGTAAATAATGCATGTTTTATCGTCGTAGAGTTTAAGGAAATTAGCCGACATCTAGGATCGAATGTCTGCAAGACAAGCATTCAGTTTATCAGTCGCTGCAGCAGATTGAAGCCTCTTAATAGCACTCATCTGAGTCATCTAGATATATCAAAGATCCTGATACACAGTGGCAATATTATTAGAACAAGTAACTTGAAATATCAAGGAAAACATCGGCATCTGATTTTTGCTGCATTTTGATTTTGGGCTACGTTCGACTAGCTGACATGGGATGTCTCCAGAGGTGGGCCAGTCGATCAAGGCTATATTCAGAAAAATAAGAAAACATTGCTTTGCTGTTTTTGATTATCGTGAGCTTAGACGTATCATATGAATAAACCACTTCCGGAACTTTGTCTGTTTTTGTGTACTTCAAGTTTTATGTTGTCATCCTAAAAGATGAGGATTCTTCCCCAGATGCTTGAAATAGTTACTCATGTTTGATAATGTTTAATTTATTAGAGAAAATAAATACCACTTTCTATTTTGCAAGCTCTCTGAGTAATCCAAGTGAAACTGCATTAACTATCAGCATATCGGCCAGATGCAGAGAGCCAGAATTTTCATCTGGCGGGGCTAGACCTGCAAAATATGCATGTAGGGGGCAGGGCATGCACGATTTACCTGTAGGCAAGGCTTGACCAGGAGTTAATGCAAAGTGCAAATTACAGGCAAAATCATAGTGCTCGACTCGACGAGAGCTCGGCGGTTGCTCATCGAATCGAATTAAAGCAGTCTCGTCGTTAGTGACGGCGGGTAGGGGCGTCAGAAGAAGGGGACAGGCCGACATCGCCGCCCTGCTGCAGGGGGGGGGGAGGCAAATGCCCCCCCCCTGCTCCCCCTGGCTAAGTCACCTTTCATTCAACAAAATGATATCTGTTGCAGAGTAAGCTACAGCGTAGCAATGTGTGGTGTCACACGCAGCCTTTGGACGTTACCGAACGGGTCAACCAGCATGCAGTTCGCCAGTTGGTCACGTACTGGGAATAATTGGCTGCGACCCGCCCCGACGCACCAAATTACCCAGATCACCATAGACTTGCTAAATCAGGCCTGCCATCCTAAGACAGACTCGAGCATGCTCTATGGGGCTACTGTTTATCGCTCTGTTCCTTTCATTAAAGAGTTACTACTTGCTAGTGTGCATTTCTTGGCGGTGTTACGCCCGAGCATAACGAAGTATACAAAGGCTATTTTTTGCACATGACAATTATACTTACTATAACCTCCATGTTAATTACAAGACCGTTGATAAAGAACCCATCATTCACATCAATTTTCAGTCTTACGGTAACTATTCCAGACCACGTGTCCACTTTGAAGAACTTCTGTGCATCTAAAAATTATTATATTGCATTTGAGTTAATCTAAGGAGCGAAATAATGTGGGCGTTACCAAACTTGACAGTTGGATTGGATGCTATTAAAACCCACGACTTGTGTGCCAATACACATTGAAGACATGCGAGAACGCTGGTAAGCCGCATTACACAGATGCAAGCAAGGCACTATGGATGGTGATTTTACTTTCATTGGAACAGCCAATATAGATTGAAGCAGTGCCGCATGTGCAAATTTCACTTTTGTCGCACGCTTGGTAACGGTAACGAAACTGACATACAGCTGCAAAGAAAATAAGAATTGTTTGATACCGCCAAGTTAGTGCCTTGAAATCCACGAGCTACCGTACAACAATGATCCAAAACACTGACAAAAAATTAAAAAAAGCGTTAAGGATGTTTATGAGCGAACTCATTTCACCGTTTTCAAGCGGTGTATTAATACAAAGGAATCGCAGGAAAAAACCAACAGAAGGAAGAATTCTCACGGAGGTCATGGACAATGTTTCCGGATCATCGAATCCATTATAAGTACAATCAATCTTGATAGAATGCCCACATCATGCAGGTGGGCATGCTGACAGCTGATGCTGTGATATGTCACATTTCCAGAGTTGGCTTGACCCTGTGCAAGCAGCAGCTTTCCAATTCACCTCGTGATCTGTCGATAATGAGATTCGTGAGGGCAGTCTCATATAGATAAAATAACAGTTGCATACATATGTACAGGTATGCAAGTATATGTGTTTGTATACTATACATTAATCAGAAATGCCAAGCCACTGATTCCATCCGTACGTTAAGAGTTTAAATGCTTGCAGCTAGCTTAACGCCAGCTTTTAATGACCTTGTTAGCGATGAAATTACAAGCTGCATACAAAATACAGCCTTTTGACTACAGCTCACACCATTCATCCTCTGTATATCCATGTGCTTGCTGCAACTGTTGATTTTTGCTACGAGTTAGAGCCATCACCATGCAGTGCGGTTTCCCTGTAGTTAGAAAGATAGGTGCAGCTAGTCAGGTTTGCAACAATCGTAGATCCAGCATCCAAGAAACTGGTTTGCATGTGCCGTACAGATACCAAATGCTACTGCTAAGCAAATATTGGTGGCTATACTGTGAAATCTCGCTCGTGCTACAAAAAAGCTGCAGATTCATGTCGTACTATCGCTTGAAGGATTAATCTGTTGCTGTTGGTCCACATAGGCCGTGTTACCCACTAAGTAAACCATTCACGGAGCCTGCCTGAGAATGTCACACATCACATGGGATTGCCTCGCTGAACCAAGAACACAAAATTAAGGAATATTGAAAAAATCTCACGAACGTTAATCCCTGCTGGAAATGGTGCCAGCTCTGAATGTTTTCAGGAAGGACAACGAATGAGAAGACGAGTATTAACAATTCTGGGATGGATGCCATTATAAAATTTTGACAGTGGCAATGTCACTTCATATAGGAATGCTGTTTGAGACTCAAGCAGAGCACTATTCATATCGACGGAAGCAAACAGGTGAAAGCTTCTGCAACGTTATGCACGGAAAGCTTAAGTCCATTATATAAAAAGCGTCAGCATGTTCATTCTTAATAGCAAGACACAGACATTTTGAATTTATTCTACTTAAATACTCTCACACGGATAAACGATTCAGTCACATTTTTCTGAATTAAATCAGAACCGCACTGCTGCTGATTACACCTACCAGTTTGGATGTCATAAGCAATGCTTCGGTTTCGGAAGGAGTTGCTGTCAGCTGCTCGGACTTGTGCTACGTAAGAACCCTAATTGAAAGCAAATAGGGTCAGACTATAGGCAGCCGTGTAATTAAAACACTGTATACTCTGCTTCAGTGTTCTTTCAGTAGATGCTTACCACTGGAGCATTACTTTGGATGGTTTTTGCTGGGAGAGACAAGAACACAGGCGGCGACTGTGGATGCTGGATGTTTATTTCGAGGGTCTTTATAGTCGCATGAGAGCCATCCTGTAAACAAAATGTGTAATAATATCAATGTGCACCATAGAGCAAGAATTCGGATGTAGCTTTTAACCGCATGTTTAAAATCATTCCCGAAGACGAGGCGAGAGGCGGCCTGCACATACGTACAAAAGCCGACAGCTTCACTTGATACACATCCCTCACTGTCTCGTAGTTCAAGGGAGATTGGCTGATCAGCTGACCTTCCCAGAATGTGTTCGAAACTTGAGTTTCGTTAAGACCGAACACAGTGCAAGCGTCTGGGAAGTTGACGTTAGGTATGCACGTAAGAACTAGACGGCTGTTCCCATAGTCGGCATCATCTACACGGATGTTGAAGATGACGCTATTCCTAGGAAGGTCCTATGGAAAAGAGCCGCACTGCTGTGATTATCTTACAGGCGGCGACTGGCTGTCGGAACGCTCGCTGAGACGGCATGCCAGCTCGGCAGTGGGCTCGACGCATACGGGAAGGTGTGAAGTTCCAGCAGCGAAAACGAAGCAGAATGAGGCAGAGCAGTTGTAGCATAACTATGTAGCTCGGAGCAGCATGGGGGGACACGGGGACAAGCTCCATGTGACTCCGAGGCACTGAGCTCTGCTCTGCTGGACTGCTTACTGTGCGCCACTACCACTCGGGAGCTCTGGCAACGCTCAGCCGGCGGAAAGTTCTATGACCGGCAGCAAAGCCAGAAGTAGAGCAGCTGGTCGGCCCATTAGCAACTGGAGCTGCCCTCTGCCACAGTGCGCAGGCTTGCTTCCGGTCCGTCCGATGGGACAGAACAAGAGCCGCATGCCGAAATTCGCTAATGCTGAACGACCGCTTAAACAGACAGACGATGAAAGAAGAATTCTTCCTTTACAGAACTGACGATCGTGCTTCCCTTGCAGCAAATGTAAAGTGCCTACACAGAGATTGAGTTCTCTTAGTGCGAAATATTAAGTGTATTATTTTTATTATTATTATTATTATTATTATTATTATGTTTGTCTACGTCCCGCCATTATTTGGCCTGCATCTCGGTCAAATGCGCCGAACACGTGTAGGACGGTGTACACAGTCCATTACTGCCTGCTTGTTTATGTGTAGAGGTTGAGAGTCCTGCTATCTGTAGAGGTTGAGAGTCCTCGACAAATCAAGCTCAGCAACCGACCGCAGTCTTGTTCGACCTAACCAATTCATCTGCATACAGGCACCATGCCTACTAACGATCCTTGGCTGACCCCGAGCACCACCTTAACGGTGCAAGCTTCCTTTAAAGAGCCTACCAAGGGTACAATGAGCAGCCCTCTACCACATGCAAGACAGACGGGTGCCTTTTCCAAAGGTGGCACACGAGTGGTGCCAGCCGGACTGAATATTGGAATGACCATTCCATCTAACTGCACCGTATGCTGTAAGCCTTAATTTCAAGCAGTCTTCTTCAAACGAAACTAATGAATATGCTGTTCACAGAGTGAAGTCATTGGAGTTATTGTTTGTTTTTACATTACTTGCAGCTACGAAAGAATAATTCAAGAACACAAGTTTTCGATCCGGAAATACAGCGCCCAGACAGAAGCCCAAACTGTTTTTTATCACAGGACCCAATCATCTACTGTTGATGGAAAAGGCTTCACATTGACAGGCACTGCTAATAGTAAAGTGCTATGCCCAATTATAAAGACACAGTGATTGAGGAGAAGTCTTATATGCACCTTATGTGCTGACTCAGGGGAAACCAACTGACAAAAAATGTATGGAACACGGTATCTGCTCTCGACCTTGTAATGCAAGCACCTCACCCCTGGGCTACTGAGCTACCGCTGCCAAATGGTCTGTCGCAACAATACGTTTCTCTCATGCCCAGCAACCGAGATGGTTAAGTTTGCCTTGCTTGCCGAACAGACCGTCAAAGCAAAGGTTGTTTGCGGCGTTTTTCCAAGATAAAAGCTTTCACTGACTTGGTACACTTCGGCTTGCTGAGCAAGATATCCATTTAGGCTAACTGCGAGCTGCAAGCCATCGGAAGGGCAGAGTTCACATACTGGGTACAAAGCTAGCAAAAGAGCCCAAAAACGCTGCACTGAACTGCTTTTTCTTCTTGGGATCGTCTAGTAATGCCACCGGGTGTCTCTGATAACTTTCATAACTATCCAGTAAAAACATTTCCATCGCCCCGGTAACCTTGCCTTTTTTGTTCAAACATGCTTTGTGTCATACGTATTCAGTGCCTGCAGCATTCAGTACATTCAGCCATAGATCTTACTAATCGCCTACCATTGGGTAACCTCATATTTGCATATATAGCATGCTGGCCTTCATATGATCCTTGCTGGCTTCGCATGCTTGATAGCATAGATGTCACTGACTAACCCTCAGGCATTGATTGATTCACTTGAAACTAGTTGTAAAGCCCTTGAAAGAGATTAAGCTCTCTTAGGGTGCTATACAAGTGATCTATGATTATTAGTACTGTTATTATTATTATTACCCGGAATTGCATGCTGAAAGCAGAGTGACAGCCCACAAGGCTATTTTCCTACTATATAAATGAGGTTATCAAACGTATCAAAACAGAGATGGTGTCTGTGTGTCAGTATAATGCCTTCAGCTAGAGGCGTTTCGCATTGTCTCACACAAAGCTCGATGCTATAGGTAGGTTTCTTCAGATATGAAAATGGTCAAAATATTTATACAAAATTGTCCTCTGCTACAACAAGTTTACAGTCTTGGGATAGAGAAAAAAATGTTATTTGTACAGTAGCCCAACTAGTGCAACTTAATATTTGTACTGTAGCCCAACTAGTGCAACTTAAAGCAAGTACTCACTTCATCAACGACGGCTGTGTACGTATCTTGCTGAAAAACTGGTGCATTCAAGTTGGCACTTGTGACGGTCACTGTGAAAGTCTGTTTTGTCTGCAAGGTTTAGAAAGCATCAGAACAGCTGTAGTTTAGGTTTGTGACGCCATACAAACTAGATTAAGCATTAGGCAAAGCTAAAAAAGGATACATTGCTGCCAAAGCGTACATCTCCCACGGCCGCAGAGCAATGTAATCGTTGTAAGCTAGAAGCATCACTTGCAACTTACCACGCTATACATGCTGTCAGTAGCTATTGCAGTGAACTGCACAAAACGGTTCGTCTAAAACAGACTCAGTATGTCATCAGCTGCTCTGTAAATCGATCGATCTATTGTGCAGGACAGTAAAAGAAGGTGTAGCGCAAAGCTGGACTATAGACGAGACAAATAATCGCAATGCAAACTTTGCACTTTTTAAAAGGCTAGCGCCGAAAGACAACGTGGTCTACCCGGGTAGCTCCTCCACAGACACTCACTGGAGAGTAGGCACACACTGACTCATTTCTATCGGGCATCGCAAAGCGCTTTCGTACGCTATCGTTGGTGCTTACCTGATAGCTGAGAGGGCTCGACAAATACACTGTATTATTAGGTGTGTAAAGAGCAAAGTATGCCGAGACCAACGAGAATGTGATCTCATAGCCCTGAGGACTTGTTGCGTTCAGGGCATATAGGAGGGTGCCTAAAATTCACAACACGGGCATTTAATCAAGCGACCGTAGCAGTGCCAAAGAAACCGTATTTTGCTACCTTAGTTTTGAATGTTTCTTTCTCTGCCAGATGCCCTTACTGTGTGAGGTGGCAATCAAGCAAATCGCCAGTGATGTTCAACACAAGTAACACATTAAGTGCATTCGTCGGGGCCAATCAAGCAACTCGCCACTGATGTTCAACACAATTAACACATTAACTGCATTTATTGGGACATACTGGTGTACTGAGCACTAAATAATTACCAATGCACTGCAAGAAAGGCCTTCTAGCAAATGGCAGCAAGAATAAGAGCTGCAGGGGTGGGAGTAGCCAGCACATGTTAAGTGCCTAGATAGAGATAAAGTTCTTTGTAGGCATTATACACAATTATCATTATTATTATTATTATTAGGATAGGAAAAGTGAGGACAGGAGCAGCAACGAGGATAGAAAGATTACTTCACGCCCAGCTGTGGCAATCTACGATGAAAGCATCTATTTGAGGGCCAATGACATGTGCATGCCAAAGCTTTCCATAGGCATACCGCCCACCAGATAATTTTCTATGCGTATAAAGTCGTCCCTCGCTACTTCGCACTTCAACTTTGGCGGCTTCATTCTATCGTGGTTTTTTGGAATACGTGTATATTCATTATAAAGTTGACCGAAATGGTGAAAAGGTACAGCTCGAACTCGTTTGTCAGAGTCAATTATACACACCTGTATTACAACTAAAATTAAAATTACTGTACTATAGAACGCAGAAAAAGACGACTACGAACCTGTTGAAGATACTGCACCACCTGAAGACTTTCCTACTGAAGCCGGGCCTTCAGAGGAGCAGTAATCTTGCTCTTCTTTGCTGTGCTGAACATCTCTTCATCTTAATAGCTTCATCACCAAACGCACAATTTTTGTAGCTTGTTGTTTGTGTGCAGGAATTGTGTGTCAAATTAAATGTATAATAATAACAACACGATGTTTGTAACGTCTAATGTGTCTTATGTTCTCTTATTTTGTCTAATATATTTGGTAATACGAGTTTAATGGTGAATAAAGCGGGTTATTTTATGTCCGGATGGCTCTAATAATGTTAAAAACCGTATTTAAATGGTCATAAACAGGTCTTCTATGATCTAACTACGAAAATATTCGATTTAAAAATAAGAATCCTACTTCACGGAAATTCACCCATCGTGGTTGAGTCCGGAATGGATTAACCATGATAAACTAGGGTCGACTGTAGAGCGGTTATGCTTGCTAGGGGGGGGGGGCAATCATGTAACTTACCACAGTCTGCACACAGGCATGTGATCAAAACTGTAAGATCAATTTCATTACTTCCATCATGTCATCCGTAAAAGACGAGCTCCAAAAAACATGGAAGGTGAGCACTTGTCAGAGTAAAACCCCTACCACCACTTAGGCAATGCACACTGTATATGCTTAACTGCTTAATATGCTTAACTGTACTTGCATATACTATTGCATGTATATATGCTAAGTCTAACTTTACAATCGTCCACGAAGCTAAAGTGCTTCCGACACTATTTCGATTTACAATTGTGTCCGATGCTACGTATATTTGATTTATTTATTTATTGCACACCACACCATCATAATAATAGTATGCTACAATTTTTCATTTTGGCATAAGAGAACACATCTTTTTAACTATTAAAACAAGAAAAAAAGTCTCCCTCTAGGCACTTTTTATGTTACGGAAAGGAAGAATACAAACTGATAGTGATGATAATATGCACACAATTTGATTAGCTGATGTAACACACTCATTTGTATAGCGGCAGAAGAGCCTTAATGAAATTCACCACTGCTTGCATTTGGAAATAAAGATTCGCCCACTGCAGGATCAGTGCTAAGCACTTGAAGAAAAAATAATGACAATTCATTTGCTTGCAACACTCTAGAACTTGATCTCTTTCTTAGAACTCTACATTAAGTGTGAAGGAAGCACTACCATACGTTAGTGGTAAGATGTATAGTGTCGACATGTAGAACATAGTAGAAACACGCACAGCATCTTCATGGATACGATAACAAAGAATACATCACAAGGACTCAGAAAAATGCTGTTAGGAAAGGTGCACTTTAGCTTATTTTTAAATGTCACTAAGTCAGATGATGCCGTGATTTCAGTATGGAGTTGTTAAGTCAGCACGAATCACAGAAGCCAAAATGGTGAATGGTTTATTTACAGCGAGTCCCCTTAAAGCGAACCGTACGTATTGCATGTTTTGGATTTACTAAATCTCCCTCCTTTGCATCAGACACAAATAAAGCATATATAAATAGTGAAGACCAAAAGTATGCAGTGTCAATCAGCAGCCTAACTCAGCATTCTGTCCAGGGTGGAGGAGGCAGCCTCGAGATACGATCGCTTCTTGTGGTGGTATTGTTTGAAAACGACTCAGGTGATGAAGAAGCAACGGACTGTGGCTAGTCAGAACCAGTTGAGAAGGAAGATCTTTAGCATCGAAATAGGCAGCCGGTTGAAGTTTGAGTGCAACAGCTTTGCTTGTCTGCCACTCTTCGATTGGGGCCTTTGATAAGAACTTCAAAAGGGAGATTGGGCGGAAGTTGCTCAAGCTCTCTTGGTCTACTGTTGCTCGCCTAACTAGTGGTGCCAGTGTAGGTCATCTAGAAAGGGTGTAATGTGGCATATCGTCATCGACGGAAAGCCTGTCTGCCATCTAGTTTTGTACCACCTATCAGCTCATGCTGGGAAAAAGACCTGCACAGAGAGAATTATTCAGTATAGACAGGATGTCACAAATACATGGCATAACTTGGCCGTGATACCCTTTTCCAAGCATACCTTTTGCAATAATACACTGCTAAAACCATGCTGGCTTGCCTATAGAGCTGAACCGAACATCTATGCAAGGTTATTTGATGACAGGGCAATCAGATTCCATGCCGAGGCTACAGGGAATATGCAAGCCTAACCAATTTCCAGGGCTACGTATCCACTTTTTTCTTTTAGTAGCGCTAATAATAATATAATAATATAATTCATTATATAGCGCCCCAAGAGAACTTAATCTCTATTTAGGCGCTTCACATATGACTCGGGGCTCGAACCCACGACCTCAGTCAGACCTTGGTCGGGGCGAGCACCTTAACCGCTAGACCAAACCAGCTCGGTAGCGCTAGGTTCACCACAAAATTTCGGTTGGTCTTACCATCATTCAAGTTAATATAGATAGCTGCCAGCCAAGCAAAAATTTCAGCAGTCAAAGCTTAGATGCGAATTGAGAGAATTTTAGTGGTGTTGGATGGCCAGGGAGGATCAAAGCTCGGCTGTGCGTCACCTGTCAGAAATGACTGCCGATGCGCTCGAAGATGATTGCTTGTCGTTGGCATCTACCATCTAAAGTTTCTCAGGTCACGATAAAACCTATGCCATCGCTATGCGAGCCAATGATACATAGGTGAAAAAAGCAGTCTATCAAGAAGGTCTCTGTGATCGGATTGGCGGTACAATCAATATACGCTGCCGAGAGAGCTGCCATGACGCTCGTTAATACTTTGGTTTTGCTACGGCAATAATTTTAGAGGCTAGACAATCTCCAGCGGTACAGAAAATGCTCGCTGGGTCCGAGCAACAGCCAGGGAGTCGGCCATGGAGTGCAACAGATTTACAGCAGAAAGCCATCCAAAAAGATGCCCAGTCTGATATGTGAGATTGGAGTGGCGAAGATTATCGAGCGCAGAGCAAGCGGCAGACTTGGCAACCGGCGAGCTCTGTCGTAGCACAAGGGGGGAGGGAGGGGGAGCTTGGAAGACGATAGCTTGTCATTCGGCAGACATATGTTCACGTAACTTCTGAGCTAGACGCCGTGTTTGTGTCTGCTATCAGAACGCTATGAGATATTGAAGAAAACTACTTCTAAAGAGGAATTTAGTTTGACGTAGCATGCTGAAAATGTACTGTTGGGGATTGCTATGTGTGTAAATCTCACTTTGCTTCATCGGTTAATGAAGAAATGTGAGGCATAAGCATAACCAAACCTCAAGCATAATTTCGAAATCTTACACAACCGAGAATAATCGAGAAGCGTGATAATAATAAGAAAAAATTGTCAGCACGCTCTGAGGGAATTGAATATCTTTCTTGACAGGCACTTCAATTCAGCTCCTACGGCACCGTCTATTTATAGTTTGAGCTCACTTTCAGCTCTAGGCAGAGTGCTCATAGCAGCTAATACGGCGTCGTCGTAACGTGGTCGTTTGGTACAGAGCCAGCTCACTTCCTGCTATCGTGCTATAAGCACTGCGCCCGTAGGAGAAAGTAAGCTGGCTCTATGAATAAACGGTGCCATTCGAGCTGTTGTTCATTAGCTGAGTCAGGAGGGCAGTCAAGGAAATCTGGAGCCTAGAAGTACATGGCGGCTACAAAGGATTTTCAGTTTCGGCAGAGTAGATGTACCAACATTAGAGTTGTGGAAGCAAGCTCCGAGGCATGCGATTCATAGAGCATGAGTTTCTACTGCAAAAATATTCAAGTCAAAGAATGTTATTAATTATGGTCATGAGAGAGCCTGGGGAAAGAAGGAGGCTGAAACTGTTGAAGCAGTTGAACTCTGCGTAACGATGCCAAACCGTGGCCCACTAGGTAAGGCCGGTGCTCTACACGACCGAAGTCGGGAGGTGGTGGGTTCGAATCCAGCGGTGGGCTATCCTTTATTGTCGCTGCAAGTAATGGGAATAGCCTTTGAGGCTCTTCTGCCGCTATAAAAAGAGGAAGTTAAATCAGCTAGTATGGCAGGCCTTGTGAGTGCATAGCGAGACTTTCCCTCTGCATCTGTTGATTAATCAGGTGACATTAGAGCTACTTCGGCAAAGGAGACTGAATGACTAAATATCTCGGATTTATCAGCCTAATCTACAACATCGGTACAACGTCGGTTGCTCCGGAGTATAAGCTTGCTCCGGACTAATGCAACAAATAATAAGCTTGCTCCGGACTGATGCAACAAGAAAGAGCTTTTGGGGTGGGGAGTCGGTCTGCAGAGCCTTCTCAGATGCAATTTTGCAGAATGTCATTCAAAGTGTGCAAGGTATATGCAGACATAAGATTTAATCCACGTTAAACGTTAGCACGAACAAAGCTTTTCGGTGGCTAGACCGTCGGCTCGGTGCTGCTTTGGTTATACGTACTGTCTGCCATCTAACTCTTCGTGTATTGATGATGGCACTTCACGATGGCAGTTCTCGAGGCCAGCTTACCAAACTCGTTATGCTGCTTCATGAATGAATCCTTCTGCGGCCCAAGGAATTCTATTAATACCAAAGCATTGTTTTTGCTTCAACTTGAGTAGAAATTTGCATTTGGTCAATGGCTGCATGTCAGATATCTCAGTTTCCCATTGATAAATCCTCGATGGCAAGAGGAAGCGTTTTGATTAGTTGGACTTGAAGCCATTTAGTACAGTTGTTTAAGAGCCTGGCCCAGTTTCTCAGTGCTTTGAAAGTAAGTGTAAGTTGGCTATGCAGTGTAGTGAGACAGTGGGACAGTCAGGCAGTTTTAATTGCAGAGGTTGGGGGCCTAATGAAGCAAAATTATGAACATATTCATCGTTTTGAAAATTTGATTTTGGAATATGCCTTTAACCTGTGCCTTTAATTCAGCTTGTAGCTGCAAATACAAATTCTCCAAGTGCAGGACTTGAACATGTGACCCAAGTCGTGAACAGCTAGCACCTTACCAATGGAGTCTTTGGATGTTGGGCTGCTGCAGAACTCGAACTAAAACTAACCTGGTCGTAAAATAAAAATAATATCCACTAATTTAGCAGCCTCCTTTTGTATAGCAGCAGAACAGCCTTGACGGCTATCACCGCGGCTTGCAGCCGCAATAACGGATTGCCCACCACTGTATTCGAACCCATGACCTTGGGATCAAGGGCGTGAAAGGCAACTAACTTAACTAGTGTGTCGTCACGGCTGCAGGCATTTTACCCGGGAGGAGAGCAAAGTGACAAGATGATTATTGTGGTATTCCGGCGTGGTTAAAAGGCTGAATATGGCTGGCCTTTAGGGGTTGAAATCGTGCTTGCTTGCACTTTCCGGCAAACAGCCTTTTGGTCAGTTCAAGGGGATTCCAGCTCCCAGGTTTCGTCGGTATGCCTGTTTGGATGCAATCTATAGAGGAGGGAAATCCTGCTATACGCGGTAGCATAGATCCACTTGACCCACGGCAGTTTTATACCAGCAATCTCTAGGAAGCCAGCTGAGAGTCCAAGTATGCCCTGCCGGTGCAGAGCCACTGTATGTTTACTGCATGAAACCCTGATCGCAAGTAGTGTGCGAATAGTTGGTGACTCTATATTGTCCCTCATTTCCAGCTTTCATTAAAGCAGCGAACACCCATCTATAGTTAGTTCCACTTTGCAATCGTTTGCAGTCAACAGGTAGGTGCTAGAGACTTATCATACAAAACACGAGTACCTTTAACTCAAGACTATTTTAGGGATTTGTGTATGTAGGCATGCTTGCATAGATAAGTTTGTGCCCAAATGCGTACACATGTAAGAGTGCACATATTTCCCTCTCACCGTATTAGTTTTCATGTCAAGTGTTTTTTATTTGTATCGCTGAATCTCAAATAGAGGGACGTTCGGGCACTGCAAATGGCTTGAGCACTTTTTTGCGATTTTTTTCTTGATGTTAGGTCAAGTAGAATTAAGTTCGTACGACTTCAGCACATGCTCACAGACCGTGCATGCTCGAAGACCGTGCATGCTCGAAGACCGTGCATGCTCGCAGACCGGTACGTAGGTGCCAAGGAAAGAAGTAGCTGGTCAATGGACAGGCTCACTCACTCACTAAATCGGAACAGCCAAGTCACTTGGAAAATTTCTAGTGTTGATGAGAAACCCCATGTAATCTCCAGCCACTATAGGTAAGTGCTCGTTGGTTCAATGAGGTGATCCGATAAGATACAGATAGCGTAGGGCTCCAGATATTTCCAGAAAAAAAAGTAGACATGGTCTGACCAACTTGGCTGCATGGGCCCCAAGCGACAGTTGCTGAACACCACAGTGTCATATTAGTAGTGTCAACCGTGGTGTCAGGATTTATGCTTGTCCTACTAAACTGACAGGTGCCAGGAGGAGTTCAGCTGAGCAGCTGGCTGCACCAGGTGTGGCTGACACAAAGCCGATCTGATTGCCACATAGTCGGGGACCCACTTATACCCCAGGTAACCGACTCGTGCACGCCTGCATTCATGCACACTTTATGTATCTCCGTCAGTAACTCGACAAAGTCATAAAGACCATGTGGGTGTTACGCAGGCGAGTTTTTTATAGCGCACTCACAGCCTAAGCGGCTTTCGGTATGCATTCGGTAGCCAACAGACTTCGTCTCACACAACAAAGAGAAAGTGGGAAGCATAGCAGAGTCAGGAGAGCAGTTGAGGTAGTGAGTAGCATAGAAGTAGCAGTTCAGGACCGCTGAAAAAGATGTGCCATAGTCGGCAGTTGGAGAGTAGTTGTCGTTGCGTAAGAATTGTGGAAGCATGTTCCACAGTCTATGACCTGCAGAGCTAAAGCTTCTGTCGCCAACTGTCTTTAAGCGGAGGAATGGGACATCTAATTTATTGTCCACACAGGACCTGAGGGTGCGAACAGGCTGAAACTGATGTAGCAGTTCTGCTAGGTACGAAGGAGCCAAGCCGTAGCGGGCCTTGTGGGTCAGCGTAAGAACTTTGCTCTGTATCCTTTGCTCAACCGGCAACCATCCTAGCTCTTTCAGCAGATGTGACACGTGCTCAAACCGCTGGGACTTGAAGACCAGCCTTGTAGCCATATTCATAGTCAGCTGTAGTGGCATAATAGCTTTCTTTGGCAGCCCAGCCAAATTTCACCTTTTCACCTTCACGAAGTTTCACCTCCGCATTAAAAGAATAAGCAACAAATCGCGACTGAACCAAAGGCACAGTTATTGAGTTAAAGAGGCTACTAATTCTCTGCGTGCATCCATAGCTTGCTGTAGACCACATTGTCATGTATCTCCATCTGCAACTTCCGCTAGCCACAAAGACTAAGTGGGTGTTACGAAGGAGAGCTCTCTATAGCTCAGTCAGAGCCTAGGCAGCTTTGGGTATGCATGCTGTGGCCGAAAGCAGCATCTCACGAGACAAAGTGAAAGTGGGATGCATAGCTAAGTCATGAGGGCAGTTGAGGTATTGCTAGCATGGAGGTAGTAGCTTACAACGGCTGGAAAGAAAGCACCACAGTCGGCAGCTGGAGAGTAGATGGCGTTGTATAAGAATTGTGGAATTGAGTTCCATAGTGTAGGACCAGCATAACGCTTTGTGACTTTAATGGCCTCTTATAGATTACATGGCCAAGCTGATTGCATAAGTCGCATGTGGCTGTGCATACGGTGGACAATGGATCAGATTTATGCTTTCCTGTACATGAAGAGCAGATTATGCAGCATCCCAAGCCGATCAGGTGATGAGAAACATATGCATACATGCTCACATGTATGTACAGCACGTACACGCGCGGACTCTGAGGGCATGTAGGGAAAAAGGGCGAGAGCGACAGATACAGAGACAGGGAGAGAAACAGAGACAGGCAGAGAGAGAGAGAGAGAGAGAGAGAGAGAGAGAGAGAGAGAGAGAGAGAGAGAGAGAGAGAGAGAGAGAGAGAGAGAGAGAGAGAGAGAGAGAGAGAGAGAGAGAGAGAGAGAGACAGGCAGGAGAGAGAGAGAGAGAGAGAGAGAGAGAGAGAGAGAGAGAGAGAGAGAGAGAGAGAGAGAGAGAGACAGGCAGAGAGAGAGAGAGAGAGAGAGAGAGAGAGAGAGAGAGAGAGAGAGGGTGGAAGAGAGAGAGAGAGGGTGGAAGAGAGAGAGAGTGGGTGGAAGAGAGAGAGAGAGGGTGGAAGAGAGAGAGAGAGAGAGAGAGAGAGAGAGAGAGAGAGAGAGAGAGGGTGGAAGAGAGAGAGAGAGAGAGAGAGAGAGAGAGAGAGAGAGAGAGAGAGAGAGAGAGAGAGAGAGAGAGAGAGAGAGAGAGAGACAGAGAGAGAGAGAGAGAGAGAGAGAGAGAGAGAGAGAGAGAGAGAGAGAGAGAGAGAGAGATATGAAGGGCAGAGCTCTAGTGTGGGATGCATGATTCTCTATTGACTACCGAGCACTTTGGTTGGAGCTGCAGGTTTCAACTTAAACGTCAGTAACGGCAAAGTGCTTGAGGTTTTTAAAAACAAAAAGATGCCCAGAATATGGTTAAATAGAGAATCCTCATCCAGTTACTTAAAATTCATTAACGTTTCTACTCTTGGAGTTATGGTAATGGCAGTCATCAGAAAGAGAGTGATACTACTTTCCTCTGGTGGCAAAAAAGAAGGAAAGATTAACTGACAGTAGCTAGCTCCTCTGGTGGCTTGTTTAGCAATGTCTTCAGTGAATGGTTGTGCATGAGTCGCAGGTAGGTTGTTTCGCTTTTGACTGTTGACCCACATGCTTCACTTTGCCCAGACGACAGCAATAGGGATGATGCTAAGTGCACTGCATATACGGTCACATTAGAATGCACGGGAACAAGTTAGAAACTAGACGAGATGACGTCCAAAAAATGATATACCTGCGATGAAAACCTTTGCAGTAATTGCAAATAAAACCTTGCTGCCGTTGAAGCCAGCAACAGAATCGCATCACTGCTAAGACTCACCGACTTTGGTGTCCTCACGAAGCACCAAATCACCTAGCGGTAGGATATCAGGCGGTAGGTCTAATGCTGCGACATACCCTAGAAAAAAGCTTTGCATTTAATAAGAGTTGCACACAAATAAACACATTTTCAAGTCATCACTCGCAACGGGTGCAACAGAGTGGAGCTGGTGCATTTATTTGAAACCAGAAACTAAGCAGAACCAAGTTATAAGTTACAACTTGCAGGCGCATGAGCCAGCTCCTCGAATTGCTCAACCATAACCTTATACGGCTGCATTATATGCTAGGTTTCCGTTATCTCACGGATTTGCTACGCAGACTCTCTTAGATTGCTGTTTTTGTACGCTAGGAGCTGTCACTCTGTGAAATTGAGGACGTCAACCTGTCAGAGCTTGTGATGCAAAACCAAGCATCTTGCAGCTCACTTAATATGGCTGCATCAAAAGAGTAGGCCGCAATTCCGTGTGCTGTCTTCAGCGTCATTAGTTAGCAAGCACCCAAAACAAAATTTCTGCAGTTGCTTGGTCCAGTCTATATTTTCAAAGACTTGACGATATTTGCAATGCATGGAATTCACGTGCAATGCAAGACGATGCATTTCGCGGTCTCCCTTTGACATATCCAATTGGCCACTTTAGCGCCACCCACAATCTACCGTCATATTGTGTTCATTTAGAAAATTCAGCTGAAATATATGTTCGTACAATTAAACCAGTTCCTATCTGGAAAATGGTTTAGACTATCATAATGTCATCTTTAAATGCCGGACTTAAATATATCAGGCTCTGCAGATAAGCAATAATAGGCACAAGCTTTAACCTTAACTAAAATAGTAATAAATCCTCATGGAAATTATAGCAACTGGCCAAGTGTGACGGAGGGATTGGACTTCCGAATTCGCCTTGCTTCAGCTATTTCCTCATTCTCTCTGGCAGCTTGTTGCTGGCGCGACTTACGGACGGCTTTAGCTTCGCGAATTCACTGTGTTTCTACTTGCTCCTCCGATCTGCTATTTCAGGCAAGAACGTCCCCTGTTTGCAGCTTTTGCAGCACGCCATTAGCGCATTGTGCATACACGCCATTATCATGCCGTCCTTTCAACTCATCGTTGTTGCTGGCGAGAGTGCCTTCTCACTGCTTACTGGCCTACCAGCATGTGCGATCAGGCGATTGCAGCTGGTGCAAAACTCTGCAGCTAGGCTTGTCTGCCGTGAGCGTCGCAGTTGCCACATTACTCCACTTCTCGCCGACCTGCACTGGTTACCAGTCAAGCAACGGATTGACTTCAAGGTTTTGTCGCTCACTTTTAGGTCTCTTCATTCTATGGCTCCAGCCTATCTTTCAGAGATACTACCCCATCAGGCAAAGCATCGTACCACTCGCTTTTCGGAATCCAACAGTCTAGAAATACCTCGTACAAACCTTAAATCCTTTGGAGACCGTGCATTTAGCTCGTATGCTCCCACAGCCTGGAACTCCCTCCCGACCTGCATCAGAACATCCCCTGACCTGACCACATTTAAAAGAAACTTAAAAACATTCCTATTTAGGACAGCATTTAGTGGGTCCTTGTGATTCGTCCTCGATGTGCTTATGCGTGCTGACACTGTTCATGCTGCCACTAACCACATTTTCATGCTGACCCAGTGCATGTAACCCCTAACCATGTTATTCATTTTGTTTGTTTTTCAAGCATGATTTTACTTACTATTCTATTGCGTATCACTTTGCAGCAAATGTAAAGCGCCTAGAAAGAGATTAAGTTCTCTGAGGGCGCTTTATCAAGTGCAATATTATTATTATTATTATTACTTTCAGCTCCGGCTGGTGCTGGATCCTGACTGGTATTCACCCAGAAAATGCACACAATGTGAATTTTAAGTCAACCATTAGTACGCAGCATTTTAAATATACTGGTAAGACTCACACATGGCACTCATCTGTCAGCTTTCCAATAAGAGATAGCTTTGCTAAGCCAAGCTGAGGCTGGGAAGCATTTGAAGCCACAGGCATCACTTTGGACCTAGTTGTAAGAGAGCGTGAGCTGTTGGAATGTCGAGGCCGCCATTAGAAGAGTCCTTTAAAGTTGAACGCCGTTTAGGTTTTTTCAAGTTTTAGCATTTCCATTTTCAATATAAATTATAAAATGGTACTTTGCAGCTACTTACACAAATTAGTAAATTATCTGACCTTGTTATGCAATTATCACCTCTCTATCCTTGTTGTACGACTG
>WPIO01000005.1:527500-547500 GCA_009760855.2 Cristatella mucedo
TTAGCCTAAGGTAGGCCGGATTAAGAGAGAGAGAGAGAGAGAGAGAGAGAGAGAGAGAGAGAGAGAGAGAGAGAGAGAGAGAGAGAGAGAGAGAGAGAGAGAGAGAGAGAGAGAGAGAGAGAGAGAGAGAGAGAGAGAGAGAGAGAGAGAGAGAGAGAGAGAGAGAGAGAGAGAGAGAGAGAGAGAGAGAGAGAGAGAGAGAGAGAGAGAGAGAGAGAGAGAGAGAGAGAGAGAGAGAGAGAGAGAGAGAGAGAGAGAGAGAGAGAGACAGTGAGGGGGAGAGAGAGAGAGAGAGAGAGAGAGAGAGAGAGAGAGAGGCACAATTGTCATCTGGCACGTTAAGCACAAGTCAAGTCTCGCGGCACGCAGGGGCTGAGAGCCTGCGCTCCGCCCAGCTTGCAGCGATGACTAATTAATCAGTGTTTCAGTGACATTATCAATAGCGTCAAGGTGACTGTCAATGTCAGATCGGTGCCAGTTGTCCCCGCCGACCCGGTCAGACTGCGAGCTACCCCATTTACACAATCGTATGCTCACGCTTTGACTAGGCCGGTCTGTAGATGCATACCGTTTAGGTTGCTCAACAGTTTCCAAGACCAACCGTCGACCGCTAGCTTACGATCGAACCGATAGGTACACGTACACACTCAGCCGAAAGAAATCATTTCAGTATGGCCATGTCCGCTTCGGCTGCACTGGGCCCGGGTGCAACAGAGTTTCTCTACTCTGCCAGGCATACTAAAGTTGCATGTGGAAATAGTTATTGAAAGCCCGGGCTGCGGTCTCGATGTCGACTGGCGGTCCCGATTGACGCTGCCTGCCCAACTTCGACATTTGACCACAAGTTGGACGGTTTAATTTTAGGCAAGTTGGGGAACTGTAGTAATTTTGCTGCGAACTCAGCAGTCTGCTTTGCAGTAGAACGATGATCAGGAAGCGAATGCAGAAATGAAGCACGGCTGCGATGCAAAAAGAGCTCCGTCGCCTGTTCGGACGTCCGGCCCATCGACTAGGTTTCCCAGTCAACAACTCAGCTCAGGATAGGTAGTGATATCTATAAGTCGTTTGCACGGGATCTCAGGAGAGCTAAATATCTACGCAGGTGCTTTATAACGTACCGCAGTAGAATCTAAAACCGAGTGGTCATGACATGCACGTCATCACGCTCAGACATGAATGCAAAAGCAAGCCGTTTCCTGTTTAGGCAAGCATTCAAAAGCCTACACGAAGCCATTCAGGGCCGCCGGTCAGATTAGCCTCAGGCTAGTAAAATACACTGAATCATGCGCAGGCAAACATGCAATGCATATAAAACAAAAGAGATACAGTTCATTGGGGCCCAGAGAATGCTTATTCGAATAGTTGCGTCTACAACGAGTCAAAGGGATGCAAAGTCAATGCGATCGGTGATTGACGTAGGAAGCACTTTTGGTCCACACTTTCGGTGCATACAAACTGAACGCCCGACATTTTCAACAGTTCTTCATTCAGTGTAAGTGACAACGAGACGATTGGCAGCCGAGGAGTAAGTTGTGCACGGAGAACAAAGAGGTCGAATAGGTGCAAGCTGGTGCAAGGGACCTGACAGACTGAAGCAAAGAATTCTGAAACTGATTTGATAATTGAAATGGAACGAGTGGAGCTCAGACAGAAGTGGTGCGATGTGGCAGCCTGCCGTTGACAGCTGACCAGACGATTTGCTGAGTTTTGCTCCAGTTTCGGCCGATTAAGGGCACAAGCTCAAGAGTCCTGAATACAGGTAATTGCAGTATTTAGTCCTGGATACAGGAAGCGTAACTAATCTAAATGCGATGTCACAAATGCATGACTTTTGTTTGCCTGTCGTTCTCTTGCATTATTAGCAGGCGCTGATTTTAGCCTATGTTCGTAGCAGTGGTTTGTCGCCTCAGCCGCACGACAGCAGAACATTAGGGTGGCAGTGGCAAAAAAGGTTGCCACAAAGAGGGCGGGCACACTTCCCTTTACCGTTACGAGCGACCTGCAGCTAATGGCGAACGTCGCCGAAGGTGTCGCGCGAGCTTTGCGCGTAGACAGATGCCGAGTGCATGCACAAATCCAAAAGCCGCGGCGGCTTTAAAGTCGCGGAGCGCCGAGCCGGCTCGCCCTTCCGCTCCGCTTCTGCGAGCTTTTACTTGGACCGCCGCGGTCGCGCCTTGGCTGGCGCGAGGCACGCGTCGCCCAGTAGTTGCCCGGAGAGCAGCTGTGGAAGAGCATCGCAATGCGGCCTGCACTCCTGCATCGCGATGCTCCGCCACAGCCGAGGGAAGGAATCGAGGCGTTTGTGCACTCGACTAGACCGAACAAACCGAGGCCAAACCGGAAAGCCGAGCGATGGGTGCGCGAGGAGACGTGTGCGAAGCGGCGGCGGCCGCCGGCGCGCCCATCGCGATCGACTGCCGGCAGACCCCTGCGGCCGGCCCGGCCAGCGGCGGAGGCAGAGCGGCCGCCCGCGCGTATTGCCCACCGGTCCATGAGCTGCAACGCGGCTCGGCGTAGACGCGCTCGCGTTACGTGCGCGGCTGCAGGCGGCGGCCGTCTTCGAGCGATCCGTCGTTTTAAAGCTGCACGCGGCTACGCCGTGCAGGCGATCGAACCCGCTGCGAGCTACTCGGAGCCGCTGGGGGCGTACGTAGCAGCGGCTCCGCGCTCCGATGAAGCGAGGCCGCCGCCGCGTCTCCGCCGATAGAGCGAGAAGCTCGCCGCCGCCGCCGCCGCCGCGAGGACGCGAGCCGTGCTCGGAGCCCCCGCAGCGAACGAGGAGACCTTTCGTCATCATCAAAATGGACGAGTCCAGGAGCGGGCGAGCGGCAGAATGCGGCGCGCGTTGCGCGAAATGTCGCCGACGACTAGGGTAGCGAAATGTCGACTACTAGGACGACTAGGTACTTCCGACTAGGTACTTCTTTACTACCCGACGACTAGGGTTCTTCCGTAGCAGCCGGAGCTGCCGAGACTGCGGATTTCCGAGACGGCGGCATCCGCCTGCAGCCCGATGCGGGCTGAGCGCTCGCAGCGCTCGCAGCGGGCCGCTTCGAGGGGACGCGGGAGAAGCTCACGGTCGCAGCTGCGGCGAAATGGGGGAAAGAAGAACCGCTGCCGCCACTCAGCTCCTCCTCCTCCTCCTCCTCCTCGTAGGGTCGCACAGTCGAAGAAGTCGCGAAGACGGAGGATCGAGCGAGCGAGCGAGCGTCCCACCGCCGCAACTCGCTCGCTCGCCGTCGCGGGTGCATGCCCGCTCGCTGCCGCGCTCGCGCGCGGACGCGAAGTCCGCCTCTGCGCGGCGGCGGTCGCCACTCGCCGACGCTTCGCGCGCGCGTCGCTCAAAGCGCGGTTCGATTCGCTCGCACCCCGGCGACATCAGGGGGGGGGGGCGGCACTCGCGAGGACGCAGGAAACGGGTCGGTGCGGGTGGTGCACTCACCGCGCTGCTGCTAACGGCGGCCGTGGCCGGACGCGCCGCGCTGAGTTGAGCTCGCTCACTCGGGTCTCGATCGGCTATCGCCTCGATTGCCTCGCAATCGACTGACTGGCGGGCTGGTGCGAATTCGTCAGCGGCCGTGGCGAGCTTGACTACCCTTTCGACGGCTGGTGGCGGCAGCGGCGAACGACGCGGGCAAGGCGGGCGTGGGCGTGAGAGGGACCGCTCGCCCAATGACAGTGACGAATAGGTGCTCGCGGCGTTCGCCGCGAAATTGCATACCCGTTCCCCCGGCACCTCCTCGGTTGCCGCCCGCGCCATGTCATTAGCGTCGCGAGAGACGTCTGGGGCGAAAGGCGACGGCGAGCTGCTTCCTGCCGAGCTCGGCCATTCGAGCGCTTTGGTCGAGACTCTCTCTCCCTCCCTCTCTCTCTCTCTCTCTCTCTCTCTCTCTCTACTTAGCTCGGCTCGCAAACTCGCGGCGTCGCGCCCACGGCGTCAAACGCCGAGGGCTGACGACCAGTCACTCGGCGCGCTCCGTCCGACCGACGGTTAGCGGTGCTTAGCACCTTCGCGGTGCGCTCGCCTTCACTCCAAGGCGGCGGCGATGGCGGCGGCGCGTACAGGTGAGCCAGCGCCGAGCGCGGCGGCCGCGCCGAGCGTGCGACTCGCGGCGGCGACGTCGGCCGAGCGCATGGAGAACGCGCTCTTGCGGCATCGCCGAGCCGGCGGGCGCGGCTCGAGCGTGTGCGGCTCGAGCGTGTGCTGGCAAGGTCGAAGCAGCAGCAGCCGCCGCCGCCGCCGCGGCAGGCCTTTTTGTCGTCGCATCGCCGTCGGCCGCGCCCTTGGCCCGCGAGCGAGCACGCTCCCGCGTTCGCTCGTTCGCAGCCTATACGTCGTTTCCCATTCCGCCGCCCGCCGGTAGCTTTTGCGATTGCGCGTAGCTCGCGGTGGCGTAAGCGACCGATCGCTTTGTCAGTCCACGCTCGCATGCGGAGCCGGTGTGCGCGTGCGATGCCGGAGCGCTTTTTTCCTGCGCTCAGCCTAGCAGCCGACGCTGCTGAGACACGCGAGCGGCCTTCTCCAATGGTGCTGGCCAATAGAAACGAGCTGATCGGCCGCAGAACACTGTCGCACTTGCTGTACGACCTGGGCGTCGCGGGCATTGAACGGTCGAGGAGGTGTCCCTGCTATTTTTTTTCATTAAATCCTCCATCGTAATAATAATAATATAATTCATTGATATAGCGCCCAAGAGAACTTAATCTCCATTCAGGCGCTTCACATATGCCTCGGGGCTCGAGCCCACGACCTCAGTAAGACCTTCGTCGGGGCGAGCACCTTGACCGCAAGACCAAATCAGCTCGGCGACGACCCGCCAGACCAGCGCGCGGAGAGCGAGCGCTCGCGGCACCGGCGCCGGCGAGCGCTCGCTCTGACGGCTCCACGGCTCCTCTACGAGTTGAATTCAATAATGCCTGAGCATTTAGCTGCTGACGCGAAATATTATTTGGAGGGGGAGAGTTGCCCCAAGTGCGCTAAATGGGGCGCCTGGTCATCAGACGGCACGGCAGTCGCAGTGCCATTCTCTAGTGCTGGTCTTCGTAGCCGTCTCTCTGCTGCAGCAGCTGGTGTCTCGGAGACTCTCCGTCCGAAAAGCAGCGCCGACTTCGATTGGCTGGCTGGTGTCCGGTCACGGCCCTGCCAATGTATATTTATTTAAAGACTGACTATATATATATATATATATATATATATATATATATATATATATATATATATATATATATATTGTATGGCTGACTTAATAACCTTGTATGTAGCGACAGAAGAGCCTTAACGGCTGTCGCCGCCTCTTGCAGTTGGCTATTAAAAATCGCCCACTGCAGGATTCGAAAGTACGACCTCGGTCATGAAGAGCGAGAACTTCACCTCCTGGGCCATGACGGCCATACGTCACACTAGTAGCAGTCATTGTAGTGCATCGCTTTGGTCGATGCCGGCGAGGTGAATTGATATGACGAAAAAAAGTGAAAAGGACAAGATGGCAGCTCGTGGCGCCGTTCTGCTGCACCTTTTTTTGCATTGGCTTAAACGCTTTCTGCACATTGCGTTGCTGTCCACTCGACACTTTGCTTCGCAAACATCAGCCGAGATTGCCCCGCACGTCGGCCAGTTTGCCCTCCTAGCGATGTCAGTCAGTATTTGGCTCTCGCAATCTCACGAGGCAATGCTGAGCAGGCTGATCAGCCAGCAGCTGTCTCCTCGAATCCTGAGCCAACCTGAGCTGCCATCTCGCCGCTCTTTCACTCCGACATAGAATCTCCATGTGCAGCAGCTCAATGCAGACAGGCTCTCACCTCTCACCGTCGCGAGCCGGCTGACCGCGACGGTGCTTTCGGGATTGGGCCCCAAGACTCAGGTCTGGCTTCTAGTCGTGAATTAAGCTTGCTAGTTTAGACGGAGACCCTTGCGACATCTGCAGCTCGAACACGGAGCTCCCTCTGCCGTGGTCTACTTATTAGGCGGCTCCTATTGCCACGTGACAGATCGCTGCAACGGGTGCCATGAAAGCTAGACATCCCGTTGTAATACTTAGTTTCCGTGTTCCTGCGGCTAGTTTGCACTCTTATCTTTTAAGCCTTTGCGACTCATGATGTATGACATGCCACAGTGGCTGAGCTACTGCCCAGCAACAAGTTTGCCTCCAGTTGTTCGCATTACTCTGTACCTTGCCACTCAGTAGTTTCAAATAGCGAATAGCTCAGGTATAGGTTATATTACACAATCCCTTACCACCACTCGTAATAGCATAGTATTGAGAGTTTTTTTGCATGATGTGGCTAGCTCTTTCACGACTTGGCTTGAACGAATGCACATTCCCATATGGCCGCATACTCGGACTAAAGGATAATGTTCAAATTGGAACTCGGGCAACTTTTTAATAGAAGTTTACTTTCAAGGGGATGTAACGGAATTCATGTCCACAAAGAAGTCCATTTCTGGTGCATTGCAAAATAATGCAACACTTCCGTTTTGAGTTCATCTCACCATATAAACATGCCAGAATGCTATACAGCCAGCTTTTTGCAAATTACTACACCATTTTCAAGTATACTTACTTGAAGAGGTCATTGAAGTAGCCTATTTTGGATATTTAATATTTGAGTAAACCGATTCTTGTAAGTGAAAAATATTTCAGGCTTTTCTGATGCAACCTATGAGCGTTAAACTCAGCAGCTAGGCTTGTCTGTCGGGATTGTTGCAGTTGCCACAACCAATTTTAGCCGACCCGCATTGGTTCCAAGTCAAGCAGCTTGTCATTCTTGATTTCAAGGTTCTATAGATCACTTTTAGTTCCCTTCATTCTCTAGCCCCAGACTACCTATCAGAACTACTCCACACCACGCTAGGCATCGTACCACCCGCTTTTCTTAATCAAATCATTTAGCTACTATGTAGCCAACTATCATACCTCGTACGAACCTCAAAACCTCTGGAGACCGTGCCTTTAGCTCGAATGCTTTCAAAGCCTGGAACTCACTCCCGACTGGCGTCACGGCATCTCCTTACTAGGCAACATTTAAAAAGAGGCTACATTTACTTATTTATCACAGCATAGGGTGGGTCATTGTGATTCGTCCGATGTGTGCTTCTTCGTGCTGACACTGCCCATGCTGCCACCAATCATATTTGCATGTTGACTGTGTGCATGTAAAAAGCCGAGAAAGAGAGTAAGTTCTCTGAGGGTGCTATATAAATATAATATTATTATTAGCATAACTTCGGCCAAGCTGATCGTAGCGGCACAAGCGGCAAGCAGTTTTCAAATCAGATGCCTGCAACTTTGCTATCTGTCAACTGAGTGTCCTGCTATTTTCTCACGGATTTAGCAGGATCTTTTTTCGAATACGAATCCCAGCTGTATCTGCTTGAAGACTTAAGAATCAAAAGCTGAGTGAGGTGGGCCACAAACTGAACGGGTTATTTCTTGATTTAAAGCAAGCTAATATCTTATCGATGGAGTCACCCACATTCATGCCACTCACACCACTGCCTTTAAATGGAAGGTATTATAGTTTAATGCACTGGCTGAGGTCTGATCTCACGAGTGTATTTCATGAGTCTGCCTGGAATGCATGTGTCATACGGTTTTATCAATGGTGTTCATGCCTTTGATTTTGAAATATGCTTGATAACTTTTTGAAAGTACCAACCTTTATCATTCTCTCACGAGTATAAGCCACAGCTTCTGCTATCCCGATGTGAGCCAACGCTCCGGCAATCCCGATGTGAGCCATTGCTCGTGCTCCCCCCATCTGACTTTAGGTAAGATACTGCCTAGTAGAGACAATACAGAGCAGAGAGTGGGGATTCGTCATGGAGAAACAGCACAAGGCTTTGAGCTATGATTACATGAAGGAGGTCGGTTAATAATGATCTGATTATCGACAGTATGCTGAATGCGAGGTGTGGATGCATGACCGCCTGTACAGAAATGTTTGATTCAGCGGTACGGTCCCCGAGTCGGTTTGCTCTGACAGTACTTTAATATGCAAATATGCGCATTGAAGCACTGAAAGGGAGCAAAGAGCAGTTATGTAAGTTGAATCGTACGATCCTCAAAACGACGTCAGATCAAGTTTTGTAATAGAAGACTTATCAGTGCCAGATAGCTAGACAACTAGATTGGTGAACCGTGTTTGGCAGTTAAGCGAGAAGTCACCCAGCTGCCACTCAAGCTGGCACTCAAACTGGGCCTACCTGAGAAGGCAAAGAGAACCCTTTGTGTAGCCCCGTGGAGCCAGCTGACTTGAAGGATACCTAACCCTACCCTAAAATCTTTCCAAATAGCAATCCGAAAATCCTTTGCTCGACTGTTTTTCAGCCTCTTGTTATTATTGTAGGTACCGTATTAGTCTCTCAGTGTTACCAAAGCTTGTAGCAGCTTCTAAACGGCACCTGCTAGCTGCAAATACTGCAGCCGAAACGGGTTCCAGTTCGTGCAGACGCGTGCTAAATCCTGGAATACTAAGAACAAATTTATAAGGCAAAATATGTGAGCTCATATCGCCGAAATGAGATGAAAGTCGATATCTGCAAAAAAAACGAACTCGTTAGTCCGAATGATACACATGCAGGCTCCTTTTTCGATAGAAATAATAGCCTCTTAAAGAGCTCTGCGTGAGTGCTACGCAGCCTTATGACTGTACAAGTAATACTAATAATAGTAATAATACAACTGTATAGCACTCTCAGAGAACCGAATCTCTCTCTAGGCACTTTACATTTGCTGAACAGATGCTGTATAGAAAGCTTTACCAAATGATTGGTGGTAGAATTCGCAAGCAGCATACGATTGTTCGAATGTCTGTTTTATGTGCATATCCCTCAGTAACCCTACAAACCAAGATCAGCAGGTAGTTCTCGCTCTTGACAGGTTCTATAGCACACTCAAACCGTGGTGGCCGTTAAGTGCACGACATATTTTGGCACAGCACGTCTCTTGCCGCGGAGAATATACTGCCATGGGGCTCTTAATGCTACCCATTACTTCTAATCTCAAAACAGAGGGCTGAAGCAGAAGGCACCGCTGCGTCCGTGCACTTCACTATGTTCATCGCGTGTAAGTTTATCAATAACCAAGGGCCAATGACATGGATGTATCGTGCTAAGACAAGCGTTGCAATATCAAAGAAATAGCATGCCTAGGCCAGCATGCTAAAACAATTAGGATTACCAGTGAACAGGACCTGTCTGGCCAGTAGTAACATCCTATCTTGCTGTATGTGAGAGATTTCAGAGTGTAGTTGTAAACAACCCTGGGTCTTAGTGTTTTCACGTTCCTGGGTCTTGGCCCGGAGTACGGTGCTTGCTCTTTATGACCCAGGTCATGGATTCGAGTCCAGTTGTGGTCACATTCTGTATTGACAAATTGCAAGCGGTGGCGATTGCAGCTAAGGTTCTTCTGCCGCTATATAAGCGAGGCTGCTAAATCAGCTAACCTTTTTCTAAATGTTCTTTGGACATCCGGGTGGTAATTAAAGTAAGGGTACCCCAGCATGCAGTCCAAGCATCCGTTTCACTGTCCATACTCTCCCTCCGGTAGATGTCTTCGCCAAACGCGGTCACGGCTTTCGTTTCGATACCGATCTGATCAGATTTTAATCAGATCAGATCGATCAGATCAGATTTCGATGACAATCAGCTCTACGTCAGCTCTAAGTTAGGCAACCTTTCTGTGCCTTGCTCAGCATCTGATTTTATTAATTCTCTGGAAGCCTGCGTCGATGACATTTGTGCTAAACAGCAACTAACTAGCCGAAGTTGCATGCTGACTGCATGTAACCTCGAACCATGTTGTGCTTGTTGACACTGAGCATGCTACCATGAACCATTTGATCACGCTTCCTTTGCTGCAATTGTAAAGTTCCTAGAGAGAGATTAAGTTATCTGAAGGCTCTCTTTTAATGTATTATTATTATTATTGCCTGCTATCTGGTCACTAAACCAAGAACAAATCTTCAACGAAGCAGGCCTCCTTCCACAACTCACGATTTTTAAGTACTTCATTTTAGAGTTCATTTGATTCTGTAATGTCATCAGGACTTGTCTACGTGGTGGTCGATCTTTATGTTTGGTTCAAATGTTTTAGTCTGACACAGATATGCAGATATTCTCCATCCATTGACATCGCTTCTTCACTTCTTCAGATTATGCCTTCTGATGTACTTATGTGCACACACAATTACTTTGAATATACAAACTGATTGACTCATAGGATGAGTATCTATGCGTCACATGTTTGCTGTATACTCTGTTCGTTTGGCAGTAATGGGTTACAACAGCATCGTCCTTGGGCGATACAAGTGAGATGAAATTGCCAGTAAATGCAGGCACTAAATTGACTATCTTTACATTCAATGCTGTTGTCTGCCTGCCGGACGATACTAGATGGGGCCCGAGCTTTTTAAACAGACCGGCTTGTGTGACAAATGTAACAGGTGTGCTTTTTGAATGGGTTTTCGCGATCGCTCACTGGGGTTCACCTGCGTCAAGTTCCACATTCAATTTTTAAATGTCCCTCTGACCTCACAGGTATTTGCATGGATCAATGCCAACGTCTAGTAACTCCTAGGAATTTCTTTAGACGGTGTGATTGACGTTTGCTTGTTAATTTGGACAACTTATTTTGATGCAATCCACCTCAGCATTCTCATTGCTCCAGCTTGAATAGGCTCCCTATATAGACCCTTATAATGTTTGTGTGTGCTTGTTATGCGTCATCAAACTGTGCCACCGACCTTCTCCTTATGTCAATTGCACCATCAGATATTTAATTAACCTTGCTTCTTGTCGGTATCAGCTTGTCCACCATTCTTGTCACACGTTAGTTGGGTTGCTAGGAAATGGTGGAAGGCAGATGACAGCACGCTTCAGGTGACTCGAGGCATTGGCACGTGCCTGCAGCAGCTACTGTTTTTGTCTATCGCTTTTTGTAGGCATGGCAGATCCCTCCACAAGCAAGCTTGTGGCAGTCGCCTGCTGGGTAGCCTGCATCGGCATCTTACCAGGTATGTCGAAAGCGACTTGTCAGCAAACCGTGGTGCATCGTCTTCATGCTGTGTCTAATCAGCAAGGCAAGCTTTCGGTGGACTGCTCCAAATTCGCCAACCTGCTGCACGTGTCTTCACTTTGCTTGTTCTGTATTTAACAGGTGTACACCCCTAAACTGACCAATTTCTTGGCAAGTCAATGAGGCACGCTGTGTTTTCACCCCTAGATGACTAACAGGAAAAGTTGCCCTATCTCACACGCTGGCAGCATACCATAGCACCGATACGAATGTATTGCCTAACTTCTTTGCTTGGACTTGCATTAACCTCCCCTTCTGACCTCCCGTTTTGTGTCGGCAGCTCAATTTGACAACGCAGAAAATGCCTGCTCTCGCTGGTGAACTATTGACCTTGACCTGGGGGTCGCAACCACATTGAGCTGTGTCACTTCTATGGACATGGAACAAACAGCAGCACCTTAACGAGCGGCAATGATGATGTCATAGCTGGTATTTTTGCTGAGCTAACCCGATTAAAATTGATCTCCGTGGATCAAGCACTACGAATTGCTAAGAGTCTTACTGCTTTTTGGAACAATTCACATTTTGGCTTGTCGTTAGTAAAAAAAAATGTATATCAATGTTGCGTAAAATGTGACGACACATACTGTATTAGGTGCACTCCAGGAGCAAATGAGTATTTGTAAGATTATAGGACTGTACCCTGGATGTAGATATGGTGAAAAGGAAGAGCCAAATATGTAAGAATATAACATCTTCTTTGGTAAGCTCGAGTTGTGTGTTTGAGAGCTTAGTTTTACATCGCAGGCATCGTGCAACGGCAATCAGATAGTTGCGATTGCTGAAAAAATCATGGTCACCCGTAGCATATACTTTTCACGATGACTGTGTGCACTAGTAGAAGACAAAGCGTTGAGCAACCTATGACGATTCAACTAATCTACGGCATTTTCGTGACAATTAGAGTGAACAAAATAAAAAGACTGCACTGTGTAGTTACGGATTAGTGTGCTAAGAGCTTTGCACGAGTTTTTAGTGTACGACTTTATATAGGTCGCAGCATCTATGCAGCTGTGTAACTGCTCAAAATGTTAGCACGTACTGACTGCTTAATGTTGGGCCAACAATCAACGCATTTTAAATTGCAAAGCCTGCTCTAGTTGTTATTATATGCTACAGAAGAATAGGACATATATGGCTACCACAGCTCATTTAATGATAGCGATAGCCAGGATTGAACCTAGGAGTAGACGAGACCTTTGCCTGTATCGAGCCAGCCAATCGTAGCACGGTAGCCCCCCGAAACCCTTCTGGCGGTTAGAGGTCAGGGCACGATGATCCCTTCCACCAGGCTCGTGGCGAGGGCTGTGAAGGTAAATGATAAAAGAACCTACTTCTTTGGATAGGCTGGGCAATTTTGCGAGCTAAGGTCGTTGGCATTCGACGATGCAGAGGTGACTCAAAGAGCCCGTTTCGAGACCCTTCCCGAAACCCGAGTGTGATTCTTGCCTCTAATCTCAGTAGTTCTCAGTAGCCCTCCAGCTTCAGATTATTTGCTGCTATCAGTGACAGTGTGGTACGGTGTACATCGACACGTCCGTTCAATGACTTGTTACTCAATATTCAAAACTGGACTACTGCAATTCGCATAGGGCCTATGTAGACGCGTTGTAACTGACCGGCCCGGCTCTCTGTCAAACGATGTATGTCTGAATCGGTCTCCTACGGATGAACACCGGATGTTCACGAACGCAGCAACTCGCTTGTGCGGGTTTCGCTCTTCGTCGCGCCGCCATCGCGCCCCTACTTCCGGCAGCAATAATTCAGTTTGAAAAATTTCTTGCAGCAATTGAAATTGGTATGTCCTGGTTTGGGCCCTCTCCTATTTACGGGATTACTACCGAAACCAAAAACCAACTTGGTTTCTCAGATCATTAGTGCTAGCTAATTAGCAGCCACCACGAGAAGGTGGTAGCTAGAGCTAGTGCCTTGTGTGAGGGATTGTTTTCCGGAATGATTTTCTCGAGCATAATGACAATAGTAATGCATTTTTATAATGCCCTAAGCCAAGGGAACTATACTAACTCTTTCCAGTTACTTTGCCTATGCTATACGGGAGGCCTGTCAAAATGTCTGGCCGCTATTTATCAGAGTGAGAGGTCAACGGTAGAGCCGTAGCTACAGAGAATGAAAATAGTAGCGAACTTAGCGGCTTTTACTCCGTGGATCCTAGGCTGCGGCAGACTCGTAACCGAAATTCTCAAGCAGATACATCTCGCCATCAGCCGCCTACTCTGGCACATCCTCGAAAGCTGTTCTGCAGCGCTAAATACCTGCTATTCACTTCCCAGCCTGTCCTACAAGGATTTCTTACTCCCATTTTTTGCGAGAGTTTTCGCATCTGTTTGCAGCCGTATGCGAACCGAATGCCGCTTAAGCCGTGGGCGTTTAAATGAATACTTGCCTCGTTAGAAGGCCGCTTGACTTGGTGGGAGTTACAGACGGAGACACGTACATGCAAGGCAATTAAAATTGAGAGACCGGACCTTGAGGTCGATGTTTTACCTGATGGAAAGTCAGTGAACGTCGTCTGAAGACATGCTGCGGGATGTGGCAGTTCCGACGGACATTGCGAGTTTCGACAGAGCCCGGCTTCTGGGTTTTCGCTATCTGCAGACACCTTAGTGAGAGAGAGCATAGAGCACGAGAGAGAGAGAGAGACGAAAGGGGGAGAGAGAGGAGAGAGAGAGAGAGAGAGAGAGAGAGAGAGAGAGAGAGAGAGAGAGAGAGAGAGAGAGAGAGAGAGAGAGGGAGAGAGAGAGGGGGAGAGAGAGAGAGAGAGAGAGAGAGAGAGAGAGAGAGAGAGAGAGAGAGAGAGAGACACAGAGAGAGACAGAGAGAGAGAGAGAGAGAGAGAGAGAGACAGAGAGAGAGAGAGAGAGAGAGAGAGAGAGAGACAGACAGACAGACAGAGAGAGAGAGAGAGAGAGAGAGAGAGAGAGAGAGAGAGAGAGAGAGAGAGAGAGAGAGAGAGAGAGAGAGAGAGAGAGAGAGAGAGAGAGAGAAAGAGAGAGGAGAGAGAGAGAGAGGGAGCGAGAGAGAGACAGAGACAGCAAGGGAGACAGAGAGAGAGAGAGAGAGAGAGAGAGAGAGAGAGAGAGAGAGAGAGAGAGAGAGAGAGAGAGAGAGAGAGAGAGAGAGAGAGAGAGTGAGCTGCCGCACTCAAGACGAGATGTCACGAATGTATTACCCAAGTAGCTCGTGCGGCCCTTAAAACTAGCAGGCTTCCTCTTCCTCTTGTTGCTGTCTTTTCATAAAGTGCCACTGAAATGAGGCTCCGCTTCACCGACCTGGTCGCTAGTCATCAAGCGAAACTGGTAAAAATTTAGACGCAGAACTCAATTTTGGGCCAGTCGTGGATTTAGGTAGTAAAGAAATATAATGCTTGCAAAGAAAGTGCCTATGGCTCCTACGAAATAATACAAATATTCTCTGCATGCAAACGAATAAGGGAAGTGAATTTTAATGCTTAGGATCCTCAGAGCAAACCTATCTGCGATGAAATGTCGGGATCAAAGCAGCCGTGTAGTCCTATAGCAGAGCAACGAGATCGGGGAGGCTTCTCACAATAGCGATGCTCCCGAGGGCAAAGCCAGAACGTTCAAAGTTCAAGCCTTAAACATTGACTCAACCCCAGCCGAACCGCCAAGAGTGAACTAGGAAGAAGATGCATTCAGTCCAGCTGTAGCCCTGTAGCCTCTGCCTACCTAAAGCCACAACCATGCTGAAATAACTGTGTTTATTCGAGATAGTTCAGCACTTTTAATGATGCAACACATGGTTCAAATATTAAAAAAGAGTTTTCTCAATAAATATATAGAGTTATAATGCATTGTGTCAGTCATTTTTGACAGGTATGCTGCCAGTAACCACGGAAGAAGTGTTCTTTCAAAGTTTTCAACTTCTATTGCAGCCACAGTGCACTCTCAGATCACACAGCAGCCTGCGAACGTGAGCAGGATTCTGCCACCAAAATTTCAGGATACTCCTGAAACAATCGTCTTACCTGAGTTGACGCCTATCGGTAAGTAACCAGCAAACTGCTGCTGCCCCTCCTAATTATTCCACGGCCAGCATAAGCTCGCTGTGCTGGCGTAGGGATCAGCACATATTTCTAGGTGATAATGGCTCGCACGCTGTTGCCCGCATGCCAAACGGCGACTACCAAGAAGTCGTCAAACTCAATGGCGCTGTGAAAGACAATGGCAAAACTCACAGGGTTATGTGCGGCGAATGCCGTTGAGCAGAGCTGTGACGGTCGTACACTGCTCTTCGTGGTGATGGCTCGGGCTGGTGTAGCTTTTACTTGAGCAAATCGTAAACCGTGTGCTTGGAAACTACGGAGAGGCATGCTCATGAGGCATTTGAAAGTCCGGAGGCGAGATGCGAGAGCCTACATGAGTTCACAGGTGTGTGCTCGCCTTCAGCCGATTGATTAGATTGTCCGATGCCAGCATATACCAAGTAGGTATTAGGCTAAAACCAGCCAAAGAAAAGTAATGATTAGTTGATTTATCAGCCTCATTTATTAGCAGCAGACGAGCCTTAATAGCTTTCGCCACCACTTACAGTTGGCAATAAAAGGCAGTCTGCTGCAGCACTGGAATGGGTCGTGAAGTGCGGTCGCCTTAACTCTGGGTATGAGACGTCAGACCTAATTGTCTCCTGTAGCCGGCACTTCGGACAAGGCTGTGCTATAACTTGGCCATATTTGCTTTATCGTGATGCATGAGTAGGGAACTCGAGCAGCACTCTGTCTGCGACAGAGTCTCGGTCCATGGCCCTGCTATCAAGGTCAAAGATGTGCAGCGCTCCCTGATAACGAGCTGCAGCCTGAAGGCAACTATGAACGTTGTGCAACTATTTTAAGCTGCTTGCAGTAACAGTCAAGACTAGCAATTGAAGGGTTTAGACGAATAGGTACAACGCTTAAAGCTGCTCGCTTAGATAAACACACACACACACATAAATATGTGTTAATATATGAATAAATAAATAAATATATATAGATGCATGTATAGATATATATGTGGATGTATGCATATATAAATATAAATATGTATATATACACTTATATATAGGAGTAATGTGTGTAAATGCAATATCGCTTAAGGCAGTGGTTCTCAGCCTGTGGGTCGCGACCCCTTTGGGGGGGGGGTCAAACGACCCTTTCACAAGGGTCGCCCAAGACCATCGGAAAACACGCATTTCCACATTTTGCGCACAATCATTTTATGATTGGGGGTCGCTAAAATGTGAGGAATTGTATTAAAGGGTCGCGGCATTAGGAAGTTTGAGAACCACTGGCTTAAGGTATGGAGTATTGGAAAGCAAATTGAGTAGAAGAATAAAGATACATTTTCACAATGACCTCTTATGGTTAGCGCTGATGATATGTTGATAGAAGAAGATACAAGCTCTAAGACTGCTCTCACTCGGAATATTTAAATTAGTGGGTCTTATTGCTCAGAGCTAAAAGTTCCCATGGATTCAGGCTTATCATCTAAACGGCAGTAAGCACGGACGATTACATGTTCGTTTAATCCAAGATTGCAAGCAAAACGCCGACGAAGGAAGCCTGACATCATGCATATGTGCAATAGTAATAATAAAAATCCTAAAAAATAATAATATTAATACATTTGATGTAGAGTCCCAGAGAACTCAAGCTCTTTTTAGGCACTTTCATTTGCTGCAAAGGAAGCACGATCAAATGGCTAGTGGTAGCAAATAATTCATTTTTATAATGCCTTAAGAGAACTTGATCGCTATTCACGTGCTTCACATATGCCACGGGGCTCTGCATAGCTACTGTAAAATTGGCTCTCTCTGCCTAAGTTTGGTATAGCAGGCTCTTGCCAGCGACTGCGATGCTAAATTATTGGCCCAATCTTGCAGGAACGGTGGTGATGAACATGACAGCTAACGATCCGCAGGGACGCACGGTAACATTTTCCATTCGCACCGAGGCTTACTTCAAGCTTGTCAACGTCCGAGGGAATACAGTTGACATCGCAGTGAATGGAATTATTTTGTTTAACAAGGTTAGTCTAGAATTGTGATTTACCGACTGTGCACTAAAGCTATCTCGTGCCAGACGCGACCTCCTATTGCGAAGAGGTTCTAATTTTTGTAGAGACAGACGCTCGACATCGAAGTTACTGCATCAACTACCGATGGAGGCCCGGTAAGTAGGACTTATTTTGAACAAGTAGCGTAATGCTGGAATGCATCTCAGTATTGGAATCTACAATGCCAGTAGGGCTATGTGGGTGGTTTGCAGGAGTGTTATCCGTAGCTTACTCAAAGCCTAAGAAGCTTTCGGTGTGCATACAGTAGCCAAAAGACTCCATCTTACGTACGAAAGAAAAGGAAAGTGAGAAGCGTAGCGCTGAGTAGCTGAGTCAGGTGGGAAGTCAATGAAGTGAGTAGCAATTAAATAACAGCTCAGGACGACTGGAAAAGATTTGCCGAAGTCGGCAGCTGGAGACGAGATGTTGTTTCATAAGAGAGATATGGTGAAAGTCCACGATCGTCGAGATGCATCGCTATAGGCCTGCACGGAATGCAGCCTCCATAAAAGCTTTCGCGCATGCTTGCAGCATGAAAGGAGCAAAGCCCGCCACGTACAAGTTGTACGACGAGTGTGTTTGAATGAAGGCAAGCATCGCGTTCACCATCGAGTTCGTGGGTGCGAATCCTGCAGTTAAACAATCTTCTATTGCTAGCCGATAAGGCTCTACTGCCGTTATACAAATGAGGCTGTTAAATAATAATAGTAATAATAATAATAATATACTTGATAAAGCGCCCTCAGAGAAATAATTCTCTTTCTAGGCACTTTACATTTGCTGCAAAGGAGGCACGATCGAATGGTTAGTGGTAGCATGTTCAATAAACAACAAGAATAAAATTGTCATTGGTGACATGCACAGCGTCAGCCTGCAAGTGTGGTTGGTGGCAGCATGCACAGTGTCAGCGCGAATAAGCGCATACATCAACTAAGATTTGTTAGGATTTACTTATAAGTCTCACATGGTTCGTGTGTACATAGTGGATGGGTTTGCTGGTGATCTATTTGGGCAGCTCAACATGGAAAAAGGAAGAGAGAGAGAGAGAGAGAGAGAGAGAGAGAGAGAGAGATGACGAGGATCCGGCATCTTACTAAAAGCTAGTGACGTCAGGTCACATGACCGGCGCTGCTATCGGCTACTTAGCGATCTCAGCTGGCCGAAGCTGGCAGCTTCGTTTGTATGCAGGGCATGGCCAGTCGACTCCTGCGATTGACTTTGAGCAGAGAAGGGAGCAGCAGGAGCCATTGTGCAGTGGTTGAGTTGGCACCTGAGCGCCACCTAGCACAAAGTCAGGGTTACAGTAGTGATCTCTGCAATCTAGTCTGAATGGCATTCCTGTTCGACGGGACGCAGAGAACCTGCTGTTGCAGATTTCCTAGAGAAATCTACCCATCGACAAATAATCCTTCCCATTTGCTAGAATAAAATAGAAATTTGCAAAGCGTTCTTAATTCAAAGTCATCTCATAGCAGACTGTAATACTGGGTTCATTTTTGCAGTTCTCTCTAATCAGATCCAACATAAATACTGAGATTCCCAGTGTTGCAATAGCCCTCAGTTGGCACAACTGACCTGGGAACTCTCTAGTCCGCACGCCTATCCGTCAGCCTCCTCATTCTAATCTCGACATGGCTTCTCCTTCCCGCCCAGTTTGCTGCGAAATCGTTCCACCTAAGGTGGAGTATAACTGCAAGAAGCCACAATGCCTTCAACAGCTCACACTGGGTTACTTTCCTATAGGCACGGTTGATTTGAACTAGGTATATTGCTCGGAATGCAAACAATAAGGCACTTCTGTCAATTGTGCATAAGCACAAAGTGGCTCATTTGGAGTGGGCTAGAGCAAGACCACACACTGGGCTCACGAAGACTGGACCGAAATCGAATGGGGCGATGGGAGCAAATTCGCACTTTTTGGATAGCTAAAAATGGATACAGTACGTTCGTCATTGCTCCAATGAAGGGTTCGAGGATAATTGCCTTAATGGCAATAATAATAATAATAATAATAATAATGATAACACGTTTGTATAGCACCCTCAGAGAACTTAATCTCTTTCTAGGCACTTTCCATATGATGCAAAAGAAGCATGACTGAATGGATAGTGGTAGCATGTTCAATGTCCACTAGCATAACATGGTTAGAGGTGGCACGCACAGGGTCAGCATGCAAACACGTTTAGTGGCAACATGCACAGATGCCTTCAGATGACGGTGAACGTTGGCAGCCGTGGCAGGGTCATTGTCTGAGCGCTGCTTGCTTTCTTTGGGCTATTGCACTAATGGTGTAGGTAAGTCTATCTTCGGATCTGAACCCCATTCAGTCTCTCTGGGGGAGAATAGGTGGCTCAGAGCTCAGGTGGGAAATGTAAGATAGTGGATTCACTTTTCTCAAGTTTGCAAGACGTTTGGATAAGGCCGTGAGTTTTCGAAGGCTTAGTCCACTCTATGCCGGAGCGCCTTAGACCAATTATTGCTTATCGTGGTAGTGTAACTTCATATCGGCACTGATAATAATCATACTGATACTAAAACTGTGCTTACATATTGCGTAAGCTTATGTTTATATATATATATATATATATTTATATATATATATATATATATATATATATATTCCGAATGATTGCAGAATTTGGCAGTAACGTTTGTACCAGAATTGGAACTTTTTGGGTCTTACCACTTTTTCAAGAGGAGTCGCCAATAATTCTTCGCTCGAGTGTACATGCATACAAAGTCTTGATGTGGATGCCGTTTAGAGCATAAATGTATTGGCTGCCTTACTGCAAACCGCATTAGGTCAGGAGTTGTACTATATGTGTAATACAAAATGCACTCGGTGAGTACACCG
>WPIO01000005.1:1162500-1332500 GCA_009760855.2 Cristatella mucedo
GCAGGATCGTATTCTTACAGGACGGTATGCATGCTTGCAACCTGCTTCCCAACCCAATAAAGACGACCCCTAAGTGGCAAGCTAGAGGTCCACTACAGGGTAGAGCCTTTTCAGCACCTTCCACACAGCTGGCTAGCTGGCTACGAAGCTGCAGTGAAGCACGAGCTACCACGAGCTTGCAGAACGTCTAGAGGATTTTCTAGAGGTACCCAGCCTTAGGGTTGTTTCTTAGTAGGGGCCTATCACACACCACGCCCGAGTTTTTTTGTTGTTGACTATAAAGGCTGGGACGGGACTTCTTCGATGTACACCTATTCTCCTGCTGCCGATCGTGGCAAATCCTTTCCAGCTATTTCCATGCTGCTCACTTCCTCGACTGCCCTGCTAACTAAGCTATGTGTCTCACATTCTCTTTGTTGCGTTACAGGAAATCTTCAAGGGAATATACTTATTCGAACCAGTGCCAAGCACGCATTGCTCAATAGTCTCTTGAGAGTCCTAGCGATCGGCAATCGACACCCGGCGAGCTTCTCAAGATCACCTCGGCCGGGCTAGGCAACGGTGCCTGCTGCAGCGCTAGCCTCAGCGATGCAGCGCTGGTGAAGGCTGCTCTCACCAATGGGAGACGAAGCACCGGAAGAGGGCCAGTGGGCAGACGAGGAACGTGAGCGTAGACTTGCGCCTGTGAGTGGTCGGACCTTGCCGGCTGCATGCGTCCCTGCTCGGGCAGATGATCGGGCGTGGACACTCGCTGCTGCTGCTGCTGAGCCAGAGTGCCGGCCGTTGCCGCTGCCACAGCCGTGGGCTGGTGACAGGCGATCGAAGAGTCCGAAAAAGCGTCCATCGACGGGAACGGCGAGGCTATCGCCGAATAGAACGTCGTCGTCGACGGCGCTCGACGCCTGCCCGTGATGCCTAAGGTCAGTTTCCCGAAGTCGTCATCGAACGACATAGGTGGCCCGATGACGGCACCTGCAGCTACTGCTGCTGCGGGACTGGCGGGAAAGAGCTGGGCAGGCTCGCTGCTTCCCCTGCCGCCGTTGGCATCGTCGAGCACGACCAGCAGTTCGACGACAGCGGGCGACGATTGCGCCTCGGCCGACATCTGCTGCTGCTGCTGCTGGAGCACGGTCGGCCCGCCTGGCCAGTCGGGACGAACCAACGAAGCATCCGCCAAGATGGCCGCCGAAGCTGACTTGGCTAGCGACGCGGTCGAGCAGTCGGCAGCTGGCGGTCGCTGTGCGGCATCGTCCCGACGAGAGCTGGTTAATGGCAGGGGGTCTGGAAGCAAGACCGAAAGCAGAGCCATAAATGGTTAGCTTTCACACAAGCCGCCGAGTGTGTATCTCGCGTCGGAGCGACACGGCAGAAGAGCTCGCTTAGCGTCACGCTCTAATGCCCGTCGAGTCTGACAGGTTGAGCAGCAGCGAAGAGAGGGTGGAAGCCGACCACTGCTTTTCGCATCACCTTTGCGTCTGTACAGCCCAGCATCCAAGGCTGCGGCAGCGGCGGCACCGGGTGTGGGTATGTACATTCCGCCGGCTAGGCCACCAGAGGTGGCAGCGGCAGCAGACGCCGCCTTGGGTCTCTCGCGTGGCTTCACCGAAGTGGTTCCCGAGTGGTCATCGGCGACGTCGGTCGCAGCGGCGGCGGCCGACGGCACAGCACTCCGCTGATGGCGCTGCTTCTTGGCGTCGCTCTCACGCAGGGGCTCCCTGAGGCTGGTCACGTCGGGAATGGGCACGCCCTGTGCGACGACGAGAAAGATAAGAAAAATGCCAAAGGAAAAGTGAGCAGGCACCGCAGCCATTGACAATTCGTCACTCGGAGTCTTTTCTCGACGTCAAGACGCATTCTCGACGTTTCTCGGCCGTTTTCTCGACAGGGTTCAGAATGCGGCCGCAGCGGCGGCAGACAGCAAAGCGCTCCTACCGGCGGCTGCAGAGCGCTGTTAGAGAAAAAAAATTAATACTCTCTGATTTAACAGCCCTTTTTGTATAGGGGCAGAAGAGCCTTAACGGCTGTCACCACTGCTTACAGCTGCTGCGGCAATTAAGGATCGCCCACCGCAGGGTTCGAACCCACGATCTTGGGACCGAGGTCGTGAAAAGCAACCGCCTTACGCAGTGGCCATCACGGCTCACCGCAGAGATACGGACAATCAGTTGCTGCAAGAAATAATAATAATAATAATAATATTGCACTTGATAAAGCGCCCTCAGAGAACTTAATCTCTTTCTAGGCGCTTTACATTTGCTGCAAAGTGATACGCAATAGAATAGTAAGTAAAATCATGCTTGAAAAACAAACAAAATGAATAACATGGTTAGGGGTTACATGCACTGGGTCAGCATGCAAATGTGGTTAGTGGCAGCATGAACAGTGTCAGCACGCATAAGCACATCGAGGACGAATCACAAGGACCCACTAAATGCTGTCCTAAATAGGTATGTTTTTAAGTTTCTTTTAAATGTGGTCAGGTCAGGGGATGTTCTGATGCAGGTCGGGAGGGAGTTCCAGGCTGTGGGAGCATACGAGCTAAATGCACGGTCTCCAAAGGATTTAAGGTTTGTACGAGGTATTTCTAGACTGTTGGATTCCGAAAAGCGAGTGGTACGATGCTTTGCCTGATGGGGTAGTATCTCTGAAAGATAGGCTGGAGCCATAGAATGAAGAGACCTAAAAGTGAGCGACAAAACCTTGAAGTCAATCCGTTGCTTGACTGGTAACCAGTGCAGGTCGGCGAGAAGTGGAGTAATGTGGCAACTGCGACGCTCACGACAGACAAGCCTAGCTGCAGAGTTTTGCACCAGCTGCAATCGCCTGATCGCACATGCTGGTAGGCCAGTAAGCAGTGAGTAGAAAGAGGGTAGGCTGGTCTCAATGCAGAAACTGGCAGCTCGAGTTCATCCCTCCCTGGAGGGAAGGAAGTCATGACACGTCCCGTATGCTTAAAAGCTGTGCAACTAACCTAGGGATCAATGCTAGACGCATGACAACCCTTTGTAGGAGCAGCCACGGAGCAGACAAGGTCGACTGGCGAACAGCCCCGCCTTCTCACGGGCCGTTGGCAGCGAGAAGCGAATGCATGAAAAGGAAAGGATGGAAAGGAAAGGATGGAAAGGAAAGGATGGAAAGGAAAGGATGGAAAGGAAAGGATGGAAAGGAAAGGATGGAAAGGAAAGGATGGAAAGGAAAGGATGGAAAGGAAAGGATGGAAAGGAAAGGATGGAAAGGAAAGGATGGAAAGGAAAGGATGACAGCACAGCACGACGACCAGTTCGGAGGCATAGTGCGCACCGCGTTGCTCGACGCAGCTCGCGGCATCGCGCATAACCAGCCAGCCTGCCTGCCTGCCTGCCTGCCTGCCAGCCAGCCAGCCAGTGGCGGTCGCCGCACGGCGCCAGCGAGCACCGGCAGGGTGGCACACACGAGCAAACTTACCTCCGCGTTGGACACGGGACAGGCTCGGCGCAGCAGGCCGAAGGCGACGTAGGACACTTGAAAGATGTCGGGCCGCTCGTCCGGGTCGGGCTCCAGGCAGTAGCCTGCAGAGGCACGACGAGCAGACGACAGTGACACGTGGACGGCAGCGACAGCGGCGGCGGCGGTGGCTGCAAGCTCGTGGTGAGCTCGGCCCGAGAGCTCGAGGGGCGGTTCGCAGTTCCACCCATTGTGCCCTCAGCCCGGCATTGGCTGCAACGCTTACGAATGAGCTTATGAAGGTCCCTCGAGTAAGTCGACACATCTGGAATGTTGAACGAGCCGTTCTCAATGGCCACTGAGCTCTCGCCGAATGGAAGGGAGCAAAAGCACAGTCTGTACAGAGTCACGCCCAGTGCCTGCAAAAACAGATCCGCGCCGAATCGAGGCAAGGCCACAACAAAACAGTCGCAGGGGGACCGCATTGCAAGGTGCTAAACGGTACCCAAATGTCAGCCTTGGTGGTGATCCTCTTGCGACAGTAAAGGTTGACCATTTCCGGAGCCCGATGCGACAGTGTGGTGTATCTACAGCAGCAATAACCACGCAGCCTTGTTGGCTAGCGATTCTTTCTCGGTTGCCTGGCATTAAATGGCACCTGCCGTGAACTGAACTGGGGTCATTCTCAACCACAACTGAATGAAGTTTCTGCACGATTCATCGCTTTCAGCTCAGCCAACCATCAGCCAATGGCAACGACCTTTGCAATGGCTGCACTGTTTGCGCAAAACGGCGACTTTTGGACCAAGCAGTCGTAGCAGCTTTCTGAGGGTGATTTATGCACAAGTTAGATATCTTCTTTTGCAAGAAGGGCCACGCGAGGTGCAAATCCGCCGAAGCCTTAGCCCAGGGTGGCAGATTTCTCTACCCAGGTCGTTCTCTCAACTCACTTGCATGTACTGCTGCATGTATTGATGACATCCGCACATGGATGGCAGCAAATTTTCTAAAACTAAATGATGATAAAACTAACTTACTAGTTATGGGCAAACCCAGTGTGATCCACAAATTGGAAAGGCTGACTCTCAAAATTGGCTCTGCCAGCATATCTCCAGTTGAATCAGCTCGAAATCTAGGTGTCATATTTCAAAGCGACCTCTCGTTAGACGACCATATCAGCTCCACAGTCAAATCTGCCTATTTTCAGCTTCGTAACATTGCTAAAATTCGGGTTTGTTTAGATAAGGATACCATGTCCAAGTTGGTCCATGCATTCGTGACATCCCGTCTCGACTTCTGCAACTCACTGCTCGCTGGCCTACCAGCATGTACGATCCGGAGACTGCAGCTGGTGCAAAACTCCACAGCTAGGCTTGTCTGTCGTGAGTGTCGCAGTTGCCACATCACACCACTTCTCGCCGACCTGCACTGGCTACCAGTCAAGCAACGGATTGACTTCAAGGTTTTGTCGCTCACTTTCACGTCCCTTGATTCTTTGGCTCCAGCCTATCTCTCAGATATACTCCCCCATCAGGCCAAGCATCGCACCACCCGCTTTTCGGAATCCAACAGTCTACGAATACCTCGTACAAACCTCAAATCCTTTGGAGACCGTGCATTTAGTTCGTATGCTCCTAAAGCCTGGAACTCTCTCCCGACCTGCGTCAGAACATCCCCTGACCTGACATCTTTTAAAAAGAATTTAAAAACGCCTATTTAGGGCAGCATTTAGTGGGTCCCTGTGATTCGTCCTTATGTGCTTATGCGTGCTGACACTGTGCATGCTGCCACTAAACACATTTGCATGCTGACCCTGTGCATGTCACCCATAACCATGTTATTCATTTTGTTTGTTTATCAAGCATGATTTTACTCACGATTCAATTGCATTTCCCTTTGCAGCAAATGTAAAGCGCCTAGAGAGTGATTAAGTTCTCTGAGGGCGCTTTATCAAGTGCATTATTATTATTATTAATGCTCGCTTGATGGAGCTGCTTATTACAGCATTTAGCGGGTCCTTGTGATTAGTTCTTAGTGTACTTGTATGTGCTGACACTGTGCCTGCTGCTACAATCCATAGCCACATGTTGACCCTCTGCATGTCACATCTATCAATGTTATGCTTGATGACATTGCGAATGTTAATAATAATAATGCACTTGATAAAGCGCCCTCAGAGAACTCAATCTCTTTCTAGGTGCTTCCACTAATCATTTGGTCTCGCTTTCTTTACAGCACCTGTAAAGTGCCTAGAACGAGATTAAGTTCTCTAAAGGGCACTATACAAATATCCTATTATTATTGCTGTTATTACTACTTTACGGTAAGCTGCCACTTCTTGAACCGTTCAGAATGGCCTTCAAGCCATTCCCTTAGAAAGCTTTCAGTGAGATTAGGGCTACAAGTGTCACGGGTGTCATGTCATCTCTGTTACCTTGGCATATACACTGACAAGCATACCTCTGTTTAGTAGAAGGGCACCGGCTGAATGGAAAACAGCAGCTCAGAACAACCAATCAGACAAACGCTTTTAATTGACAACCAAAGTGATGGCCACACGAGGCAGAGCCATGTACGAATGAATGGTTTGCGAAAAGAACACCAGGGCAGCCACGAGCAGGCCGCGTCAGCTGACTGAGGTCCTTCGTCCCACTGGTATGCAGGCATCACATCAAGGGGGAAGGCATCACAGCAGGAGGGAGGACGGGGGGGGGGCTACAGGGTGAGCAACATGGCAGAAAACGAGTGCCAGCTGCTGCACCAGCTGCTATTTGCAGATTGCATATTGCAGAGGAGAGTCTCGGGCTTTGAGGGCCCGAGGCCTGCAATGCACCCGCCAACAAAGCACTCCAACTGGTTGGCTGCAGACTTTCTCTCCAGCTTTATTACCACCAACCAAGTAGAGGTACACGAGCATTAGCCGGTTAGACATCAAAGTGGAAATTCGATAGCTAAGCCTGCCCCCCAATAACGAAAGTGCCTAGGAGAATAGTGCCTCGGACGACGTTGCAATAGTTTCGACACAACCAGCGTGATGCACAGAGCCGGTCGAAGCCGAACAAAAGACCGACCTAAACCAGTGACCAAAAAGGCTGCACTCGCTGCGATCTCACCGAGCGATTTCCTCTTCGACCACGTGAATTTCGTCTGTCTCACTCGGAAAGAAGAACTTGCAAGTAGCACTGCCGAAGTCGCACAGAGCGTAGTGTCCTGCATCGGTCTTGAGGATGTTCTCTGCCTAGCCGAACACAGTGAGGTCAGCGAGGACTCTCGTTAGTTTCTATCCGGAATCGAGCGGCCTGCCGGGCACTCGGCGGCAGCGGCGCACCCATTAGCGCCACCAGCAAAGAGCACCTACTGCGTGATTTTGCGCTGCAACAAGCGCTCACAGCGGCGGCAGTGTGGCACCTTGAGATCGCGGTGCACGATGGGCGGGTAGCAGAAGTGCAGGCAGGCGACAGCCTCGCAGAGGTCACAAAAGATCTGCAGCACGACCGCTTCGGGCAGAGCGCTGTTGCTGCCGCCGCCGCAGTCCGACTGCAGCTGCTTTGCCACTGGGCCTGCAATGAAGCGTGCGTCGAGCGTCTCCAAATCATGCGACAGCCGACTCAGCCAGCAGCGTCCAAGGGCGTTCGATTGATGCGCTCGAGACGGCGCTCGAGCTAATGGACGGCAATGAGAAAGCCAGCATGGCAGTCTGCCACATTCATTCATTCACGTCAATGATTCGAAGTCTTGTGACGATGGCTAATCGCTATGAACAAGCCTATTGTTTACACGCCTCACACGACATGCTACGTCACGAGCAGCACTGTCACGGTATCACACGCACGTGAGCACACACACACACATGCACACACACACACACATGCACACACACACACACACACACACACACACACACACACACACACACACACAAACACACACACACACACAGCAGAGTGCTCGTCATCGCTTGCTGACAGAGTGCCAGGTTTCGGTAACAGCCACCACGAACGTTTTTTGCCCATATTGTAAGAGAGATCGTGAATGGTTTGTGGAGATCAATTAAACGAATATCTCAAGGCTGAATATAGCAGGGATAGATAACAAAACTGCACGAATAAAAACTGCTTTCATTGAATCAGGAGTCAATACATTTCCAAAAAGGGCTCTCCAAAGGCCTCAACAAAGGTTCAGCAAGCTGAAAGAAGGAACGACACTGGCCAGCAACGCAGGGAAGCAGGCCGATGCAAACAACGCGGCACGCAGTGCAAGAGGGGGCAAAAAGAGGAACTATGTGTGTAGGGAGGGGACACCGAGGGAGACAGACACACATTTCAAGACGAGAGAGAAACAAACAAAATAGAGAGACAAAGACGGAGACTGAGAGTGAGATAGAGAGAGAGACAGACAGACAGACAGACAGAGACAAAGAGGGAGGGAGAGAAAGAAAGAATAACACAGAAAGAATGACAGAGAAAGAGAGAGAGAGAGAGAGGGAGAGAATGGGAGCAACAGAAAGTAGGACAGGCAGAAAGAAACAGAAAGAAAATCAGAGAGGTGGAGAAGTACACAGAGCCGGACAGACTGAGAGACTAATGGAGAAACACCACACAGAGACTAACAGATTGGCAGACAGAGACATGAGGGAAAGAGAGACAGGGAGATAAGAGACAAACGTAGGCAGAAGCAGAAGCAGAGGCAGGGGAAGGTGGAGAGAGAGAGAGAGAGATACAAAAAGACAAGTCAAACAGTCGATGGGTCATAAGTGAACACGAATACGGCCGAGCATCATATATTTCCGTGCGTACGACGGTTGGGGGAGAATGAGCCCCTCATGCTGACACTCTGTGAGCCCATGTCCACAAACAGGCAAAGGCAAGAGCCAATCTGTACCTGAACAAAACTCCATAAGGATGAGCACTTCCCAGACGCCGTTGCTAAGCTGGGTGATGGACGAGTCTAAATACTTCACGATATTCTTGTGATGCATAAAGGAACTCTGCAACAAAGAAGTGTTGAGAACATGACAGCTGCTGGATCTGAGCACAGTCGCAAGGTGCTCACACTGAACGGCCCAGATCATCGATTTGAGTATAACAGGCAAATTTTTATTCTTCACTGTAAGCTGAATGAAAGATGATACGGGTCCTCTGCTGCTAAGTAATGGAAGTTATTAAAATACAGATCTTACCTTATTTTTATAGATCATACCAGTACTATAGAACTTTTTGCAGCAAATGTAAAGCGCCTAGAAAGAGATTGAGTTCTCTGGGGGCAGCGCCTAGAAAGAGATTTGAGTTCTCTGGGGGCGCTTTATCAAGTGCATTATTGTTATTATTATATTATTATAACGTGTTCCGAATAGCAATACGGGAAAGAAGTCTCTGTGAAGAGGTCACTGGATGGCAAGCAACCAAGCAACCAACCACATCGGTCACCAACAACGGTTAGAGCCATATGCACCCGACAGCTGCATCGTTAGCACACCAATGGCACCTATACCTAACCGACAGATCCATCACAGATGCTCGGATGTCTCCTGCTCGATATTTCAAGTGCCTCGAGGCAGGCGGCAGCTGCAGTATGGGTGAGCAGTTTTAGACAAGGAGCTGGCACATCAACAACAGGTCAGCAGCACCACAAGTGCTACCACAAGTACACATCAGATGGTCGTAACAGCCTGGTGAGGTCAGACAACAACTGCTGACCGATCGTGTTCGTACAGCTTGCAATAATAGTCGTAATGAATCATCACTTCGGCTGAGCCACTGCCAAAGCTGCAGATCACAGCAAATGGGGGTTGGCAGAGATACACACTTCAATCATCTAACCGATCAATCGAGAAGAGAATGCTAGGGGAAGGAGTGCACATCTGAACGGCACTCCAAAGCACGCAGGCAGGCTCACGAGGCCTCATGCTGTCACCAGCTTTCTCTCTTCTGGACAGCATTACATGTGTGTCGGGCATAAGTCCTCGACAATCACAGCCGAGCGCTGCTGCTTTTGGTTGCATTTTAAGCTGGAAATATTACGCTGACCAGTGAATGGAGCACAAGGCAAAAATGCAATCATGTGAACGCCAAAGCATGAACGCCAACATGGACGCCGTGAATCACCGGAAGTGCTTTCGCTGCCGCAGCTAGACTCGGGCACTCGGCAGCCTGCTGCTGCTGCTACTGCTATGGGGTCACTCGAGTAGCTGCGATCCTATAAGAATCCGCAGTACTAAGCTCAAACGACGACCTGCCTATAACATGGCCCTGTGTGCAGACCATATCTATCAAGTTTCACGGCACTCGGCCTGTGTGTATCTGAGAAAATGGACGGCAAAGCACTCTGCACGAGCATGAGGTTGGTGCTGGCAAGCAATAGGCTTTCTCTTCTTGTCTCTCCCTCTCTCTCTCTCTCTCTCTCTCTCTCTCTCTCTCTCTCTCTCTCTCTCTCTCTCTCCTCTCTCCTTTCTCTCTCTCTCTCTCTCTCTCTCTCTCTCTCCCTCCCAACTGCTTGTTTGTCATCTATCACGTTTTGCATGCACCACGACAACCAAGTCTTGTCTTGTCTGCCCGTGTTAATACATCATCAAGATGACTAGCCTCCTGCCCTTGTCTTGTCTGCCTCGAAGGTGGTCAAACGTATGGCACAAACGCCTAACCGTGCAGCATCTGAAGCCTGTTGCCAGCATGCCGGTGTCTGCCGGCATGCTGGCCGGTTTCCGATAACCAGTTGGCAGTCATTGAGACACCCGATCGCTTTGCCGAGGCAACTGTGCAACTGCAGCATCCTACGGATCCCCACGATCGCTGCGCACGCATGAGGCGGCCTGCCAAAGGAGGAGCCGGTCACCCTACCACTCTCTATCACACTTACATTACACCAAAACGGGGGAGGCAAGCAGCTTGCCCACAGCAGCAGCTGCTGCTCCCAAATTAGGGCAGCACGGCCCAGTCAGCCGGTGGCATGCACCTCGGGCAGCTGGGGGAAGTGGATCAGAGGAAATGCAGCTGCTGCTCCAAAGGACGAACTCGACCGAAGCTCTGCTGACCGGAAAAGGATGGGTGCAGCCGACTGCAGGACAGAGAAAGCTGCGAATTATGCCGGGCACCTCCGGTCTAGCTGTACTGCAGTGCTCAGCGATATTGCTGAGCACGACACTTGACCGGAGCAGTCGCTTGACCGGAGCAAACGTGGCTCTTTGCTCTGAACTTGAAACTCTGAACTCTGAACTTGCTCTGAACTCTTGAGCTAGCAAACGTGGCTCGCCGCTCTTTGCTCTCCTATCGATCGATAAGTTTAAAGCCAAGAAAGACAAATAGAGACATGTCGACGAGCAAACCGAGATACGCTTTGGAAAGGCAGAGCAGGGGGAGGACACGAGAGAGGAGCTCATCATAGCCAATGCTGATGACCACTCCGTCGTTAGAGGCCTGAGGAGGTTGTTGGCATGCCGACAAGAACCGACAGCCTTATCCTGACCGAACTAAATTTGCAACTCCACACACGCGGCAATCTGCATGCAAGCCCAGCAGAAGGCTAGGGCAAGAGGTGGGGCTGCTGCACAATTGCGAAGTGTAGCACAGTAGGCAGAAGAAGAAATCAGATAAGACTGATTATTGACCTGCTCAAAAGCACACGACAAAAGTCACGGCTAGCTCTCGTCGACCTCAGCTGTGCAGTTGCCTTAGCCGATACCGGTAGGCTTGTGCCTGGGGGGGGGGCGGCGGCTATGGCTGTGACGCCTAGCGGATGCTGGTGAAAGCAGCCAACCAAACGACGACCCACGGACGGAAGTGCAGGCTGCCATCGCTAAGGTAAGTAAGCTAGTTTGTGGAGTTACAGACAGAGATACATGATCAATCGCTTTACTTCCTCGACCAATTCGCCAGCTGCCTTGCCCTAAATAGATGGAATACAAAGGGCGACTATGCCAGCTCGACGACTCAATAGCAGAAGCGAAAGCACTCGAAGCGGAAGCACTTGCCTCGCTCGCGACAAGCAATGAGAGCAAGCGCGGCGAGCGGGCCGCCGCCAACCAAACCTGAATTTGAACCTCCTGCTGGCAAACCTTCAGTCGGCTAGTGTCGTTGACAAACATTCTTTTAAGGGCATACGGTCGATTGCCTTGGCCTCGTACACGGAAGACAACACCGAATCCGCCTGCAAATTTGGAAGGTCGAGCGAGCTGTCAAAGGAGCGAGTGTCGTCGACTCCTGGACAAAGAAACAGACTTAACACGGTTGCTTCCACTGCTGCCACAGAATGCTGCTGCCACATTGTACCTGTCTACACTGCAGTGACGCAGAGTGTACTGTTTCCCAGTGACATGAAAGAAACGTGTACGGTCCTGTGTGGCCCTATTCACAGGCGACGGGAGAAGCTTGCTCCCAAAAAACACAAGACACTCGGTCATTGGAATTCGGGACACCCAAACTGTAGGTGGGCGTCTTGCCACAAGTCCCACACGGGCACAGCAGCCTGCCGCTTGGTAGGTGTCAACTGAACAAATCGACGACAAACAATCTATCGCCGGTAGGATCCGGACCGGCGATCCGTAACCGTCCAGAATCGGAACCAAGCTTTAAGGACGGCCAAGCGTTCCAGGCGCTCAGGTAGCAACTGTGCACGGCAAATGCAGCCCGAGAACAGAACAGGCACGTGCTAAGCACGGCTTGGGTGGTTGGGAGTGGCCTTGAAGTGTGAGCCGATACAGCTATCAACTTGTGTGGACTAATAGTAATCTTGCTGCATTGGCGCAGCTAAGTAAGTAGACAGAGATACAAATTTTAAGTAAGTAGACAGAGATACAAATTTTGCTGCATTGGCGCAGCTAAGTAAGTAGACAGAGATACAAATTTTGCTGCATTGGCGCAGCTAAGTAAAGAGACAAAGATACGTAGAACTACAGCTGTAAGACCATGAGTGTGTACACTATCAGCAAACTCGAGCGAATAAAAAGGATAGAAAAGTAAACGAGCAATTCTTTACGATACCATCGTAAGAAAAAGCTAGGAAAAATACAGCACCTAACCATAAACATGAAGGAAGGCCCAGAATTGACGAAATCACCAAAAAACCAGTTTCACGAAGCGCCCCAGCTTTGCCCCGAAGCAGGAGCAGGAGCAGCAGCAGGCAGTTCAGAAGTAGAGGCACGTCACTCCTCTGAGATCAATTGGACGCCGAGCCGAGTCCTAGGAGACAACGATAACAATTTCACAGCCAACGTTACGGGGAGCACCTAACCCTTAATGACGAGCCGAAATATCCGAATGTGAGTGAGAGAGAGAGTGAGAGGGAGAGAGAGAGAGGGGGAGAGTGAGCGAGAGAGAGAGAGAGAGAGAGAGAGAGAGAGAGAGAGAGAGAGAGAGAGAGAGAGAGAGAGAGAGAGAACACCGGCCAAGATGCAAGCCTGGCAAGTGTGGCTGCCTCGGAATGACCAACTGCCCTGGTTTGCTACTCCTCTCCTGAGGAACTTCCGACTTGATGGCCAGCTCGACCGTGCAGGCCTGGCAGGTGACGATCGATGGGTCAAGCAGATCCCGGCCATCGGCCCGGCAGATCTGCTGCCAGGTCGGGCTCGAAAGAGGAAGCTTAAGAGTGCATCTAGCCAGATGCTCCATTGAGGTAGGGTCACACCCCCTGGCCCCCCACCAGCTGTATGCTAACAGCAGGCTCGAAGCTCAATGACCTCGAGTAGCCAAGAACTGCCACTGGGTCTTCTTTGCACAGCGGGCTGAACCCCCACTGAGTTCGTGGGTTCGAGTGCTGTGCTAGGAGTGGAACGAAGCTAATGGTCCTCAGCTGCAACTGAAACAGCAGGCGATTCTAGGGCCGGAGTCCACATACCTCTGAGGAATGAATACTCTGGGATACTGATTATAGTAATAACTAATATTTGTATAGCTCCTTGCGAGAACTGGATCTCTTGCTGAAAGAGATTAAGTTCTCTGAGGGCGCTTTATCAAGTGCAATATTATTATTATTATTATCTATTTCTAAGCACTTTACATTTGCCGGAAAGGAAGTATGTCAACTGATTAGTGCTAGCAACATATAGTTTTAGCAGGTAAGCATAAAGGACAATGCGTACCGACAGAGCACCGATTACCAAATACATGCTATGTACTCAAGTGCGAGCTATGTAGGTGCACGGGAATGTGTGTGACAATAGACATGTAGAGTAGTCCTGTGCACTGCATGGGTTTGAGGGATAGCATATTTTTTCAGCTAACAAGAAGCAGGTCCCCGAAATTCACTGCCAGGCTCCGCGACTAAATAAAAACGGTGACTGACATAGCGAAAGAGTTTTGACCGCGAACCAGTGAGCAGCCACACATGGCAGTGGAAAGGGATGAGCTAACGATGAAGCAGAACGTAACCGACTAAACTCGGCTTTTGTGAAGTAGCTACACATTGCTCAGCAACGACTGTGCACGGCCCTGTTCTAAGCCTCAGTCACTACATGCAAAGGTAAGTACTGCAGCAGCAGGCAGGCAGGCAGAGAAACTAAGGGGCGGGGCACGAACGGCCATCACAGCATGCTAGCGTTGCCCAAGACGTTAAAGTGCGACCGAGGCTACGAAAGCCACGTCGTAAACACGTTATACATATAGTGCACAGTTCAGGGTTGGGGCTGTAGATCTACGCCAGCCATTGCCGCCCACTCACAACATAGAGAAAATCGCCAGCCCTTTGGATTTTCTTCGCATAGCAGCCGGAGTGTCCGTTGTTACATCTACTTGCCCTCTATGGTGGGCTGCGGACCAGCGGGCAACGGAGGCCTGGCGTTCTAGAATTATTTCCATTCGTCACTGTAGATTTAGGTAGGATTTTCCAAAACACTGTTTCGCTAAAACCACCGCACAAGCGCAGCCTGCCCAGGGCGGGAGGGGAACGAGCCTAGGGTGGCAGCCTAGCGTATTCGCTAGTCGTGACAGAGTGGCGGTCGTGCGAAAGTACGACGCTTCGCAACAATGCAGCGAGCAGAGGCAAAGCGCAGTAAATGAGAAGCCAGAGATTACCTTCGGCGATGGTTCCATCTATGACGACCGAGTACCTTCCAACGTTCAGCCGCTTGCCTATCTCGCTGTCGAACGACGAACTTTTAAACATTCTAATTTTTTTCTATCAGTTCACTCCATATGGCAGACGCAGCAGTAGAAATCTACTTTGCATGATATTAGGATAACCACGGTCCTTTTCGTAATTTGGGAGGGTACCTAGTCGCAGGCTCGCGGTTCGCTAGTCTCAAGCAACAGCGGTAAGCCCCAGGCAGCTAGTAGCTTCCGGTAAGCTGGGCGTGCCCTCAGAACTCCCAGTGCACCCTGGGAGGGGGCAGGTTGCCATTGGAGACCAGCCTGGCTGCGGCTTGCGTCTGCTCGCGGTGGGCTGGGGATGGGGGCGCCTTCGCTTACCCCCATCCACCGCTATCCGCAGCAGCTGCTGCAGCAGTCGCCACAGCAGCCGCAGCAGCCACAGCAGCCGCTGCCGCCACAGCAGCCACAACCCGAAACCTCATCGAACCAGATAAGCTGTTTACTGGGCCGTTTATCCTTGGGCGGAAACCTCCGATCGCCAATAACCGTTAACTAGGTCATCTACGCTTCTCAACACTATCGATATTTTGGTAAAGTCTGATATGCAGTTTTTCCAGAAATGTGATGCTTCGTCTTCTTCTCCTATCAGGTGCAAATTCGTTATTCGAGACAACCGGCCCGGCTGTAGCTTTTCCGGGCCATCTGACCACCAAACCTCTGTTGGAGCAATTCGATCCCACCATATTTATCATTAAAGAGCAGATCTTTACTCAACAGAAAGCTCATGTGCGTGCCTATACAATCCGATACTTGCACTTAAGCACCAACAACGAGCTGCGGGTAGACACCAAAAGACGTCTCTTGTTATCCGATACCAAGGGCCAAGCAAATTCAAAGGATGTATACCACTGCATGAATACGATTACCAAGCGTCAGGTAGCGCTTTGCTGCAGAAGCCAGGGCTATTATGCTCGGGTTGAATGCAGTCCTAAGCAGTCGGAATGGCTCAAACCAGCGCCACGCAGACCGACAGCTGGATCTTCAGACGTTAATAATACTAATAATACATTTGTGTAGCCCCCACGAAGAACTTAATCTCTTTCTGGGCACTTTACATTTGCTACAAAGGAAGCATGATTGAAGCGGCGTTAGTAGTAGCACGCTAAATGACAACGAGCATAACATGGTTATGTGACTTTCGCTGGGTCAGCACGTATATACGATTAGTGGCAGCATGCACAGTGTCAGCACGCATAACCATGCAAAGGATGAATCGCTTAGACCCACTAAGCGCTGTGATAAATAGCGTTTTTAGCTTTTTTTATATGTCGTCAAGTAGGTAAACGATTTGATTTAGAAAGCGGGTGGTATGGTGCTTAGCCTGGTGGGGTGTAGATCTCAGAGGTAGGCTGGAGCCAATGAATGGAAGGACCAAAAAATGAGTGATCGAGCCTTGAAGTTCTCGGGTTTCAAAATTTACGCCATCCTAGTCAATTGTCCATTTTATCGTTATGCGTGCTGACACTGATAACAGACTGACCAACCAACTAAACCAACTGACTTGCTTCCTTCCCAGCACAAGTAAAATGCCTAGAAAGAGATTTACTTATCTTCGATGCTATTGTCAGCTCTACGGATGAGCTGCTACTTCCGCGGCACTCACTTTATTGACTGTGCTTCTCACTCAACTACGCTTTCACTTTTTCTTTGTAGCGTGAGATAATAACCGTTGGCTACCACATGCGTACCGAAAGCCACTTAGGCTTTGAGTACATCACAGCACACTCCCCTGTGACACCCACTCATTCTTGGTGGCTTTGTGTAGATACAGAAAGAGATACCTTACAGTACACATGATCAACCACGCTCCATGCCGTAGTCACCCTATTCAAAAATTTGCTTAAGTTGAAATCAGCGAACTTGCAAAGTACTTCAGCTGCTGGGATAGCCAGCCGCGATTTACTTTACTTGTTTAGTTTTAGCTAAATGCACTACTTCGCTTTCGTTCACGAATGTTAGCAATAGTTGTCTTTTGCGAATGCGTCGGCCTTCCGCTGCTGCGTTGAAAACTGATTCCTAGGTCACGTATATGAGCAAAATTATGAGAGAGACTAGCAGGAGACCGACTGACCGGCAGGTTGTCGCTTGCATTGTAGCGGCACACGCCCAGCGAACTAAAAATGCGTGGAGATCATGTTTCTGGTCTTTTCCATTCAGCTCGTCGCCCTCGTTCGACGTGCTTATCTGTACAAGCAAGTGAGCAGATCTGCATGACTCGTTTTGACGCTAAATGGAGTGAATCTCTATAATAAGCTAGGTGCGTTAGTCAATCAGCTCGTCACAGCTAAAGTGTCGCAATTGTATATTACTTTCACTAGATTATGACGTAAAATTGCACGTGGTGGATTATTACGTAATGTTGTGCCCAATGGAACGTCGCGAGAGTGTGAACTTAAAAAATGAGTTTTTCAAAGAATGGCCAACGCCGCATCCCAGCAGCTTTCGCTCTCAGCATTACGACCCAAATGACAATTTTAGAGGAAATCCCCTTCTTCCTTCGGTTATTGACCTTGAGGAAATGGCTGCTTACGCAGTATAATGCAAGGACAGACGATTTCATACAAGTGTTGTGCAAATTCAGTGAAACCATTCTCATTTATCTTTTCGTTGTATCTTTACCTTCGTCGGAAATAGCAAGGCTACTTCTTCCGTTGTCTAAACACCCTTTGTCGCTGGCGCGACTGCGAAGTTGCTGCAGCGTGGTGAGCAAGTCGTTTGAATTTTTCTGCTACCGTCTCTCGAGCAAGTTGAGAGCGGCGCGATTACAATTACCATCAGGAAACAGATTTGCGTAACTTTGTGTGATAAGATCTGTACATTTAAGATTGATATTCAAAAACATTTAAGATTATGTAAGATTGATACAAATAAGTGAGTTTAACTTTTTTCGCTGCAGTGCGCTGCGTTTATCCGTTTTGTTAAGTTCGCACGCACTATTTCCATCTTCCGGAAACGGACACACAAATTTTCTGCTGGATCTGCTGCAATTTTTTCTGTTTCAAATTTGTCCTGTCTTGCGAGACGGGCTAAAACCTTGTAAATGGATAACAATGACAAGTTCACAGTTCACGCAAGTCCGCAATCTCCAGCAATCACTGCGTAGGTTTAGCAGTGCAAAGCTCTTGCGAGGTTGCTCTATGCTGTTAGGTTCACAGAATCTTCGCTGTGGCAAACGCTGTCGAGTCAGTAAAGGTATCCTGCTTTATCCACATAACTGACCGAATTACTGGGCGTGGGTAACGCAATTAGCAAGCGGCTTGGCATAGGAAATATATTGAATGTTGCTTATAGATAAGCGACCGGAAGTTGACCGCTAACGGTAAGAGAGCTGCAGCAGATTGGCCAGAGGTTAAAGTGGTCTACAGCGAGTCAGCACTCAAACCTGTGAGCGATTTATATGTCAGCAACAAACTGAAAGCGTTGGCTGCATTGAGATCACCCCAGTCCTCACCGCAGCCTCTGGTGCGTCCGAGCAACGAGGAAGGAGGAAGCGCCGTCGAGGGAGACCGGATGCTGCGACCTCAGGCTGCTGCTGTCTGCTGGCAGCTCTCGTCGTTTCGCAGCGAAGTTCCTAAAAAACAAGCTTCTCTTACAGCGCATGTAAAGTGCCTAGAAGGAGATGAGTTCTCTGAGAGGGCTATAAAAAATGTAGTATTTTTATTAAATAAGGAGCGACGCCATGTTAGCGCATCCGGCTCCGCTCCGTTCAAGTTCGCACCAGCGGTGGGAGCCACTTTCAAGTGAGCTCTTTCACTAGAAAATTTACTCGTGTCGACCGCTTTCTAAAAGTGCTACCCGTCTTGGCAACTAGTAAAGAATTTTAAGAGATAAGCTCTCTCGTCGATTCGTATACTGCTCACAGGATGTCACTGGAAAAAAAGGGAGCCATTTGTTGATCTTTTCCACCTGCGTAGTATGCGGTACGTTGGCTTAAGGTAGCGGTACCGTCAAAAGAGACACACCCACCCGTCCGTCCGTCCGTAGCAACGGCAGTACCAAACGTATGTAGGTAGCATTGTTAGCTTCGAATTGTACCCACACTCAGAGTTATATTGTAAACATTTAAAATTTCTGACGACGTTAGTATGCAGTATATTGGTTGAGCAAACTGCTCATCTACCTGTGGTGCTGAATAGCTGCAGTTAGCTTTTAGCTTATTTTAATGCTTCAAAGTCAGGAGACGACGTAACTGCAGTCGGCAATGGTTCCAGGCTTTGGGAGCATATGAAATAATACCGCGGTCTCCAAAGTTTTGAGGTGTGTTTGCAGTGTAATGTGTGTTCTTATTTTGCCCATGAGAGCTAAATCTCTACCCTGGCGCTTCATAACTCACTGCAAGAGAATCAATAAACAAGGGTTAATATGATGCACTATTTCACGTTTAGGTGCGCATGCAACAGCACACAAGTACCATACTCGGCCAGCATGCTTAAAGCACACGCGAAGACTCTTTGAGCACCGATTAGAAGGACCCCTTTCCACTGATTCGCACTTTGTAGCGTGCACAGGTAAGCACGTAAAAGCACATAGAAACAGAGCAGACAAGTTCACTGGGGTGCAGGTAAAGCGTACGGACGGGTTTTTAGCCGAGACTTGTGCGATACAAAGGAACTGCAAGCGGTCACCGAGACCGTTTTTGGTGGATTTTGGTGGAATCTGGTGGATGCAAATCGAAGGCCCGATCAATCGCCCACAAGGATCGCAATTTAGTACTAGGAACGGGAGACGACTGGAAGTGCCGAGGAGCGGCATAAGCACAGCGGAAGAGCAAGGAGGTCGGACAGGTGGCACATTCGTGTAAGCGAGTGAGGCGACCTGTAGGCTACACTGAGGGTCCAGAAGTGAATTCTCTTCTCGATAGGGAGCCAATGAAGCTCTGACGGAAGTGACGTGGCGTGGCAGGCGAGCCAGGGCGCGGGAAAGGAGTCCTGAAGATTAAGGGCGCAGGAAACGAGTCGTGAAGAAACAGTAATTACAGCAATCTAGACGCAATGTAACAAACACTCGGCGAACTAGTTTGGCTGTCGCATTCTTATCTAAGCAGGCCGTGGCCCTGATTATGGCGACGTTCTCAATTTGAAAATTGACCGACTTGACCTGAAAATTGACCGACTTGACTGCGGAGGAGATTCACTCATCAGATGACAAGTCGTTTTGGAAAAGTTCGCCAAGGTCACGACATGACATCCCCGGATTGATGCTAGCGGACACAATCTTGAAGGCGTTTTCCAGCTTCGGGATGAGACTAAGGCTTGCCCGTAGCTGTTCGGTTTTACTTATCATCTGCTAGCTTCAGCAAGGAAGTAACCATCCAAACGCGAATGTTGTCGATATAGAATGTGATGGATCAAACGATTCGGACGAGGAACTCCGTTCTTTGTCGAACGGCTGTACGCGAGGCTAGCACCTGAATCTGGGTAAGGTTGTCTTCACGCCCGGCGGAGGGCTCTTGTAGCCCCAGCTAAACAAATCTGCCCCCCTCCGGCTGGTAATCGAAGCTGCGAGCGGAAGACACTTTGCCCAGACTGAGGCTCATAACCATTCTTAATAAACCGAGTCCGAATGCTGATTAAAGCTTCAAGAGCTCAGACGAAGTCTTCTTGGACTTTTGAGTGTTCACGCTTGGATGGCAGCTAGCTTTCTCAAATTGAATGGTGACAAATCCAACTTATTAAGTACATGCAAACCAAGTACTTCCCGGAAACTGAACAGCTTAACTATCCATATGGGGTCTGCCAGCGGATTTCCTGTAGCACCTTTGCGAAACCTGAGTGTTCCCTTCCAAAATGACTTTTGACTTGATGAGTACACCAGCTCCATAGTCAAGTCTGCCTATTTTCAGCTACATGACAACTCGAAAATATCGGGCTCTCTGGGATGAGCAAACTGCAGCCAAGCCGGTCTCTGCATTTAGGTGATGTCGGCTAGACTTATGTGACTCACTATTCGTAGATCTTCCTGCCGTGCAAAAACACGCATACAGTTAGTAAAAATACTTGGCAGCCAGACTTGGCTGCTGCACGCGTCGCAACTGCCATGTTACAACACTGCTCGCCAATCTGCACTGGGTCCCAATCAAGCAGCAGCGCATCAGTTTAAAAATTGTCACTGCACCTTTTGATCCCTACTGATTCTCTGGCTTTGGCTGTCTACCTGTCTACTTTGAACTATTTTCACTGCATGCTTCTCGTCGCACCAGCTGCTCTTCTGACTCCGGTCGATTACTTGTGCCTCTAACTAACTTCAAATCTCTCGGAGACCGAACCATCCTTTACTATGATACCAAAGCTTGCAACTAACCACTGACTGACAGTAAGTTATCTCCTGATTTAACGAAATTCAAAATATGCTGAAAACCTACCTGGCCCACATCGCCTGTGCTCTGTAGGAGTGAATTGTCCCTTTGTTTGGTTTTGCTATAGGAATGAACAAGGGCAGCAGCTGCATGTTTTTGTACAGCACCCCAGAAACATTGTGATTTGCTTAGATGTGTAATGACTGAGTGAGTGCTACAAACCGGTGGTCCTACTAACTGGAGGCCATGAGTCTTTATGTACTTGTGCATACTTGTCGTAGCATGATCATTGTGCGTTTCGGATTGTTGCCTAAGCCGGATACCTTGCTGTTCATTAGCTGTTAGCTGTCGCTTCTCTAGAAGAGACTTGGAAAATACTTGAATAGAGATCAATTTCTCTTAGGCCGTTGTGCAAAATATTTATTAATATATTTGTATGTCTATCCGCCCAAAAATAATGGCTCCAGTGTGAAGAGTCGTCGTCTTCATGAATCAATAGACTAAAAAATGACTGACATTTGGGACCTCGACAAATCTGGTCGCCCCCTTTAAAACAAAAATGACAGCCTCCACTGAAAACCAAGCCTGAGCGTGCATGCTCGCCGTTCTAACAACCCTAATTGCCCCATCTAACATATTATAGGGCCTCTTGAAAATACGTGTACCGAAGGCTCGCGGCACTATGCAAACTATTGAGTTCGCAGAGTGCCATGCTTATTTAAGCCGCTTCTTCACTTAGCTTTCTGCGCCCGCCACTTTTTCGTCCATCTGACTGAGTGGCAGTTTGCGGGCAAAAAACACCGTCCATTTGTTTCATTTGTATTCACAATGTATACTCTAAACTGTCCACCATTTCAAAATTCATGTTCACTCACTTTCCAATGTAATCCACAAGAACAATGAAGGCTTTACGAAGACGAAAGACAGATGTACCTGCGCTTTAATCCCTGTGGTTTTATTTAATTGATGACACTGCCCCTGATCGCTGTACGAGTGGGCTGTGACACTCGATGTGGTAAGCAGCCGGGCCTATTAGTGGTTGTTTTGCCAAGGGAGTCGGGGGGGACTCCGGTGGGCGAGAGGGGCGAGGAGAGTTGTGCTTCGCCCTGCTCCGTGTGTAGGTGGAATAAACTGGTGGTGTTGCACGCCGGCTAGCGTTCTGTGCCGTTCGCGACGATAATTCAGGCTACAATCCCTACCTGTCTTCGAGCAACTTCAGCACTGAAATGTGCTAGAGATCACGAAAATGTATGTAATTTTCATTAAGTCTTCCTTCTGCCATTTCATCCAAGAAACTTGAACGATCGATGGCCCTGCCACTGAAAGATTAAATCAATTCATCAGATCTTAATAGCACGTTCTAATCGAGATTTCGAGCTAACAGTCCGCAGAAACCGCTCTGCTTCGGCTTAAGTACGACTTTCCTAAGCAATATTGATCAGGGCAGGGCCTCTCTGCTGAGACTCCTAGATCTATCAGCAGCGTGCGACACCATTGACCACCAGATCCTTCGGGAGCGCCTTTCAACTCGCCTCAGTATCGCTGGCTCAGTATGCGTTAAGCTGGCCTAGGTCCTACCTCAGAGAGAGATGTCATAGTGTAGATGCCTGTAAGCAGCTAACGGTCACATTGGGGCCCTCATAGTAAGGGCACAACACAGAGCTCAGGCTCAGGGTCCTTTTCATGATGTGCACTCTCCCTCAGGCCGATTTAATCTTAAAAGACAATCATCTTGACTTTTAGTTTTACGATGACGATACCCAGCAGTACCTATTTCTCGGCCGTTCCAAGCCTTATTCCTCGAGTGACTCACTAAATGTCCTTGTTGCCTGTATCGACGACATTCGCGTTTGGGGGGCTACTAATTTCTTGAAGCGTGGCGATGATACGACCGAACCAATAGTTATGGGAAAACCTAGTTTCATTCGAAAGCTGGAAGACCTGGCTCTCAGGATTGGTTAATTTAGCAGCACTCTAGTGAGATCGTGCAGTAATATTTTCCTTAGATGGGTAAATTCCTTCCACTGTCGAGTTAGCCTATGTTCAACTAAGGAGCAGTGCCAAAATCAGGGCCTGCTTAGACGAGAGTGCGAGAGCCACCAAACTGTAGGTGCCTAGGTGATCGAAACTCACTTTATTCGAGACTTCTGGCCTGCGCCCTTAATCGTCTGCAGCGGGTGCAAACTGAGCGGCTTAACTGGTCTCTCATCAGCGATGAAGCTGCCACATCGCATCACTTCTGTCTGAGCTTCACAGTCTCGCTCTCGAGAATAGAATTAACTATTAGATCCTCAGTCTGACATGCAGATCACTTCAGTCACCTGTACCAGCCTTGACCTATCCGACATCTTTGCTCCTCCATCACGTGCTCTCGAACTTTACCCGCCACTTAACCTGCGGTCATCTCACCGTCCCTCGCCACACTAAACTGAAATCTTTTGATGATCAAACCTTCAGCACCAATGAATCGAACGTTAAGCCAGAGGTCTTACTAACCCATGGCCTAGAGAGGCTTCATGTTTGCATTAGCATGCTAGGCCAAGCAGTATGCTTGCGTTTGTTTGTTTTGATACCGTACTTATAACCAGCCCTTTGGTATTTAATCTCTTGAAGTGAGTTGGAAAGGTCTGGATAGTGATTGCGTTTTCTTAAAGAGCTTACAAATCGACGTGTTATTACTATTACACCCTGCATTGCTGGCATTCCCATTTGGATGGCAGCAAACTTTCTCAAACTGAATGACGATAAAAGCCACCCTAATAGTTGTATGTAAATCTAGTGTTACTCGAAACTGGAAAGTATGGGTCTCAAAATGTGCTCGGCCCGCATACCTCATGGAGTTTCTGCACGAAACCTGGGTGCCCCGATGTCCATTAGCAGTCCGACCGCATCCTTCCGGTCAACCAATGGGGGGGGGGGCCTGTAGCCCTCATTGCCTCCCTCCGCCGTCGACGGCAACATTCTCGTCCTGATTGGGCTTTTTCCGGCTACTAGATAGTGCTGCGAGTTACCCCGAGCAACGGGAGCTAAAGTGGCTCAGTTTAAAGCGACACAGTGGTGCTTTCGAGAGGTGGCAAGTATTCGCGGGTAAAGCCGGAATGCGTACGAACGAACCTACCGAGGATAAGGAGGCGCCTGAACGATGACCTCACGTTAGCTAGCCAATCGTTAGCCGCCCTTCCTAGCGAGGCTGCGGCCGCTTCTCTGCGTCTTGCCGGCCAGTGTGCACTAGAGAGCGTCGGCCGTCCGGTCAGAGAGCCTCACGGCTGCAGACTGAGAGTGTGCGGATGCCAAGCGAGGCCGCCGGTCAGCGGCACTCGATGACTGTAAGCACAGGCCGCCGGCACCAGTCAACCACTGTCACTGTCACTGGCCACGCTTCGACCTCTCATCTGCGAAGCAGCGGAACAGCACTCAGCGAGAGCGCACCTGCTGCCAAGCCGATGCGCTCAGCACCTACACCGTGTGACCTGCCGGCTCCCGCGACGCTGCAAGAGTAATTATTCACGTCACTGACCACCATGTCTCGAAATGAAGGTGACTAATACTAAAATTAGCATTAATGGAGGCTCGTAATTCTCGAACTCGCCAGGTGGAGAGTGTACTCGGAGGGGCTTTGGGAGGGAGAGATTAGCAAGCTTAACACAGAGCGAGAGAGAGAGAGAGGGAGAAGAGAGAGAGAGAGAGAGAAGAGGGAGAGAGAGAGAGAAGAGGGAGAGAGAGAGAGAGAGAGAGAGAGAGAGAGAGAGAGAGAGAGAGAGAGAGAGAGAGAGAGAGAGAGAAGGGAGGGCGTTCGAAAGAATCTGTACAGGTGCAGCCACTTGGCATTCTGTTTCCACGTATTTTCGGGATGGATTGCATTGCGTCGAAGCTCTAATTTTGATTCTGCTCCAAGTAATTAGCCAGCCAACCTTCGGATTCGGTCGAACTTGCAGGGCAAGCTCCAATGTTCAACCAGGCCGCTGCCGAAAGCCACAGGCCAGCAAACTGCCACAGTCACCTCAGACAGCCCCCAAAATAATTTTTCGATTATTTTATAAGCAATACTGGTGCTGTAGGATAGAAAATGAAGTCGCAAGCCATAGCTCGACTGCGCCATCTCCACCACCACACGGCAGGTCATTTTAACAGAATGTCGGATGTCTTAAGTGTTTTCTGGTGAAAATCTCAAGTCAGTGCAGCATGTCCGCTGAAACAAGTTCTTCCGAGTTCGTCTGGCTGTATTGACATGGCTCAGCTTTAAGCAAACGAACTATAGGCTAGTGGCGATGCATACGGTCTACTTCCTGTTCTTTCCGTAGCAAGTCAGCTGAGCTGATGAGTCGATAGTCTGAGGTGAGGGGTGCCATGAACTACTAAGTTCCTCTGAAACGACGAGCATACAACGTTACTCGATGGCATGCAAACGAGTGGCGAACATGTTATTACTAAGAGCCATACCTTGTTGCTTTTGAGCCCAGCTAGAACAGTTCGGATCACATCAAATCGAGGGCATGGGCTAATATCGCCCATCAAAAACTTGGCTGCGAATTCATTGGGCTTCTTAAGAGTAGCTCTGACAGTATTCATTACCTGACCACAATTTTCTCATGTACGGCAAAACCTGTATGTTTTTAACTCCAGAAATTTCGCATTTTGGAGATTTTGCCATCTAATGTGCTGATTATCAGATTGTTTTGTATCACAAATAAGTGAACAGCCGTGAATGGCCACACAAGTCAACTATGACGATGGTCAACTACAGTGAATTAATACTACTTACAATAAAGACGGAATATGACTAATTCCATTCAATAAATTTGCGTGCGTTTTCAGAATATGATACATTTTGTGAATCTTAATGAATTTAAAGCTTCTCTCAGCTCTTACTAAATAATTGTTTTGAATCTTGGCGTTTCTGTACAGCCAGAGGTGAAAGGTTGCGGACGACGACGGTCATTTATTGTCAACCAGGTAGCAATCCCGGCGTTACCTTGGACTTTTCTTACTTTCTCCTGATGTTTTTTAAACAGAAATCGCCATCCACTCATTCTGGAGGATTTCAGCGTCCATTTTTTCCACTCGCCTAACGCGCTGTGTTCCAGATTGCATTCACTGTCCGAGTCTGTCCGGCCGGATCGATCCTCACACGATCGCTTTCCAGCTTATACACACACATACAAAAGGCTCTCACTCCCAAATTATCTCATGATTGAAAGCTATCCACCCATATCCTAATGTTATGTAATGTATCTCCGTCTGTAACTCTACAAAGCCATATAGACTGTGTGGGTGTTACGCAGGACAGTTTTGTATGGAGCACTCACAGCCCAGGCGGCTTTCGGTAGCATTCGGTAGCCAACAGACTTCGTCTCTAGCAACAAAGAGAAAGTGGGAAGCATAGCAGAGTCAGGAGAGCAGTTAAGGTAGTGAGTAGCATGGAAGTAGCAGCTCTGGACCGCTGAAAAGGATGAGCCATAGTCGGCAGTAGGAGAGTATTTGTCGTTGCGTAAGAATTGTGGAAGCGAGTTCCACAGTCAACGACCTGCAGAGCTAAAGCTTCTGTCGTCAACGGTCTTTGAGCAGAAGAATGGAACAACTAATTTATTGTCCACACAGGACCTGAGGGCGTGAAGAGGCTGAAACTGGTGCAGCAGTTCAGCTAGGTACGATGGAGCCAAGCCGTGGTGGGCCTTGTAGGTCAGCATAAGAACTGTGCTCTGTATCCGTTGCTCAACCGGCAACCATGCTAGCTCTTTCAGCAAAAGCGACACGTACTCAAACCTCTGGGACTTAAAGACTAGCCTTGCAGCCATATTCATAGCCAGCTGCAGTGGCCTAATAGCTTTCTTTGGCAGCCCAGCCAAAAGGGAATTACAATAATCAAGCCGAGACAGAACTAAGGAGCTAGTTAAATGTTTTGCAAGCCATTGTGAAAGACAGCTCCTAATCTTGGATAGGGATCGGACGTGGTGGCTAGCTATAGAAGCAGTCTTCTAAATGAAGCTTTACAAATTTAGGCAGCTCTCGAAAACACCTAAATTTCGAGCACCTGAGAATGGTCGCACAACAGCATCACTTATTAGAAGCGAAAAGCCTTTTAATCCAGTCTCGCGGTTTGGGTATCATTTGAGCAGCAGTTCGGTTTTATCGTCATTCAGTTTCAACAAGTTTTCCGACATCTAGGATCGAATGTCGCCAAGGCAAGCATTCAGTTTCTCAGTTTCGGCAGCAAAGTCCGACGGTTTGAATGACAAATACAGCTGAGTATCGTCAGCATAAAAGTGATATCCTATTCCATAGGCCTTAATCACTTTTCCTCGGAGGTTGAGTATAAATGGAGAACAGCAAGGGACCGAGTACGAACCCTTGAGGGATTCCACAGATGACCCGTCTCGTGTGTGAGAAATGACCCCCACACGACACGGATTGAACACGATCGGACAAGTAGGATTTAAACCACACCAGTATTTCGTCTGCCAGACCGATCGTTGTTCTCAATCGCTCAAGTAGAACATCGTGATCAATGGTGTCGAAGGCAGCTGACAGATCTAGCAGAACTAGGGCAGTGACGTTCCCGTCGTCGTTGCCACGTAGAATGTCATTTGTTAACACGGAGGAGAGCAGTTTCAGTGGAGTGCTGCCTCTTGAACCCTGATTGAAATGTTTCTCACATTCCATTCTTGTAAATATGTTCAACCTGCTGCTTAGCAACAATTGTTTCGAGCATCTTTGTCAAGAAAGGAAGAAGGGAAACTGTGCGGCAGTTTGCAAGGATCTCTGTATCTAATCCAAAGACTTTTTAAGTATGGGTTTAACGATTGCCGATTTGAAGGATTTGGTGACGACCCCTTTTCCCAAAGAAGCATTACAAATCTCGGTTATGGCAGGGCTAAGAGGGTCTGCCAGTGAAGATGATGGTATATGGTCTTCAGGAGACGAGCTCTTTTTGCTAGACCTTATTAAGGTAGCCACATCGTATGCAGAAACCTCGGAAAACCTTTGAAAGAAGGTCACAGGCTTCGATTCCGCAATTGCTTTAGTCGGTGGGGGCTTCGTGGAGGCACGAATGTGCACAGTTTTTTCAGTAAAGAAGGCTGAAAACTTTATAATTACCCCTTTCTAGACATCTGATCGTATGCTGATTCCATTTTCCATGGGGAGTGCGATCCTTCATTATTCAAAGCAAGCGGTGTTAATAGTCGTTAAGGTTCTTCTGACGCCATACAAATTGGGCAGTTGAATAATCTAACCTTCGATGCACTTTAGCTAAGCTCATGCTCGCTTTTATAGAGACACTGTTGAATAACAGATAAATAACCTAAAAGTGTGCATATAAAAATCTTCTTAACTGCTCAAGACATGCATACCATCCAGAAATGATAAAAAGCGATTCAGCGTTTTTCGAAATTTTCCTTAGCTAAGGTAGAACCGATTTGAGACTCACTCGTCACACTGTCATCCCTTCTTCCTCATGACTTCCACCTTAACAACTTTCGTCACGTCTCCGTTACACCGTTCTTAAGCTAGACTTCTAAAAGACCCAGCAGCTACACGATTGCATCAGCTCTAGCTAGCTAGTTCCAATCGATATTTGGTGTTAACTATTCCTCAAAACTGCTCTGCTGCTGGTTTAGAATGATCTAAAAAGAAATAAAAGTTCATTTTCATAACACCCACAGAGAACTTAATCTCTATCCAGGCGCTTTACATATGCCGCAAGGGCTTGAGCAGCCCGACCTTATCGTCAAAGGCAAGCACCCGTTGACCAAACTAGGGCTCCTGAAAGGTTCTGATTAGGCTATGGCGTCCTTGCTATATATCCTTGATCTTTCAGCAGCATTTTATACAGTTGACCATATCTGCTTTTGAGCACCTTCCGACACGCCCACATATCGTTGGCGAACTCTTACGGGTTGGTCCTACCCGTTAGGTCTTACCTTAGTGAGAGACTTTCAAAGTGGAGATTTAAATAGCTCTCGGTGATACCGGAGCCCCAGTTTCATGGGGCTCCGGGATCACCGAGCTCCCTTCCTTTCACTATGTACACTCCAATATCGCACGGCTCCGCCTGCTCGGTCAGAGGGCACCAGAGGTCAGAGGTCACTCGAAGCGATTAGAGCTAAGGCCAAGCTGCTCTCAGGGTTGAAGCGCTGCTGCCGAACGCCTTAGCGAAGCAGAGCCCGAGTCACCCGGCGACGTCTAAATCGCTCAGGGCACTGGACCTCGAAAAAGTCAATAGCACCAATAGAGGCAGCAAGCTCAACCGGTAGCGCTTAAATAGAAAATTATTTTATTTACATTACGGGTTCTAAAATTAAATAACGGCTATTGCCTTACGAACGCAGCGAAGATGGAGCAGCTGAAGAAGAGCCTCATTCCACTTCCAGGGTAGCAGGTCAAGGGCCTAACTCAAGATGTCCCCGCTGGAGTGAGGTCGAATTCGTTGAAAGTCGTCCAGATCCTGCAACGAAAATAATAATAATAAAACATGTGTACAGCACCCTCAGAGAACTGAATCTCTTTCTAGGCACTTTGCAGATGCTGTATAGAAAGCATTACCAAATGATTGATGGTTACGTCCGTAAGTAGCTAAGCAGCAGGCACAGTGTAAGCAAGGTATATGCACACTAAAGACAATCACAAAGATCTATCGAATGCTGCAATAAACAGGCGCGTTTTCAGCTTCTTTTTAAATGTCATGTCAGGCGACGTTGTGACGTGTGTCGGTAGTGAGTTCCAGGCTTTGGGAGCATAGGAACTAAAGGCATGGTCTCCAATGGTTTTTAAGGTTCGTACGAGGTATGGCTAAGCGATTGGAATGAGAACCTCGGGTTGTACGATTCTTCGCCTGGTGGGGGAGTAGTTCTGATAGGTGGGCTGGAGCAAGAGAATGAATGGACCTACAAGTAAGTGAAATTAGAGCATTGAAGTCGGAACGCTTCTTGATTAGGAGCCAGTGTAGACCGGTCAGAAGTGGTGCAATGTGGCACCTGCGAAGCTCACGACAGACGAGCCTAGCTGCAGAGTTTTGCACCAACTGTAAGTGCTTTGCAAGTGCAGCTCACCGAAGAGCCGCTCCGCTTCACCAAGTACCGAGCAAATTCAGACAGCGCCCGAACGTGAGAGAGCAAGTAGACGGTGTTGCGGCCAGTGGGCACTGGCTGGCTACGAGCCAGGTGCTCCACCAACCCTACCTCCGAGGGGCTTGCTTGCCAACCGTAACCGTCCACTGTTGGCACCTTTCCTTTCTTGTGCTTGTGAGGCGCTTTCACTTTTCCTACCTGCAGCAAAATGAGACTCGCATTCCAGCTCATCTTAGGAGCGATGCGCCACTGTGCGAAAATGGCCAACGTTTCGACAGGCAGCGGTAGTCCTCGACATCAGGCCCATAGCGCCCTTATGATGTGGCTGACGGCGCCCTTATGATATGACCGGGGCAAAGTGCTCGGAGCGCAAAACGCTCAAAAAACGCGAGAAGGAATGAATATTCGCAGGGCAAATGAGCAGCCAGTTAGTTGTCGATAAGGCGACGTCTGGCTATCATATCGAGCGTGAGCTGTCGTGCACGACAGCTCACGCTGGCTCCAGGAGCCGCAGAAAAATAGCACAGCGAGCAGAGCTGAAAGGCAGTGAGGTGACAGCGGCACACACACACACACACACACACACACACACACACACACACACACACACACACACACACACACACACTCAGCCAGCAATGGAGAATCGGGGCATGCGGCCGGACCGCTGCCTCAGCTTCTGCATCTGCTGACCGTTCAGCTCATCGAACGTTTTCGACCAGGTCCATCGTGGAGCTCGGTTCGTTTCCAGATGCAGCCTTCCCTTGCAACCACGCCACGCGATCAGGGCTTTCGCCAGCACTGGGGATACCAGTAAAAGAAGCATGTGCAGGACATAGCAGCGATCCATCCGTAACTGCATGCCTACATGCTGATGCACTACCGCCTGCAGGCAGCATCGGATTCTGCCGAAGGTGCACCCCAGTTAGGTACACTCTGGGCCATCGTCAGCCTTGCTGGAGCGCTCTCCCGCTCTGCCTCTCGGAGGGCTTGGCACTCCTTTGAGTGGGGAGGAGCTGCAGCTCAGATGCTACGTTAGAAAGCCAAAACGCAAACGGAGGCTTCTCGCTACCTGAGGCTCAACAAATCGGATTATATCGGCAGCAAGAGCTGCAGAATTTTTCCAGATTGGAGCCACAAGGAGCAAGCTATGCGTTTGCACCAGCTCCGAGCAAATAAGCCATGCCAAAGGAAGCCCTACTTGCCGTGTGCAACCACCTACTGACATAACTCAATGCCTGACCTGCCTCCACTGAGGTCCGAAGCCGAGGGCAGGGGTCAGAGGACGTGGCAGCCATTGCATCAAATCCTCAAGCTAGCGCTGGCTGCCACACCACCCAGCAGCAGCAGCAGCAGCAACTATGCAGAGCAACTACAAGTAGCTACCATCAGGCGCAGTGATGCAGGCCCGAAACCTGAGACTGGTGGGAGAGGTGTTTCTTCAACTTAGAGAAGAGAGAGACGAGAAGTGGAGAACGACGAGAAGTCAGGGAGTGGCTGAGCATTGCAGAGCCGCCAAGCGGTGGCGACCGGCCTCGGGAGGGGAAAGATCCGGTTCCTCATCCAGTGGGCGAGCAGAGCACGACACTTACGTGACGATGGAGCACGATTCGAGGCCAATCGAACGCTACAAGTAGTGTTGCCGAAAGCATCCGGTTGGCTTGCACAGTTTTACGTTTGCATTGCTTTGATCAGTCCTGCACTCGGACGGCAAGATTGGATGCATGTAAATGCATTGCCGAGGCTGCTCCCCAACAGAGGTAGACGCGAGTGGCTTCTGCAAGGAAGGCGCCAAGTGGGCGGCCGTGGTTGGAGGGAGGGTGGAGGGGTGGAGATGAGCAGCAGCCATTCGTGAGCAGCCCGAGCGCCAGCCACGTGTCTTCACGTGTCAGACCTACACACAGCAGCTGCAGTAGGATGCACACAGCAGCTGCAGAAGGAGGGTGCTCCAAAGCGTAGGGTAGAGGTGAGGCTTCTTCAATTACAGCAGCAGCTGCCACCACGTGTACTCGATGCTGCTTCGGTTGCAGCTGCTCGGATGTGGCTGGTTAAGCAGGCTACCGCCTGCCTGGGCCCTTATTTTCGCCTGGCCAAGTTCAGGGGGAGCTAAACGAAGGGTACTTACTAGCTGACAGGGGTGAATCCTGCAAAGCAGGAACTCGTCGGCTCAGCATTCTATCAAGGCTAGTTATTCTCACCAGAAAGCAAGGCTCTTAACTGTCGGCAGGCTTTCACCACAGCAGTATTCCGATGACCCAGCAGCAAAGGGCTGGCTGCCGCTGGGCTGGCTGCCGCTGGTCAATTTAATTTTGAGGAGCTGTGGCATAGCAGCTGCACAGTCCATTTGTTAGCCATCAGATAGCAGGAGGCGATATACACTGCAAACGTATGGCAGCTGGCCTGCTGAGTCACTATGCCTCATGAATCCTGTCGCAGGCCAGCCATAACCATTCTTGCCGGCCACGAATTGTTCGGTAGAAAAACCAAAGTACATACAGTCATATACTATTTGCATGCATGCAGGCACACAGGTGTGTACTTCCCCACTAGAGATTCAGGATTCGAGTAATTTGGTAACCGATTCATCGAACTTCATTCTTGGATTGAAGCAGCTGCTGCAGGTGCTGCTATTGCTGCTGCAGCCCTTCTATATTATGGTAATCAAAGTGGTTCGGAACAAGAAGAGGAACAAGGAACAAGAGCAGGTTGCTGACGAAATGACCACGGCATGCCCTGAAGCCACCTTGAGGCCACCTTTTGCCATTGCATCTGCCAACCCCCTAGTTCAAGCTATTATATTCCTGTTGTTAGTGCACGGTCACCAGCACGTCTGCAGTTGGCATGGACAGTCAGGTCTACCATTGCCAGATGCCGATATTCACACAACGCCGGTGGCCGGTTGCTTTCGCAGAAGATCCTTTTATCTCCTCATATCTTTTATCTGGAAGCCTGCAGGATCTTCACCCATGCCACTCGGGCGAAGCTCAGTGCTAGAAGTGAACAAGCTGCTGGAACGTAGCTGCTGCTGGCGAGCAGGAGCATCAGCACTACAGAGTCGGCCAGCCCCCTCGGTCCTGCATCGGTTCGATGCGAAGCTCAGCACTCCCCGAGGTGTCTGCACAAAAAGAGCAAGGCCATTTGAACCAGATGTAAACACCTAGCCCTCCTGCCGTAAGCGCATACACACACACACACACACACACACACACACACACACACACACTCAACTTGACACTGGAAGCAAAGCAACAGAGTGCTGTTCGAAAGCCTGATGGCGATGTCTCAGTACCGGAAGCTAGGAGCAACGAATGGCACGCAATAACAGTCACATAGGTGGAGGATGATGGAGCTGAGACGCCAGCACCGCTGATAACTACCGAGTGCAGCCAGAGCACTGGCTGCGCTCGGTAGTAGCCAGTCCGAGCAGCAGCACCTACCGAGCGCAGCACGGCGTCCTGCCTCTGCACGATGCCGAAGTAATCCTTCTCGGCCTCGCTGCTCCTGCTGCCGCTCGACACCCTCTCGTTACCGGTTGGAGTCCTGACGTCACCACCGGTTCCGGTGTTTGGCTGGCTCAAACGGCTCTTGCCTGAGGCTCTGCAACGGCAGTCACGCTGAGTGGGCGTCTCAGTTTGCCTACCGACCTCGGCGAACACGAACGCACACCATCGGCCGCTTGATTGCAGCTCACTAACGGCTAGCAAAGCGTCCTTAATTCTGTTGCTCAGCAACTTCCCTTCCTGACTGCAGCCCATAACAGCTCTTTTGCATCAGGTGGGTGCAAAGTAACCAAGCCTTTCCAAACCCATTATGTCTTCCCATCTGGCATCAGACATATTTCAATGCTCGTATGGAGGCTAACTACTTCGAGGTCACCTGCTATATACACGACTAAGCTGCACATTCACCAGAGCCGCTGCATTCACCATTCTACAGCTGCAAATTATGTGGCTGCAGCTTTCTGCGATATCTCCTGCTGTACCCACAGTGGCGACTCTCTAGGCGTTGGTCGGCAGTAAGCTCATAACTCATAACTCAGCTGCTTCCTGCTCAACATTTGCACTTCCTCATTCCCTACTTCGTCTAAACAGTTTCGAGACAGCTAAATCATGCCTTTAAATTTTTCCGCATCCTTTTAACGAAAAAAAAACAATCATCCAATCAAGCTGCCTTGCATTCTTGCATGCTTGCTGCTGGCAACTAAATACCCTTTAAAACAGTTTAAATCATAGCCCTAATACTGCATGAGGAAGTCCTTACAAACCATGTGTAACACATCTTTCGATGCGAACAGAACGAATTCACTAAGGCTCAATTGATCATCAAAGGTGGTACACACACAGTTGCATCGTGTATAGCAATCGTAATAGAACATTTCCTATAGCACCCTATGCAAGATAAATCTTTTTCTAGGCAATGTACATAAGCTTTGGAAAAGATATTTGGAAAATCAGCATGTCAATTGGTCAGTGATAACATGCACAATTTCAACACACACACAAAGAACAGTTCACATGGATGGAGTAAAGGGGTGAGGAACAGTTAGGTGTTTAGCATCTTTTTTAAATATCGTCAGGTCAGTGGCAATACAATCTGCAAAAAGGAGAGCACATATGTGAAAAAAGTAGACCTAAAACAGATCCAAGGGGCATTCTATAATTCAAAGCTCTGTGCATTACCGGTCGCCATGCACACAGACACTGATATCTCGCACGGAAAACACACATCTAAATCATTTCAATGCAATAACAGTGGTGCCCAGGCGAGATGATAGATGCTCACAAGTCGAACTGGGTGGTCAGTAGTATCAAACACTGCCTAGAGATCCAGCCGAACTAGCAGACTCTACTTGCGATAACATTGCTGCACTTACAGTAGAGCTGACAACATGGAGTGATTACCTCTAAATCCTTACTTATTATCAGATCTACTCCTCCACCAGGCCAAGCATCGTACCACCCGCTTTTCGGAAACTAACTGTTTACCTATACCTCGTACAAACCTCAAATCCTTTGGAGAATGTGCATTTAGTCTGTATGGTCCCAAAGCCTGGAACTCACTCCCGACTACCGTCACGACATCTCCTGACTTGACCACATTTAAAAAGAAATCAAAAACGCTCCTATTTCTGACAGCATCTATTGGGTCCCTGTGAAAGGAACGTATAGATAAAAAGATCTTCATTTAGCCAGATTGCAGAATTTGGTGAGCACAAGAGTGGGAAGCATACACTTGTGGGAGAATTTTGATATAGAGTGTAACGTTAGCTGTGAGTGGTGAAACGCACTCAAACTAGGACGAGAAAGTGATTCAAACACTCGGCACACGGGGTCACTGCTGGGTTATCAAAAATTATTATCAAACTCGCCTAATACAAGAAAGGAACGATTTCTGGAAAGGAACTGAAATGAAATATGAAAATCCGAACTATACAAACTGTTATCACATGGCAGCAATACAGATGCTGCTGCTAAAGGCAGCTCACTGTCTCCAAGTTCAAACCTTTAGAAGCTCTGGGATGACCATTGCGTACCCAAAGTGCTATTTGTCTAAGCAAAGGGATAAAGTGCTGTCCCTTTAGTCCTGCAGCCGGCAATCGTTCGTTGCCCTCTGCAAGTAGGGTGACAGCCACTAACTCTTCTGCAGCCACATGCAATCAGCTGCATATCTGTCTGCCAATTATTAGATGCAAAATTCGAATTTCTACGATAATAAGGCAAGTTAGCAACACGAATGCAATGTGTTCAAAACTAGCCAAAAACCCTTTAAACTCCTTTAAAATGTTTGGGTTGGCTAGAATATACCTCCATCCTCAACTCATGCTGGAAACAAAAGGCTGTGCATGTGCATGAGCAAGGCTGGACACCCATGTGGTCAAATTGATACTTGACTCTGTCAACATTGAAAAGTACGGTTTCGTACAACATGAAGGAACCAGGAAAGACTGGAAGCCCTGAAAATGCCCGAAGTCCCCCAGAAGTAGAAAACAGCATCCTAAACTTAAAAGCATTTGAGAATCGTTTTGGTTTGCCGAAAGATCATGCTCAAATCCTGCAAGTATCGTCTGCCAAGCGAGTGTGTAGTGACAGTGACCAGCAGACAGTGATTAGATCTGAGTACTCTACTCAGCATTCTCAATTCGCTAACTGGCGAGGTCACTAACATAATTCTTGAGCAACAACGCATACTCTCCTGCTGTTTACTCAGGCACGTCCTTTCCAGCTGTCCATAAGCAGGCACTTCCATTCTATTCACTTCCTCGATTGCCCTGCTGACTCAGCTATGCCTCTTACTTTCTCTGTGTGGGTTAGATCGAGTCTATTAGCTGTATGTACACCGAGAGCCACTTAATCTTTGAGTGCACTAGAGAAAATACCAGCGTAGCACCTGCTGAGTCATTGATGCTTTGAGAAGCTGCAGACAAAGATGCATACACCTCTGTCCGAGAACAATATAATAATAATAATAATAATACCTATGTATGGCACCCCAGAAAACTGAATCGCTGGGCAATTTACAGATGCTGCAAAGAAAGCCTGACCAAATGATTAGTGATACCATTCGCAATGTCATCAAACATAATATTGTCAGATATGAGATGCACAGGGCCAACATGTAGATACAGATAACATTGTTAGATATGACATGCACAGGGCCAACATGTAGATACAGTTAGTAGCAGCAGGCACAGTGTCAGCACACAAAGAACAAATCACAAGGACCCACTGAAGGCTGTAATAAATATGTGTGTTTTAAGCTTTTTTTTAAATATCGTCGTGTCAGGGGGATGTGGTGATGTCAGTCGGGAGTGAGTTCCAGGCTTTGGAGGAATACGAACTAAAGACACGGTCTCCAAAGGCTTTGAGGCTCGTACGAGGTACAGCTAAAAGGTTTGAGTCAGAACAGGAGATTGCACACTGCCTGGCCTGGGTGGGGGGAGTAGTTCTGATAGGTGGATTGGAGCCAGAGAATGAATGGACCTAAAAGTAAGTGACAGAACCTTGAAGTCGATATGCTGCTTGATTAGGAACCAGTGCAGCTCTGCGAGAAGTGGTGGGATGGGGCAATTGTGCTGCCCACGACAGACAAGCCAAGCTGCAGAGTTAAGCACCAACTGTAAGTCCCTGATTACACATGCCGGTTGACCAGCAAGCAGTGAGTTACAGAAGTTGAGATGGGATGTAATACATGCACGGACCAATGTGAATGTAGTATCCCTGCCCAAGCAAGCCCGAATTTCAGCAATGTTATGCAGCTGAAAGACGGCAGACTTGACTGTGGAACTGATGTGTTCATCTAGTAAAAACTCACTTTGGACCAGGACACATAGATTACGTGCAGATGCAACAGGAGATATGCTATCGGCACCAATTTTGAGCGATACTCTTTCCAGTTTCAGTCACTTTTGGTTTCCCCATAACTAATAAGTGGGTTTTGCCATTATTTAATTTGAGAAAGTTTGCTGCAATCTATGTGCAGATGTCGGCAATACATGCAGCAAGAGTGTGTAGAGAATTCAACGTGCCTGAGAGCTGGGAGGGATCAAAGCAAAGGTACGACTGTGCATCATCTTCGTAGAACTTAAAGCCTACATCGTGCTCTGAGGTCACATCGGCAAGAGGAAGAGTATAAACTGTGAAAAGAAGTGGACCGAGCGCAGAGCCCTGCGGTATCCCATATTGCAGTGGTTCTTCGGATTACCTTTGTCAATTCATATCAATACTCGAGAGACTCTGACTGAGACACAGGAGCTGAACCATTCCAGTGTTGTGCCGGTGATGCCCAGGTGAGATGAGAGGCGCTCACGAGGGACTTGGTGATCAACTGCATCAATGCTACCGAAAAATCAAGCAAAGCAAGCAGAGATGGTTTACACATTAGCCTGCATTTCTGATAAGGTCTTTATACACCCTAGATAATTCTGAGTCTGTGGAGCGATTAGCTTTAACTCCCCACTTGAACTTGCTTGCTAGGCATGAGGCCTCTAAGAGTTCAGCTGGTCTGCCACAACTCTCTTTGATAGGAATGGTAGACTGGGAGACTGTTCGGAAGAAGCTGAAGTTCTCTTGGTCTAGTGTTGCTTTCTTAATTGGTGGCATAACAACAGCTTTCTTGAAAGGTGCATGAAAAGGTTCTTGAAAGGACATGACCTGAGGCCAAGGACATATTTATCATGCTAGTTGTGCATTTCATCAGTAGATCTATACATTGTACAAGTAGGACAGTGGTAATAGGGTCTAGAGGACTAGCAATCTTCTTTGACTAGGGCATACATTTCAGAATAAGGTCACTCGTGGCCTCCTTGAATGTAGACATTGAGGAATGTAGAGCATGGAATCGATGGACATGAGTCCTATGTTGATATAATTGAGTGACAGGAGTCTACAGGGAATGCTGCAATCGTAGGGATGGACTCCCTGATCTTGTCTATCTGGCTGACAAAGAAGCGAGAGAAGCGATCGGCTAGGTCACCACCAGGATCACTAGGTAAGGAGCTAACCTGAGAGAGGTTAAGGCTATGGTTGATGGTAGACGTCAACATTTTCGGATTTGTGGTAAGCTGTTTGCTGTAGGCCAAGGCTCGGATTCTTATAAATTTCTTATGGTAGGAGTTGAGTTGTACTGAGCATAGAAAGCAAATTCACACTCGTCACGAACTGCAAAAAAGGCCTATCGAGTCAATAGAAAAGTTAATATTAGGAAGGCTTCTGACTGAGTTTTATTTTTTGAAGATAAGGCCGTGTGCGCTCCTCGATGTCTACCCTGTGCATTGCTCTTCTATAGTTCTTCCATGTCGTCAAATTTTTACTCGCAGAAAACCACATGCCTGAGAGACCAAACAAGTAGAAAATGCTGCATAATCTACTGGTGAGTGTCAGCAAGTAATAAAGAAAATTGTTCAAAGCTATTTCTCAGCACATTCCAGGTCATCAAACAGCTTCGACAGAGCCCTCTCCTGACGCTGTCCTCGCGGCCTCCACCGGGCTGCGTTTGACATACATACTCTATCAGTTACATAAGCTGTGCAAAATTTGTCGGCTTTCTCTGAACATCATCTTTACATTTGTATCAGGATTTTCATTGTTATGGCTTCCCGTATAGAGTCGTCACATCAAAGATCCCAAACGCCGGATGACAGCTTGAAACTTGGAGACTAATGATTGCAACAACACTATTTGGCATGTCTTAGCCCAGGAGGGAAGGTGCTCGCCCTTCACGACCCAGGTCGTGGGTTCGAGTCCTGCAGTTGGCGATTCTTCATCGCCTACTGCAACCGGTAGTGATAGCAGTCAAGGCTCTTCTGCCGCTATAAATAATGAGGCTACTAAATCAGCTAAGCAGCTTATTATAATAAACAGCAGATATTTGATGTCATGTAGTAAGTTGAGTACACAAGCATAACCAGTATCAATTCCCACGTAGCAACCTCTTTTTATCCAATTTCCTGCCTCCCAGCAAGCGACCAAGCACATGTGTTCACGAGCACATGTATACACATCCATCCACCAGCCGAGCTTCTGATGCCGATTTCTTTTGCCGTCTTTCCTCATTTAATAGCACAGAAATCTAGTCAATTAACAGTGACTATGATATGCATGAGAGGTTACTTACCTTCGTGGGGTTACTGTCAGCAGGTCCGGAAGTACTTTCTTGGCTTCCTGCTTCAAGTTGTCTTCTTGACCATCGTCTCTAATCTCGTGATGATCTTCGAGTGCTGGAAACATGCCAGCAGCCACTGTATGTCGCTGTATGTTAGGCCTGCCCTACAGCCAATAGAATGCAGCATGCAGGCCAAGTTCGATCACTAGAATTGACCATGCAATCAACAATCCGGCATCACCACTCCGAAAAAGGGTGCGAGGCAACCACAATATACAAGCGATAACTCAACCACTTCAACCAGCAGCAAGTCGCTGGTCTATGCACTGAAGCGTTCGGTTCGCCGACAACTACACACAGTCCAGTGCGACGACGAAATGTGAATGCCCAGCCCTGTCGCAGCTTGCTTAGTGCTCGAAAATGTGACTCGTGGCTAAATCTACTGTAGCTGCTAAAACTATACCCACGGTCCCACCCACCCAGAGTCTGCCTGATAAGACACACATGCCTTTTAGAGTGCAAGGCCGCAAAGCTGCAATCGGCAAAAGAGCTTCTAAGAGTGGACCAAACAAAGTAGCACAGCTAGCAAACAGCAAGGACTAGAGTACCACAGAGTCGCATGTCAGAGACCCTCTGTGAGTGGTTGCCTAATGTGAGTGGCTTACATCCCTGTTCAAAGTCAGGGGAACGCATGGCAATGCAAGGCAAATTGCACGACTGACCTGCCAGTGGGAGACCACGTCGGTGGCAGAAGAGAGAAAGGCGAACTCCAAAAACAGGACTTGACAAAGTAAGTTTAGTATAATGATTATGCAGCTCATACAGCTGGCTCCTTTTGGTGACTTTGTATTCTACGAACAATAGCTTAGCCATGACTTTTTTCTGAATGCTACATGCAGATTTTCTGGAAATAAACCACGAACGTGCACAAAAGTTATCTTGGCTACCAACACGTATGATTTGGGGTCATGACGCCACCTCGAGATCCAGCTCTTTGCTGTATAGCTGGATACTGAATGCCAGAATTCAAACCCATGCAAACAATTACCAAGCATTTATTCAAATCATACCGGCATGATGATGGCCTGATCTTTCAAGGCAGGGTCCAGTCTTTTCCTTGGGGCTCGAAGGACGGGCTTATCGGCAGATGCACCGCTTCCTGTTGCTTGGCCGGTTTCATATGCTGCAAGTGCAAGTTTAACGTTGACCCCAGCATTTCGGATGGTTGAGAAGTCCCAAGCACCTTCCTCTCGTTCAGACTTGCCATCCTTGAGACTGCAGAGAAGCAGAGAACACCCACTGAAGAAAGCATCTGCTAGGAGTATAAATACTGGCTTGTACGGCCCCCATTTTGTTTTGACTTTCATCATTTAGATCTCATTAATTTCGAGCATGCACGCTAGTAGTAATAATAGTATAAAACATTTAAACAGCACCCTAAGAAGACTAAATCTCTTTCTAGGCACTTTACATGTGCTAGTATTTGTACAATGTATGGTGCCAGTACGCTTGTGTTACACCATAAAGCAAACGAAGAAATACTAAAAAAACAAGTTAGCACGTACATTTTTGTATTTGGTGAGCCTGTGCATAAATATGCTACATACACATCTACAGGGGTGGATACACCATATAGGAATTATAATGATAATAACAATAAAAATAAAACATTTACAAAGCATTCTTAGAGAGCCAAATCTCTTTCTAGGCATGTGCTGAAAAGCATCTATTGCATGTGCTGAAAAGCACATGTAAAATGTTTAAATTATAACATGACACTTTATTGGCTCGCAGAAGCACACAAAAAAGGAGAATTCGTTTGGATTAATCAAAGGCCGTTTGAAGCAGGTTGGTGTTTAGCTTCTTTTGAATGTCGTCAAATCAGGAGATGATGTCATGCTAATCGGTAGCTAGTTCCCAGGGAGCTTTGGGAGCATAGGAACTGAAGGCACGGAATCCAGCAGGTCTTAAGTTCGTTAAAGGCACACCAAACGAATTGAATCAGGAGAGAGCAGGTCATTGCGTGACTGCGACAAGAAGCCTGATAAAGCCGGAGAATCTCAGATAGCTTTTCCAGGGAGCAAGAGAATGAAGAGCAGCCTAAACAAACAGTGACCGAACCTTGAAATCGATACTCTGCTTGATCGGAAGCTACTGCAGATGGGTGAGACGTAGTGTAACATGGTAGTTTCGACGTTCACAACAGACAAACCTAGCTGCCGAGTCTTGCTCCAACTGTAAGCGTTTTTGTTGCAGAGGCAGAAAGACCTGCAAGCAGCGAGTTATAGAAGTCTAGATTCGACATGAAGTACAGAAGTATATTTACTGCACTTGCAGAAATGTACACATCCTTATACTCCATACGGGTATGAAACATATGCTGAGATAGGTTATAAGTAATTTTCATCTTGTGAAGGGATCCACTATCGAGGGGAAAATGAGGCAGCAGCCTTTGAAAAAAGGGAACAAAATTGCTTTACCATACGACTTGGCTTAAAGCTATTTCAGAACAGGTGCCTGAAAAAAAGTCCAGAAGTAGTATGTGCTCACAGCTAAAAACCTGTCCAAAAAGTGTGATTGTTATTGGATATGACTGCGATGATTTGTTTAGGTGTACCGGGTGAATAGTAGTGTAATAATGCATGTTTTGCATGATCTATTATGATAATAATATGACTTTTATAAATCATCTGGAGAGCACAGAAATCTCTATTCGGACACTTTACAACTCTTAAGTAGTGAGTTCATAGCTTACTACAAGCATACAGATTGCAATTAGCTTGTATCCTTCATTAGTTGTCTGAGGGATCGCATACTTGCAGGCTTGTTTATTTTACCGGGTTTTGGGTTTGGGGTAGAGGGTCGTCCGTGTTAATGGGCTGCCTGACATCACCCCAACAGTTCTCCGACAGACACCAGTTGGGCCCTGCAGTAATATTTATTCGTGTAATGCATATATATATATATATATATATATATATATATATATATATATATATATATATATATATATATATATACATGTGTGTGTGTGTGTGTGTGTTCGCGTGCGTGTGTATGTGCAGGTAAATGCGAACATGCGTTGGTTATAGTGTATTTTTTTATTTATGCCATTATATCTCTGTCAACGTAATCAACCATGAGCATGGTGAAGGAAGCTCCCGGATCCCCACACCTGATTCGGAGGGGCGTGCCGGATGGCAGTCAGAGCTGCTTAAGTAAAAAGTATGGGTTGGCTTATTAAACAGCCTTTTTTTATATAGCAGCGGGAGAGCCTTAGATAGTACCTACGACCTTCTGCTTGGCTGAGTGCCAGCTCATGGTGAGAGTGCTTAGCTTTTGACTGTCTATAAAAACCACCAAAAATTACCCACTGGTATTCCCGAAAAAGAAAACTCCCCACTGGTATTCCCGAGGAAGGAGCATGCCATCTCATTCGACTGCAACCATAGTCAGGCTTATTTAAATAATCACAATGAAAAGGTTAAAGTTCATTGCTTGTTGCTAGAATACTAAAAATTCGCTATGTTGGTACATAATTTAGAGAATCGTGAACATCGTATATATACAATAAATGTACACATACGCATGTTTGATTGAGCTCCGAGTAAATTTAATCTTAATAAAAATAATTGGTCAGCAAGCTGTGCAGCAACATGGCCGATGCGAGTGCAAGCCACTCATACTTTCTCAAACTTCCGTTAAAAATTTTTATTTCTCTCAATAGGATCAGTCCACAAATGCAAGAATGTCTAAGGGAACCAAATATTCATAGTTAGTCTTTCATTTTAATTTACGTTTTTACCTATATCAAGACGTTTCCTTATTCCAATCATGTGAACGAATACCAATACGCGATTATCTCATCACACTTAAATCGAGTAGTGCCCATCCGTCAGCCATTCTATTAAGTACAGTCGTAAGGACAAAGGGGTAAAAAGCCGAGTTTGCTCACTTGTCAGTATGAGATGCCACAGCTGCTACCACGTCGCCGTGGGCATGAGGAGTGAGAAGTTTCGGAATGCCGTCTGCAGGCACAGCATCCTTGTTCCCAACGAGCGGTTCTTTGGCAGCATCACCAGCAATGGTATCCGATTGCCTTGCAAAAGCCCTCGACGGCACCTCCACTTCGCAGGCTTCAGCTGGGGCAACTAACACGACGGCAGCAGAGGATGTTGCCTGCTGCTCCTCTGCCGACGACTTGCCCCTGTTGCTCTTTCTATCTTTAGTGGTTGGTCCTCGGCAGCAGCAGATCAAAGTAACAACAGATGCAACCACAGCCGCAATGGATACGAAGACAAGCAAAATCAAGCGAGGCTCTTCCACGGCACGCCAAGCTTGCATCGGGGAAGCTTGCATGCCCGGCGATCGTCGATTCTCCCCCGTAGGATTATCTTTGGTAGTGTGATATCACGTGCCAGCCACCGGATCCTGGAACGAGAGAGGGTTTACATCGGCCTCGATCTGTGCTTATGCGTGCGAGTGTGCATGCATGCATGAACGTATGTACGTATATATGAGTACTTGCGTGTGTAAGTGAGTGAGAGTGAGTAAGTGAGTGAGAGAGCGAGCGTGCATGCGTGTGTTCGTGATGTGTGTGAGCATGCCTCATGCTCTCAGCCTATTTTCCGTCTATCCGGACGAATCCTACGTGTTTTTTGCCAGCCGCAGCCCAGCTTGATGGTTGACACCTGCCCATCTAGCCCACGTGCCAAACAAAACCAACGTCAATGAAGGTGAGGTGAAGGGGGCTGGAGCCACCTAAGAAAATGAGAATGAGCTGCCGCCAAGCTCCCACCACCAATCCCTTCTGGCCAAGTTCTACCTTCAGTGCGGGGGGGGGGGGGGGAGCCCTCTCAGCAAAATTAAGAAGGAGTGTCCAAAAGCACGCGACAAAGTGTCCCAGGCGGTTTAAGAGGACGAGTGTAAACACAATCTGCTACTTTTGATCACTGACCAGACCATGTAAATTGTACGACTGTAGTTTAGGTTTGAATAGCAAGGAAGCTGATAGCTATACTTGATGGACGCACTTTCTGTACCTGGTTATAAGGTGGCACTCGTTCACGTGAGATCCGAGAATCGCGTCATGATCGGCCGGCAAGGTCAACCCCATTAACGCTCCCCCATGCCGATTATGTTGCAGCAGAAGAGCTTTAGGGGCTAACTGCAGCCTAATTTCGGTGTGCAATAAAGAACGCCTGCAGCACGATTCAAACAGGTGACCACCTTCGCAAAGCTCTAGCACCCTACAAAACGAAGAAAAGGTGCCCTAACCAATTAGCATGGAATCAATGCCTTTAGCCCGCTACAGAAGTCCTTAGAAGAGCAGCACGGATTCCCAGGATAGGACTAGAATTACCGCCTGGAATGACCGACTAGCCTACTGTCTATGGGCAAGTCCAAGGTTTCTGGCATAACAATCGCTGTAATGAGCTCAGCAGTTTCGATCTACAGTTATTCCCGGTCCAAACGAAGCTAGTCGTCAGTTGCTCGGAACACTGCTCAAATGCAGAATAGGTGGTCAAAGGTGTTTTTTGTATCATCCCACGTTCATTAGAGGCATGCCCCCAGTTAAGCAATGACAAAGGCACCACCAATGGTCTCATACAGCAAAGCGACCACCAACTCGCTCTAGTACTTTTGCTGGCTGGCTGCTGCTTATAAGTGGTGACACTTGCAACTACAGCAGTAGCTCGACCAGTCAGGGGAAAGGCTGCACCATGGAGCCTGGCGACACGTACAGCTGTCGCTGGAATTACCAATTTCTTTCTCTTGTCTCCTGCCTGGTTGATCATGCATATAGCTGCCCCATAGCATCGTTCTTAGGCGGAAAACGTGTTTGAATACCGACGATCGAGCACAGGATCCTGTTGTGTACCACTGTAACGCAGACGCTGTCAAGCTCACGGTTATCAATGATATGTCTGCAACGGTCCTGCATCTCGTAAGCCATAGTCGACATGCTGTTTAGCGTTAGCTCACCAACATATGCAAGCCGGCGAATGTGACACAGATTGCAAACCCAGGCGTGCAAGCGGCAGCTCAATTGAGTCGGCTCGATCAAACTTTCCGTCATTTGGGTTCTAGACTCTCAGCGTTCTTGCTGTAATTTTGACCATTTCATCCTGTGCGTCTGTGTCATCCTCTATCACTGCTGCCGACACTGGTTGAAAGCGACACCTGTAAGAGCCTGTTAGTGGGAGCCCCTTGGCGACGGTCACAGCCTCTGAAGCCCTTGCTTTGGCTAAGGCAGGCGACAGCGTGTGACAACAGCAGTGGTGGCTCTCTCTCTCTCTCTCTCTCTCTCTCTCTCTCTCTCTGGATTTCTGTGCATTACAGAACCCAAGTATATGCAGCTATTGCTGCGAAAAAACGCCCAGGAATTGATGTATTTACAATGAAGCACGGGCTAGTAACGGGTACTACGCCTCGCTGCCGTGAGTGACCGGATATCGGTGGACCTAACGCGCCGAAGAACGGCTAAGACGTCTTTGAGCGATGCACACGATGTATAGGCACGATATCGGAGGACGGCAGCGATCAAGAACGCCCATAACTTACTAGAAAAGTCCACGAACTAAGCTAGTAGCTGTATATTTCACAGACGAAGAGAGCCGCATCTGACCAATACGAAGCAGCTACTGACTAATCGTCACTTTGAATAGCTTTTTTAACATCTACAGCAATCAGTTATGAAAACTCTCGTTGCAATGATTATAACTCAGGAACAGCCAATGATGGCCAATGTTTTTTTCTTATATTTGTCTCGATCCTACCCTCAACTTAGTCAACAGCTACAAAAGTGAATTACGACTTCTCTTTTAACCTCCATAAGGAGCATTACGTACACAAGTTACATGCAAATGAGGCTTTTTGTAGCATCTCAAGCAGCTGGTTATGAAATCTCTCGCTACAATGACTATAACTCAGGAACAGTCAGTAATTGGTCAATTTTTTCTTCTTATATTTTTCTCGATCCCATCCTTAACTTAGTCAACAGCTGCAAGAATGAATCACGAATTCTCTTTTAACCTTTACATGAAGATGACGTATACAGGTTACACAAATGAGGCAGAAGTTCGCGTGCATCTGCATCACGGGCATGGTTTTTCAATGAGTGTGTCACCGTTTGTTTCAATAATGTCAATGCCTAAGAAATCTATAGTTCGTAAGAGAACCTTCAGCTCGCACTGACGTCGGGTTGTTGGCAGATGTCGTGCATACGTTTGCCCTTCGCATCTTTATTATCAAGTGTGTTACAGTGCACAAAGCCCTATCGAGCAATCTACGAAATCTAGAGCCTGATTACAAACACACAGAATGTGCAAACTACACATTTTCGCGTAGCAAACATTCTTCGTCACCGAGCTCAATATGAAGTGCAGTGCATAGAACAAACTAGTTGATAAGCACAGCAACCATGTGCTGCATTGCTGTTTATATTACTGCAAAATAGCTGCCCAATATCTCTAACGAGATAAAAAAAAAACAAGTTAACAGCAGAAAATTGTCGGCCAAGTTCTCAATTTTATCGGCTTAGGTTTTGACTGTAACTTTTTGACAAGTATGCCAATAAATTTCCCGGTAAGCAAACTTTCTGCTACACATGGGTTCTATCAAACGAATTGCATACAGAGTGGCAAATGGCTGCCGCAATAGACCATGCTTAGCGATCGGCGCAGACAACCAATTTTGTAGCCTGTCGAAATGCAACGGCTTACAGCACTTGATGGCAATATAATATATGCCTGCAGACATGAGAACCCCATAGCCAAGAATTAATTGGCAGTCCCGTGAGTGCAAAGAGATCAAGATGGCCGATAAAAAAAAACCGATGATGCTCGAAACTCTGCGGCAGCAGCAAAGTGGTCCGGATCCCAGCTGGCCATCGTACAAGGGTGCCCAAGGTGCCCATGGTGCCCGTACAGATGTTCCACGGATCGATCGCTCTTCGCTGAGCTACAGCTGAAGAACTGACAAAAATCCTCTTCAAAAATACTATAGCCAGACACACACTGTGGGCCGGAAAGCTAGGCCTTGGACAAGGGGTAAGGAGCTTGTATCTCACGACCCCTTAAGCAGACGATCCCCTTATTGGCCGGTGAATGCGGAGGAGACAGACAAGCTTTTATAAGCGTAACGATGGGGCCACTACTACGACTCTCTGTAACATACATCCAATCGCGACTAGACAAAGCATCAGTGTGTACGTGTGCTAAAGAAGATTATGCACTACAAACCCCCAGCAGACATTTGGCATCTCACATTTCTTTGCATATAACATATGATTATGATTATACACACGGAAAATTGTATGTTTAAGTTTAGAAAGAGCATTTCCTCACTGGTCGTTACTGCACCACTCGCAGCTGCCTTACAGTAGCAGTCAGTACAAGTAAGAAAAACGACATACCGTAAGTTAAGCTAAAAGTGATAATTCATTACTTAGCAGGGAATCACACACATGCGCGCGCACACACGCACGCACACTCTCTCTCGCTCTCTCTCTCTCTCTCTCTCTCTCTCTATATATATATATATATATATATATATATTTTGTTTTCTCTTTTTGTCTACACACACATACACACACACACACACTCTCTCTCTCTCTCTCTCTCTCTCTCTCTCTCTATATATATATATATATATATATATATATATATATATATATATATATATATATATATATATATATATATATATATATATATATATATATATATATATATATATATAGATTTATGTATATATAGATTTTTTTCTGTCTGTTTGTCTGTCTCTCTAATGCCTTCTCGAGAAACTAGCGACCGGTGCCGCACCAAAATGCTGTTGTTTTCACGGTGAAATCTAAATGCTTGCACGAAGGAACGATGATCCTCGAATAATAAAACGGACCCAAACTTTTAATTTAAGAGAAAAGCAAAACCCATAAGTGTAAGACTGCGAAAACTTTATGTTAAACAGATAGGTAGCGTATAACAGGCTAAAAAGACAGACAGAACAAGAGATCACGAAATAATCCCTGTGAAAGAAGCAGCCGATTAAACTACTGGTACTGCTGACATCTCACTAGTTGACACAGTAATGTCTTGTTCTCACCTTTTTCCGCTGTCTCTAAATTTTTCTTTCTTTCTTCGTCTCGTTCTCCCATCTTCTTTCTTTCTCTCCTTCACTTTCTGTCCTCGGCTCTCCTTCCTTTACTTCTCTCCTTCTCTCGGTACCTTTCTTAGTCTCCCGTTTCCCTCTCCCTCTGAATCTTTCCAGATTCCTATCTGCATCTTAAACTCGTCTCTTTCTCTCTCTCTCTCTCTCTCTCTCTCTCTCTCTCTCTCTCTCTCTCTCTCTCTCTCTCTCTCTCTCTCTCTCTCTCTCTCTCTCTCTCTCTGTCCCTCTCTGTCTCTCGCTCGGTCTCTCTCTCTCTCTCTCTGTCTCTCTCTCAAGGCTTGTCTCTCTCTGTTTGTCTCTCTCTCACTCTATGTTTTTCTCTCTCTGTCGATCTCTCCCTCTTTCTCTCTACGTTTGTCTCTCTCTGTTTGTCTCTCTCTCTCTCTCTTTCTATGTCTGTTTCTCTCTGTCTCTGCCTCTCTCTATCTCTGTCTGTCTGTCTCTCTCTCCGTGTCTCTCTCTCTCTCCGTGTCTCTCTCTCTCTCTCCGTGTCTCTCTCTCTCTCTCTCCGTGTCTCTCTCCGTCTCTCTCTCTCTCTCTCTCTCTCTCTCTCTGTGTCTCTCTGTCTGTCTGTCTGCGACTCTGCTAGATATGAGGACCGAGCATTCACATCTGTACCCGATATCGAAGAGTATCCTCCGCACGGTAATGCAAGGAAACAGCTACCTAGACGGTGTCAAATTTTCAGTTTTAATTTAGTCGTTTATTTTCCCGGCCGTTGTGCTAGGTAACGTACGAGCGACCCAGCGTGTCGATTGAGGCAACGACTAATCCAATTGAGCAGCTCGCTGCATTAGCTACGACGCCTAAGTCTCCTTAAGCTCCACTGGCAAGTTTCGATCCGTGACTGGTGAATGGTGATACGATACCTGGGTACGATGCGCAGTCACATTAGTTTCTTCTGCACAGAGTACTCTTAGTGTCGTAGAGGATGAATTAACGGACTTTTTCTCAGAAGACTGTACGACAAAGAACCTCGGAGCCGAACGGATTTCGCGAGCGAGTAGGACGCGAGCGAGGCGAGCGAAGGCTGGCGTGGCGAGCGGAGCAGCGAGCGGATTTTTTTACAGCAGCTAGAGCGATTTCAGCGATCGAGAACCGCGCTAGTGCTCGTGGGAGAAGTCGAGAACGGCTTGTGGAAGGCGGAAGGTGCTGCTGCCCAATTTGAAGTCTAAACAGTGCCCAACTTGAGTTGGGCACTGTTTAGACTTCAACCAAATGTCACAACTTGAGACGCACAAGGTGGATTGAAACGCGAGCGGGCTTAGAATTGGGACACGACGATCGACGAATTGCTTAGAACTGCGACGACGCGGCCACCGGCGAAACGGCCGCGAATCTATCGTCGTTGCGGCGACATCATACGCGCCGCGCCTATCGGAAGGGGTGTACGGCGTACGAGCGAGCGCTTTTCATTTTTCGACCCACTGACGGGTCCGATCGCACGATCGCAAGCTAGGCCGACCGACGTAACTGCAAAGGTGAGTGCCGACTGGAAGCAAAACTGAACGTGCGAATATAATTAAATACAATTAATTTTCATAGGGCTCTAAGAGAACTTGATCTCTATAAAGAGGCGCTTCGCGTATGCCACGGGACTCGAGCCCACGACCTCGGCCCGACCTTGGTCAGAACGAGCGCGTGAGCCACTCGGCCAAACTATCGCGCGGCATCCGAAGCAATCCTAGTCCCAGCCAGCGAGCGACGCGGCGTGTGACTCGGACGGGACCGCGATTGCGAGCGAGGCATGGCGGCGGCTGCGGGTGGCGGGGGGGGGGGGGAGGGAGCCAGCCCGATCGAGTCCAAATTACCCGTGTCAAACGTCCAAGGCTGCTGCTTGCTGCTCATCGCCGAGTTCATCTGCATAGCGGCAGCAAGCGGCGGTTCGACGCTCGCCAAGCGAACGCTACGCCGCTGCCGACCGATCCCACGACTTCAAGGCGGCGTACGGCACTCGGAGGGATTGGGGTTCATGTCAAGCTACGGATTCGAAATCCCGGGCGGAAAAACCGCGAAACACGTCTAGCAGAGCGACCTTAATCTCAGCAGCGACAGGAGAGCGAAGGACGCCGCCTCAACTTAAACTGCAACGCTAGCCATTAGAGTCTGCTTTACAGGCGGCGCGCCAAACTGCAAATTAGCCGTCGACGCCGTCGCTCGGACACGGATTACTTATCAGCATTGGCCGGCGCCTCGCCGGCTCGTTGGACAATCGCCACTTTCCCCGGCGGCTCCGGCTAGCACTAGCGCGGACGCAGCCGCTTTACCGAGCAAGTTTTCGCAAGCCTTCCGCCCGACCGTCAGCGAACGCACTTTCAAAAAAGAAAAGGTCGAGCGACGCGGCGGAGCGTCTCCTCGCCGCCTCCTGCGGCGGCTAAGGCTGCGTGCGAGCAGCCAAACGGTAGCGCACGCCGAGCCGCAACGACGGAGCAGCGGTGCAGCGATGCAGACGGCGGCGGCGGCGGCAGCAGCTCGGCCAAGGCGGAGGCGGTCTGAGCCTCGATCTGAGCGTCGATTCGAGAACGAGACGAAATGCGAGCGACGATCGCCGCAGCCACGCAACCGTCGCCAGCCAGCGCTCGCTCGAGCGCCGCAGACTAGCTAGCGCACGACTTTCGGGAGCTTCCGGCGGCGCAGCTTAAAAATCGCCCGCGGCGGCCGAGCGCGCGCGGCTTAGCGACCGTTCAGCGAGCGCTCGTCTAACGGCCGGCGCAGGCTCGGAAGCGCGGCTCCGGAGTCGCTGTAGGAGGACGACGCACCGAGCTACTCAGGCAGCGGGCTACTCCCGCCGGGCCCCGGGTCTGTGCCCAGCAGGGCAAAGGCGATCGCCGCGCGGCGCAGCGCGGGCGCGCGCCTGAGCCGAGCTGCAGGCAGCCCAGCGCGGCTCGCCGCGAAGCTGGACGGACGAGAGCCGCTTATGAGATAGCCGCTACGGGCAGCCTCGGCACGGCTATCTCTTTTAAGCGGCTCTCAGTCACGAGCAGCACCGACTGTGGACTCGCTCCGCTGAGTCATAGTAGTTCCGACGCAGAAGAAAACGCTGCGCCATCTTGCCGCTTGACGGAAGTTCGCCATCTTACCGCGTGACGGAGGCAAGGACGGACTATCTCGCTGTAACTAGTAGGGATAATCAAGCGGCCAAGCTTACAGTTCGTATATCGCGGGGCTTGATTGCAGCCGCTTGAGGCGCTTCTGCCGCGCTGCTCTGCCGTACGGAAGTGAGAGTGTAGAATCATCGGAACTTTACTTTTTACTCTGCTATATATATATGCCAGGGCACGCGAACCTCGCGAGAGGCAGCAGCAGCAGAGCTCCATCCGTCCGTCTGCCAAGACAAAGCGAAAGGTTAAGCAGGATTAGGAGGATAAGGCATCGGCGGCAGAGCGGCGGACGAGAAATGTCTTACTCCAGCACGGGCTAGAGCTAAATAAAGCGCAGGCTCAACGTTGGCGCAGAAGCGCGAGCCTTTTGCCGAGTCGACTGAAGGAGGAATGACCGGAATGACGGCCATTTTGCGGAGCCACGCTTCGCTCATCGCGATGTGCGCTAGCGACTGACTGAGGTTCGTCGGACAGACAAATTGATGAGGTTCCAGATGTTCGCGAGAGCCCGAGACGAGACTCCGAATGCGCTACCTTTTGCGTGGCATCGCAGCTCGGTGGTCTGCCGAGCGGCCTGCCGCGGATGACTTGCAAGTCGGACTCGGGCGCTCAGCTTGCAGCGCCCTCAGCGTCGCCTGCCCACGATGCACGGCCAAATCTAACTCGGCGAGTTGCCCTGTTTCTTCCGCCACAACTGCCGAAACTCGGTCGAATGGCTGGCGCCGCTAACCGTGCCGCGAGCCGTGCTTGAAAGAAAAAGCCTAAGAACGCTCTAGATCTCGCGTAGTGATAATAATAATTATGATAAGAATAATAATACATTTTGTTAAGCGCCCTCGCGGAAATGAATTTCTTTCTGGGCACTTTGCAAATGCTGTTCGCAAAACATGACCAAATGATCAATAGTAACCTTCGCAATGTTATCGAGCACAACGTTATAAGATGTGACGTGAACAGGGTTGTGCCATGCACGTGAGCACGCGCCGAGGTACAAGAACCTCACTGAAAACACCGAATGGAATCGGCGGCAACGCACGCAAGGTAAAAGGCAGCGCTGGCAAGGTGAAGGGCGCCAGCAAAGCGCCACGGATCTCTAACGCTCCGTACCTGACAGCGAGCCTACGAAGCTAGGCGACGGAATGCGTCGATCGGCGCCGAACTAAGCCAATCTAAAGTACCCGACGTACCAACCAGCGCGGCGGCTCGCCGCCGCCACCCGCATACCAACCATCCTCCCTTCGCGAGGCTCTCTCCCTTCGCTCCATCCTTCAGGAAGGGGTCTGGGTCGGAGGAGCGACGCGCCGTCTATGTCTGCTCTCTCTCTCTCTCTCTCTCTCTCTCTCTCTCTCTCTCTCTCTCTCTCTCTCTCTCTCTCTCTCTCTCTCTCTCTCTCTCTCTCTCTCTCTCTCTCTCTGCGGTACCTCGAGTCTTGCGGCGAGCGCTGCCTACGGCGCGCGATCGACTAGTGCTGCTTGCTGCTGCACTTGGTTCGACTATGCTCGACATTGTTCGATGCTTCTCCCACGAAGCCGCTCAGATTCTGCGACCCAGGGCGGCGAAAGGGCGAAGCAGTTCGCAGGCGCACGGCCCAAAATCCGGCGCTGCGAGTGCACACACCACACCTGCCGCTCCCTGTGGTAATTACGAGCCGCCGCCGCCGGGCTAGCCGCTACCCAGGACGCGCCGGGATCGCAAAGCGTTCGCGCTCCGTCTATACCTGCTACGAGCCACCCGGCCCGCGCCTCACAGCCCGCCGCCACCGCCGCGCCTCGGGACTGCTCGCCGGCTGATGACTGCGTACCCTGGCGGTCAAGCTCGCGACTCGGCGCCGTCAATCGCCGCCGGTTCCTCACAGGCGGTTGCGGTACGGCGCGCCGGCCTGGCGAGTCCAGCCGCGAGGGCCGTGACCAGCAGCGTGTTCGGCAGCTGAGCCAGCTATAGAGGTCGGCGGCGCAATCGGACGCCGCTGGGTGCGGACCGTAACCGATCGCTAGCGGGGGTTTTTTGGGACGAGCAGCGTTCGACGCCTGGTGGGTGGGTTGGGGGCTTTCTTCCGCCGCCAGGCAGCCCGGCGAGGCCGCCGCGCATAAGTAGGTCAAGGTGCTGGCGGCTCGCGGCGCGTTGCGCGGGCCGAACGAAACCTTCAGCATCGCGCGGTTGGTGGTGAAAGATGACGTGCGGCTGAGCGGTGCGCTAGAGACTAGAGGGGTGCAGCGCTGGCTGCGTACGCATCCCAGCCGCCAGGCGACGGGCCGCCGAGACTTCCGTATCACCACGCCCCCACCGTACTGGTACTCCCGGGCCGCTGGCCCGAGCGCGCGCCGGTTCGGTATGCGCGGGTATGCTGGGGGGGGGGGGGCAGAAGCCGGGTCAGCCGGAGGTACGCGCCGCCCCCAACCGCGGCTGGCCAGCTATCTGGCGACGCGTCTGGCGCCGCCGACTTGGGCGTCGTCACGAACCTGGTTCCGTTTACTGCAGCGTCGCCGCCTGCCGAACGGAACGGCTGGGGGCTCGCTAACGCTGCAGCAGTCTCCGGAGCGCTCGGCCCGCCGCCCCTTCGCCCCCCCCCAGAGTCCCCCCGCGGGCGGGTGGCGAGCGAAAGCTCGTCGTCGAGCGCGCCGGGGTCGGCTATAGCGGCGGCGCCGGCACCGCCGCCGCTTTAGCCAGCGCCGCCCGCTCACAAACGGTGCCGTCCGAGGCACCGGCTTCTCGATCGCGATGGCCGACTGGTGCGCGCGCGCGCCGGACGTCCCGCCGGCCAATCCGTCTAGACCGCCGCGGGCGCCGCAGCAGCCTAGGCGGCCACGGTCAAACCGCCGCGGCCGCCGCCAAAACGCCGCCGCGGCCGTGGGCGCGCATACCTGGGTGGGTGCAAGCTGGACGCTCCCGCACGGGGCTCCGGCGCTCGGCCCGCCGCGTGTCGGCCTCTATCTATCCTCTAGGGCGCGGCTACTGCGGCTGCGGCGACTGCGGCCGGTCGTTACTGAATGAAAGCCCGCTCATCGCACCGCGATTTTTCATTATGCCCACTTTTGCGGTTCGTGACCTTTACCTCCGCACCCGGAGAGCTCAGCTCTGACCTACTGGCGGCTGGCTTATTATAGAGTCGGCTGAGCTCAGACTCCCGGCGAGAAGCCGGCGGCCGGTGGCCCTCGACGCCCGGCGACTGATTCGCCCTTCAGTTACGGCGAGCTGCTCTTTCACCGTTCGGTATGTACGGGCACCTGCAACTTAATAGCGGCCGCTCGCCCCGTAGATGCGAAAGCCTACCTACACATACGCGTCAACGCTCAACCTCGGCTTCGCGCTCCGAGCATCCGGTTCCGGTGTAAACAAAGCCATAAGGCCGTACTCGGGTCGGAGCGCCGCGCGGTATTGCCGACGCCAGCGCCACCTTGGCTGCACTTACGGCCGGTCCTGCCGCGCGTGCTTACTTCGTACTGCGACTGTGTACGAGCGCCAGGTAGGCGACAGGAACTTCGAACGCGCGCTAAGCGTGAGCCGAGCGCGCGAGTGGCGCGATACTCCGCGCGCGCGCCCTCTTTCATCCATGCGCGTCGAAGGACGAGCGCGCGGAGCACCGTAGCGCGCTCGCCGACCACCGCTCACAGACGCCGATGGCGCGAGCCGGGTGAGGAAGCGAAGCGCCGGCGCTCCGCGCTCGCGCGCCAGTCGGGGGTTCGTTGGAAATGCGCCGCCCCTTTTCGCGCGCCGTCCGATGACTCAGATCCGATGGCATCGGCCCACGCTGTCGCGCGTCGGCGCATCCCCGCGATGTCTAAAGAGCGAGCGAGCGGGGACGGGTGGGCTTCTCCAAGCGCTCGGAATGCTTAGCCGCTCTTGAAGCATTCACTGGCGCGGTCCCGACGGCGAAGCAGAGGTCGCCGGATGTGCGCGGCTGGCGCCCTCGTGCGGCGGAGCCGACGGATGGCGGCAGCCAATCGCTGGCGCCTGCAAATCGGAATGCGGAAGCTAGAAGGACCGGCACCTCCGGGCACCGAGAGCGCCGAGCTCGCTAAGCCGCCGCCCGCCCGCCGCGTACCGTCTGCTTTCAACCGCCGCATCGCCGAAGCAGCGGCAGGCAGGCGTTTCTAATGGCAAAAGTGGCCGAACTGTTCTGAAAGAAGCGCACCAGTCGAAAACGACGGCTGTTGGGTAACGGCGTCTGGGACTACTTGTCCGGCTTCGACTCGTGCAGCACCTCCACGTTGCTACTCTCCATCCTGTAGGGAGAGGAAGTGACGTCGCACTGCGGACGCGAGCGGCGCCGGCTCGAACGGCCGTGAAGATCGATCGAGCCGCGGCGGTTCGGCATTCGGGCCGGCACCGCTGCGGCTACGACGCCGCTGGGATCTCCTGCGTCAGCTAAGCACCGGCTTCGCGCTCTGCTGCATCCCTAGACAAACTATTGCCCGATTTCTGCTGCGCTACTTTTCTTTCGGCTGAAAAAACCTATGCTGAGACCGAAGGGTCTGTGGAGTGCAGACCTGGGTAGTAATAATGAATATAAGAATAAAGATAACATGGCGTCAACGTAGCACCCTAAGAGTTGGAAATCTCTGTCCACCTAGACGCCGACGGCACATTCTTAATTCGAAATTCACATCATGATAAAAACAATGCATTTGATAAAGCGCATACAAAATGCTTAATGCTGAGACGTTAGCGAACGCGGGCGGGTCGACGAACACTTTCCCTTAACTCCGCCGGCGCGGCAGCGAGCTTGCGGCATAGCCATCCACTGTGTCGTAATCAGCGGTCGACTCTCAGCAAAGCCCGCCTCCCCCCGCCGCCCCGCCTCCTGGCCCCGCGTCTCTCTCTCACACTCTCTCTCTCACTCTCTCTCTCTCTCTTTCTCTCTCTCTCTCTCTCTCTCTCTCTCTCTCTCTCTCTCTCTCTCTCTCTCTCCCTCCCCTCTCTCTCTCTCTGTCTGAGAGTGCACGCTTTCGAGCACTCATTGTCAGCGTCCATCCAAGCGAACTACCTCATTATCCAGAGGTCATTGTCCAGAGGTCAAGACTTGTACTCGAAGCTTTCGAGCGCTTCTTCTCTTCGCTCGTGCCCGCCAGAGCAGAGCGACAGCAGCGTCCCCTGCCGAGTAGTCAGTCAGCTCTGCGTAGGCGTGGCGCTGGTTTCTGCAAAGGGGGAGGAGGAGGTAGACTACGGGGAAACGACCTTTTTTGGCGGCGTATTGCTGGAAGATTGGTCGCGACTTCATTTTCGTGACCGTCGCTCTGTCGCTAAACGTGCAAGCACCCTTGATCTTAGTCCATTGGTTGGTAAGGCTCTCGTCCGTTCGCTCGCCCGAGCCTTGCGTTCACGTCCTGCTGCAGGCAAATGCTCGCTGCTCGCTGTAAGCGCGGCGATAGCGGCTAAAAGTTCTTGTACGGCTGCGTTAGTGAGCTGCTGTTAAATCGGCTGCTTCTCGTTTCACTATTGCGGCGGCCATTTCCTGTCCCGGCCTCTCGCTCGCAGCCACGACCGTCGAGCCTTGCATCGCTGGGCGTTCGCTAGTAAATTTCCGCACTCGCCACTCGTATTCTATTGCGTGTAAACTCTCTTCTGTAATGCGCGTTGTCGGTTGTGGGGGGTGGGCGGGCCGAGCAACTTTTGCTCGCTGCGTGTAGTTAAGCATTTGTAACTGATTCGATGCTGAGCAGTTTCCGGTCATACGGAATGCGACCTCGTAAGGAAGATCACTCAGAAATTGGATAGCCGTTTCTGTCCAATATTAAACATAATACATTGTAAAATTTAATTTATTTCTATTGCGCCCAAAGAGAAGTGGATCTCTATCCAGGTGCTTTACATATGCCGCAGGGCTCGAGTCCACGATCTCGGTCGTCAGAGGCGAGCACCTTGACCTCTGCCATCAAGGGCGAGCACCTTAACCACACCAGGGCATTAGTTTGCTATTTTTTTCACATACCTCATACCATTATGACTGGCAAGAATTTTAGGACATTACACAGTTGAAGCCTCTCTAACTTATTTACAATGAAAAATCGATGTTCACTTCATTTGACTAGCCAGAGGCAGCCGAGCCTCGGCGTTTGGGGGGTCCCCTTAGCCTTTACCTGTACAGACGTAGTAGCTCTGCCAGTACATCCGGGTTGAATTGTTTCGGCGCACGCTTTCAGAGGCAGCGCCGCGGCTCATGCTAATGATATTTTAATGCTCTGTGCCGTTTTTGCTGAGGGGAAATTTGGATGAATCTTGGACTACGAAGCCAAAAAAATTGAATGCACTGCAATGTCATATTATGTGCAGATAAAATAGAGCAGATAAACTCAGGAGGCGGTCAGAACCGATTCAAAAACTATCGGCAATTATATAAAGCGCATAGTTGGAGTCCTGATGCTGCGACGGTTAGGCCATTTGACACAGAGCACGAAGCTGAATTACAGCACTCGTATTATTCGTGTTTTAACCCAGATCGACACCTCGGCACCAAGACCAAGGACAAATAAAAATTTGGAACCCAATTTACCTTTTTTCTCTCGAATTAATTAACATTTTGCCTCATTAACAATTTGTCTAACCGGCTCCTATTGAAGGAGGCTCAACTAACATTGATTTTAACTTTTTAAAAGTACCACCACTCCCTTAATTTTCCACAATGACGCTCAAGGAATGAACTTACGGAAATGAATTGATGATACCCTAATGTCACAGCTACTGATAGACAAAATTGTGAACATTCAACCAGAGTGAGTAAATTTGCGTTTTTAATCCGCCATGCCTTAGCGGGTTCATCATCAGATACTCACTTTCCGGGTGTACTCTTGGTGAAAGATTGGTTTTAACTTATTTATTCAGTAGAATTTTTGCACCACCAGGAATCAGATTCCCTTCTTTATTATAAGAAACGGTAGAAATGGCTAGCTAATTATTTTACCACCTCTCTGTTCTAATCAGGAATGCCAGTCGGGCGTCTGTTGTTAGTCGTCATTGGGCCAGACAGAAGCTGCTGAAGCAAATCTGAAATCTGCGCAAAAAGGCAAATAAAATTTAGAAAAAACTCAAAAAAATCTGCCTAAGATGGCGGGGTTTTGCACAGCGCAGTTATTTACAATAAAGCTTAGAATAAATCCCAATCTGTAGCATAATGATGGAACATGGAAATTTAATTCAATATAAAAATAACATCAACGGGCATGCCGTCGTAGAGCACAAAAAGGGCATTAGCGTCAAGTACAAACAAAATTAATAGCAATGCCTGACCAACATGAAGGTGCTAATGTTTGGTGTTTGAGAGCATCTAATGTTGGCCAAGAATTAAATATACACAGAAATCCGCTAATTTGAAGACACATGCTACTGAGTCATTAGACTCTTTGCATTGAAGACCTAAAGTTCGGGATGTTGTTCAATCTCTCCTCTCTCTCTCCCTCGCTCTCTCTGTCTCTCTCTGTCTCTGTCTGTCTCTGTCTGTCTCTGTCTGTCTCTGTCTGTCTCTGTCTGTCTCTGTCTGTCTCTGCCTGTCTCTGCCTGTCTCTGTCTGTCTCTGTCTGTCTCTGTCTCTCTGTCTGTGTCTGTCTGTGTCTGTCTGTGTCTGTCTGTGTCTGTCTGTGTCTGTCTGTGTCTGTCTGTGTCTGTCTGTGTCTGTCTGTGTCTGTCTGTGTCTGTCTGTCTCTGTCTGTCTCTGCCTGTCTCTGCCTGTCTCTGCCTGTCTCTGCCTGTCTCTGCCTGTCTCTGCCTGTCTCTGCCTGTCTCTGCCTGTCTCTGCCTGTCTCTGCCTGTCTCTGCCTGTGTCTGTCTGTGTCTGTCTGTGTCTGTCTGTGTCTGTCTGTGTCTGTCTGTCTCTGCCTGTCTCTGCCTGTCTCTGCCTGTCTCTGCCTGTCTCTGCCTGTCTCTGCCTGTCTCTGTCTGTCTCTCTCTCTCTGTCTCTCTCTCTGTCTCTGTCTCTGTCTCTGTCTCTGTCTCTGTCTCTGTCTGTCTCTCTGTCTGTCTGTCTGTCTGTCTGTCTGTCTGTCTGTCTGTCTGTCTGTCTGTCTGTCTGTCTCTCTCTCTCTCTCTCTCTCTCTCTCTCTCTCTCTCTCTCTCTCTCTCTCTCTCTCTCTCTCTCTCTCTCTCTGGGCAGCATGGTCAGCTGCGAGGGTCAAGAATGCACGCAGTCTTAAAATTTCGAGTGGGTTTGAAGTGGCCTTGTGGGCTTTTCTTTCGACTTTCTGCATGCATTGTGAGCAATATTGACGCAAGAACTGCTCAGGATCTGATGTATTCTGCAACCGACCCGGTACTTGCTTATCGAGCCATTCTACGCCAGTACCCGGTAATTGCATCATAATTAATCTGAAAGTAATATAATGTAGTATATATAATGTATATAATGTATATAATGTAGTATATAGTAATGCAGTCAGCTACAAACTGATGTACCCGAGGACCTGCTGACGACTTCAACACAAAGCATCACAACACTCCTTAGTGTGCTTAAACTGAAAAAAGAGCTTGATCGTTCATGAAGTTTAGCACAGCGTCTCTCAGAACAAGCTTTAATCTTCCCAGCGGATTTCCCGACTCTTGCACTTCATCTTCAAGAAGTTTCTTGAGGTATTCCCCGTAGGCCTAATACTCCACAGCTAGGTACCATTACAATCCACATGTTAGAACAGAGATGAAATGTAGTTTTTGCTTAGGTGCACTTTTACCTCACCAAATCCTGCATTAAAGAGAGAAAGATATCCAGTACGAGGTTCATTGAGGTTAGTATAAGCCTTCAAAAACACCACTGAGAGCTTGTTTGATAAATATGCCTCCGTCGATCGCGAACAGCAGCGTGTCACTGCGTACCTACGAATGAATTTGCACTCAACCTGGTGGTCCCGTTCCTAGTGACCTTTCACTAGACGACCACATCAGCTCTACTCTCAAGCCTGCCTTTCACCTTCATAAAGTTGCAAAATTCGGTCCTGCTTAGACAAGGATGCAAAATCCAAGCTAGCCCTTTCGTTTGTGACATCACTTCTCGCCTTTTCCAACTCACTATTTGCACGTCTTTAGGCCTGTGCACAAAGGCTCTGAAGAGTTTGCACAAAATTCTGCATCCAGGTTTTTCTGTCGTGAGCAATGCAGTTGCCACATTGCACCAGCACACTCAGCGACCCGCATCGACGGCTTCCCCATCGCGAAGACTTTTTCAAGGACGTTACATTAGGTCCATCGATTCTCGTGATCCGGCCTATCTACCAGAACTACTCCCCAATCAAGCGAGGCTCAATCCCACCTCTCGCTCTTCTTTCTCAAGTCGCTCAGCAGTGCCTCAAACCAATTTCAAGTCCTTTAGCGACCGTGCCTTTAGTTTATATGCTCCCAAAGCATTGAACTCACCTCATTAAATCCTCCTCCGAATCGACTACATTTTAAAGTTTGCTAAAACACGCATGCTCCTCGCAGTATTTGCTGGATCCGTGTTAATTATCATTCTCGCGCTTATGCGTGCTAACACTGAGCATGTCAGCACAAATCAATCGACACGCTTCATTTCCAGCACATCACGATTGCTGAGAAGGAAATTTAGTTCTCTGATGGTGCTTAACATATGTCTTATTCTTATTATTACGACCAGGTCACTGCCTGTGGACTCGCTTCGCTGAGTTATAGTAGTTCTATCGCGGAAGACACAGCTGTGCCATTTTGCCTCTTGAGCGAAGTGCACCATCCTACCGAGTGATGGAGGGAAATGCGGTCTTTCTCGCTTTAATTAGTAAATTTCTATGGAGTTTGGAATTCATTTCAATGGCAATCTTAATAATGCTAGTTTTTATCAATATTTGGCAGACAGTTGCATAGATAGCATATCCAGAAACTTTATTGATGTTGGAGTAACATCAAGTACACTACCTAAAGTCGCCGAAAGCAGCTCTCCCAGAATGTCCATATTTTTGTCCAAGACTACATAAATTGGCTTGCGGTTGACATCATGTTTGAGGCTATGATCATAACGGGGTCGTAGCAACGGTAGATTATCAGTTCTTAGATCCAAGGTTGCAGCTAATACAGCACCTCCTTAGCTGATGTATTTTCCAAGGAAGCTATCCAATTTTGAAGCTTTCTCAAGAGGGAAGTCTACGAAACGAACGAAGCTCGATCGGCCGGATCCTTAACGTGTGTCAAAGAGCCACGTATGCCGCCGATTTGGTGGTAGCAATCTATGTAGCGGTTGACTGCATCATGAGAGAATCATCTGCTAGATAGGTAACGTCGTGCTCAGCTCGTTACTGGGGATAGCTATTGGGAGAGTAATTTCGCGGCGGCAGCCATCGTAGTGACAATGAGAACGAGGCTCGAGCTCTGGACTACAAATGCTGCACCAAACTAGTGCGATAATGAGCAATATTGTTTAATGCTTGGTGCTGTAGAGATATTACTGATATTGAATTTCCCTTTGGGAAACTAGTTTTTCTTTCGCAGTCTTTTTCGAAGCCATGTACTCTATGGTAGTTTCTCGCCGGGTACGATGTAGCAGGATTTGTAGCCGATTCGCGGTAATCGTAGTTGGGTCTGTGGCATTTATTGCCTTGTTATTGCGGGGTATGATAGCAATCGGTGGCTTACAATTCAAAAATGTTTCTAAAAAAATTCTGAGTGACGTCAACCGAGGTAGTTAAATTCTTCGATCGGCCAGGAAACTCCGGGCTAACATCCATTATTAGTTCAAAATTTTCGCACGCGGTTATACCATCTAGCCCTAATAAATATACATTGCTGTAGACTTTCATTAAATACAAAAGATTTGCGTGTTATATTTAAAAAAAGAACTTTGCTTGATTCTTGTCGAAAGGCCGTGACGGAACAACATTCTCACCTACTTTCGCAAACGTTCTAGGCTTAGTGCTCAGCTACAGTAGTTTTTGCCTCAGTTCGCATTCACGTTTTCTAAGAGCAAATCGTCGCCTGTCTATTTCTTCATAGTAATAAGAATACTGGTTATTATAGTAATTCGCTTTATAGGACCCCGAGGTAGTTACATCTCTTTCTAGACGCTTCACACAGGTTGCAAAAAGCGAAACAACCGTTAATAATAACAACATTAATAACGTTATTATTAACATTAGTAACGTTAATAATAATAACCATTGATAATAACAATCCCAATTGCAACAGGCACAGCCACGCAGTGACGCACCGAAGGCGGCAGGGGGAAGCATATGTCCCCCTGACGCACTGGATCAGGAGGCGCCAAATGGAAGCCTACCGGGGGCGCATTATATCCTAGGCAGGGGCGGAGCCAGGGGGCAGGGGAGTAATTGTCCTCCCCCATGGACAGAGGGAAGTACCTACATCCTGGGGCGAATTTCCCCAGGCCCAAGGGGCAGGAGCAGCGCACCTTGCTCCCGACCTGAAAATCCTGTCTCCGCCCCTGATCCAAGGAACATCACTGTAGCCTTATAATGGACGATTCTTCAGTTGACGGAGCAAATGCTGTAAGGATTGAGCGAGTTTTCGGCATTGTCTCGAGCGTTGTAAAGTCAGGGGCTGATCAGTCTTGATCAGTCAATCGGTACAACTGCGGGATTTTAGGTGCCAAGGAACTGAAGATACGGTCTCCGAACGACTTGAGCAAGGAAAGTGACATCAGTCAAAATAGCGGGCGCTGCAATACGAAGCACGATTTGAAGTATTTCGGGTAGGTCGGCCGGAGCAAAAGAAGGAAAGCACCTAATAGTGAGTGGCATAATCTTGAAGTCGCTATACAGCTCGATGGGGAGCAAGTCCGAGTCAGAGAGAAGAAATTGTGATATTGAAAAATTGGGAAATTGAGTTAGAAAGTGTACTGCGGCAGCTGCGAACGTCGCGACAGACAAGCCTATTTATTCGGTAGGTGTTTTAGCTGCGGCAGTTTCAAATTCCTCTCAGCGCCACGAACTCGTAGCATATGGCTGAGACACGCCGAGATATCGTAGTGACAGTATGCCTGGAATGGTCGGTTTATGTGTCGGCATCGCGACGGTACGTCTACAGTGGCGACGTGCTGCACGTTTCGATTAATCTGGGTGCACAGCCTGCGACAGGAGTAGTTACACGGGAGTTACTCTGTTTTCGTTCTCCGAATGAACACTTTAGATTGAGCGCCAGGTTGGGGCTTTGCAGTGTTAGTTGCCAGCCGGTCGTGCAACCTACTGCCAGGCACACGCGTGCGTACTGTAGCTTCTGGCGGCGGCGAGCCGCCCGCTGCCATTTAAAGCTGCACATCCGGACGCTGGGACGAAGGTGAGAGCCCCGAACAACGTGGAATCGCAGTCGCTCGGACGAAAGCGAGCGGAAAGGGAAAGAGCTCCGAAATCCAGATTATTATCGAATTATTACTATCGCATTATCGAAAGCTTGCTCTCGTGTCCTCTGCCGCTTCGTCAGGTCGCGACCGATCGTGGGTGACGCGGAAATTTTCTCGCCGATCTCGTGCTCACTCAGCCGGATCGTACTCAGTCTCAGGCGGTCAGACCCGTAACGTACTGTCAAACCTCAACATCATCCAGGCGCCGCGGACGCCAGCGACGTAAAAGGTAAGGTTTTTGCGGGCGCCGTACTAGATCGACGAGTAGCGAGATAGGTCAATCCGGTTCAAGCGATAGCTGTTTACTGTGATTTTCCGTAGGCCTGTAAGTAAGGAGAATCTCTCAGTCCGTCGTCGTGGCCCAGTTCGCCCGGTTGCCGCCCACCTGCGATGGGAAGAGGAACCATTGACGAGGAGGTCAAGGTTACGCTACCCGCTTTCGGTTCGGCGGTGAGTACGGTCGGTCGGACGTTAGTGCTTCCTGACGGCGATAACTATAGTGGTTATATCCTAACGCTGAAGCGTGTTTCGGGATGCGCAGCTAGGCTGAGTTACTTTCGCCACCGAATAGCGACATGCTTGCAACCCTTTGCTGCTTCCTCGCAGAATATGGACCCGAACAACGCCGAGTCGGCGTCCGAGTCGTCCGAAAGGACGACTGTCCTGCAGTTGCCGTGGGATGACGTCCTATGCAAAAGGATACTGTCACTTGTCGGACTTGCGCAGGTTTTTCGTCTGCGGCGCGTCTGTAGACAGTTTCAATGTCTCGTAGACGACCACTACTTACCTCGAATCACGACGCTAGACACGGCCCGCTATGCCGGGAGCTTCGGTGCGTCGGCATTCGCCGTGACTACATTTAACGCCACCTGCCTGCGGCGGCTGGTATTGCTTGGCACCAAAGGCTGGCTTACGGACGATCTGCTGGTGCCCGTCCTGTCTAACAACAACAAGCTGGAGGAGATCGACCTGACCGGGTGCTCTGCCTTGAGCAACGTAGCCGCTCAGGCGATCGTCGCCAGCTGCCGGTCGTCGCTGGAGAGCCTCTGCCTCCGCGACTGCGTGTGGCTCTCGGCAGCAGCCGTCAGCAATGTAGCGCTGTCGTGCAGCAGGCTTCGTCGGGTGGACCTGTCCGGCTGCTGGCACGTGACCGACGAGTCGGTGATCATGCTAGCTCAGTGCTGCCGAGGGTGAGCGCTCGACCTCTGCCGCCTGCCAGTGCATCCAGTCAGCAGTGTCTCTAGCAGGGCTGCCGCTCGTTTAGTCCTCGCAAGCTTGTCTGTGTGGCTCGTGCTGCTGTGGGCTGCTAGTACTACCAGCAGGAGAGCGAGCGCGGGAGCGTGCAGGTCTAGAGTGGTGCATAGGGCTCAGAGTCACCTGCACTTTGTGTTTTATCCCCATAGCCATGACCGCCTGCATTAATTAGCAGTATGCACGTGAATGTATACTTTGAGAATGTTGCCGATTGCTCTGCGATTCCATTCTCTTTCTTTCACGAGCATTCTGCTGCACATGGCAGTGCTCGTGACCCGAAAGGTCCTTGCTCAGTTTCCTCGACTCTAAAAGAAAATGTTTGTTGATTTGTATGTCTGTCCGTTTGAATGATTTGCTCGCATGTATGATTCGTATTTATGATGTTTGCTCGTACGTATGATTTTATCGTGTACAGTGCTCGTATGGTGCTTGGATGCTGGTGCTTGGATAATAATAATAATAACGGTAATACATTTGATATTGTACCCTCAGAGAACTCAGCCTTGTTCTAGGCACTTTACATTTGCTGCAAAGGAAGCACGATCGAATGGCTGTAGGGTCGGCGGCTGGAGCAGCTCATGGTTCACTCGTAAATTCTAAATTCCCGCCTGAGCATGCCAGGTGACTCGAAAACGGCTGCAATTAATAATAATAATAATAGTAATAATAATAATGCACTTGATAAAGCGCCTCAGAGAACTCAATCTCTTTCTAGGTGCTTTAAATTTGCTGCATATGGAAATGCAATTGAATGGTGAGTACTATCATGCATGCTTGGTAAACAACATGAATGACATGGTTAGGGGTGCCATGCACAGGGTCAGCATGCAAATGTGGTTAGTGGCAGCATGCACAGTGTCAGCACGCATAAGCACATGAAGGACGAATCACAGGGACCCACTAAATGCTGTCCTAAATAGGTGCGTTTTTAAGTTCTTTCTAAATTACTTTTTATTTCTAAGCCCGTGATGCAACTGGCTTTCGAAGAAATGTCAGGATCGGAAGGCTGTTGGGTTCTTTGTACAAGTGAAAGTGGGGTACTGCTTGCATGTATCCCTGAATTGTACTCGATGCACTGGGTCGTAAGCTCTGAGAGGGCGTGGTTTGCTATTGCAGAGCATGCCCAAGGAGTAGTGCCCATAAGCCATAACTAAGGTAGCTAAGGCTGGACGTCCTCGCAAATGGGTAATGTGGTCCTTGAGGATGAAAACTTTTTACCGCCGGTTAAGCAAGAAGGCAGAAAGGGTTTATGCCTATTCACTCCAGCATGGACTCTATCTTGGATGGTAACATGCCAAAGCTGGATGTTAATTTCGGAGGAAGATGCAGATCTTCCTCCGAAATCAAGCAGCCGATTGAGAATTACTTGGAAAGGATGTAGCTAGCATGCTCTATTAGCACATGCCAGGAACCATCAGCTGGATTTAAAAAAAGTGAAGGTTGACTGATCAAGCAGCCTCATTTATACAGGGCTGAACAGGTACTATTAGCTCCCTGCTTGCTGTGGCTAACAAAGGATGGCCTGCTGCAGGGCTCGAACCTGCGACCTAGGCCGTGATGTGCAAGCACCTTGTTCCTTGGCTAAGACTTGTAGAGTTGAACAGTCAAATGGGACATTTATACCATTAGAAAGAAAGAAGGATGTGTTATGTCCTCCTCGATGGCTAATTCACTGCATGTGCAGCTGCTAAAGATTGGATCGTGTCATTAGTCATTACTAATTAGTGCTTGGAACGTGCAGTCCAGTTGGATGCACACCAGCATGCAGGGGCTCGCTCACCTAGACACACCTATTCGCACGCACAAATACTTATGCGGGAATGCATAGGAGTGCACGAGTATACAACTAGCACGGCTCCCCAAGACTGACACGTCCTCTACAAGATTCTGTTAGCAGCACCTAGCAGGCCACGCTGCTCTGTTAGTTTAGCGTATCTGGACGAGGCAATGATAGCTATGTCATGCAAATATATGCTATGACAGTTATGTCGTCTTGTGTTTGCTGAAGCCTGATAAGTGTAAGCTACTGTCTCACTGCATCCTGGCTCTTTTGCACGCTCTGTCTGCTGTTGGTGCCACCTTCTTGATTCATGTGCTACCATGCTCAGGGCTTCACCTCCCCGTGCTACATTTCCTCTGCAGCGTCGAAAGCTGCAACAGTATTGATTGTCATGCCCACACTCTGCTGCGTCATGCTGGCAGCCACTGGGTGAGAAGGCTGACAGGGCCCTCTGCCTCACGTCATGATTAATTGCGTCGTGCTTAACTCTGTGGGCAGGGAGGCTTGTGAACACTTGAGCTCTTCACGACAGCGGCAGGTTCTCCATGCAGCAGGCAGTCCTTTGTTGCCACCTGCAATCTGTAGTGAAATCTACTGAGGCTTTTCTGGCGCTATATAAATACGGCTGTTAAATCAGCTAGCCTTAATTTTCTTTATCATGGCTTTAGCCTCGCGGGTGATACTGAGCCCAAGTTTTGCTAGCATTGTTTTTGCTTAAGGGTGCATCTATGACCTTAGCTTTGCAGGAAAGCAGCTGCTGTGTGATCATGCCTGCTCCCTGCTCCCTGCTCATCTGTGCAGGCTGCCCTGCTTTGTTGCATGTCACGGGTTCTGTAGCAAATCCTGTGTCACAGGCTCGGCTCTCAGTCGTTTTCGGTGCAGCCTGCCTACTGTCCTTTGAGAGGGCTTTTCCTGCAATCCCTGCATGACTCCCTGAGATAAACATTGTGAGCCTACAGGTAAAGCATCCCACGGTGGTTAGCCACTATGATTCGACTAATTGGACACTGGGTTGGGTGGATGGGGGGGGGGACTGGCTGGCATATGGGGGTCAATCGTGGCAAGGCTCGTTCTACTGAGTTTATTACATCCAGGTTCCTACGCTCAGTTACCCAGCCCTTTTGTTGAGGCCTCCCACTCATCTTTATACCATGTATGCTCAGGCTTACTGCATTATCTCAGGCCTGCTGCTGTTAAGATGGGTGTAAAGGTAATTAGCCGTTGATTCAACAGCATCATTTCTGCAGGATGTAGAGTTCAGGCAGAGATATAGGTTTTCATGCTGCTGGACTTCACCGGCGACCTAGATCGTGAAGTGGGAGCATCTTTCATGTGAGGCTAAATGTATTCCCAAGCGACGTCATACCGGACGTCAGCTGCATTCCACTGCTTCATGCCAGCCATTCTTGGCGTTTGAGCATTGTTTTGCTGCTAAGATCGCCTTTGATTCTTTAGTTTGCCCGAGTTCGGCTTCCCTGACCAACATGACATATTCCCAATTCTGGTGCTATACAAACACGGCTACCGGCTCAGCAGTATTTGTGAGTTCACTGTATACCGCTTGGGAATAGGAGTGAGGCTAAGCTCCGATGAAGTTCGGCGCCAGACGCAGGAGGAAAGCTATTCCTGCGTTTGGCGTCGAAGTCAGTCTACTGAGCTCGGCTGTCAATGTTGGAGCATGGCTTCAGCTCACTGAGCACACGTGACCGGACACTTCCTTCGTAGCTGCCTGCCATTACCCCAGTCTACAGCCCAGTGAGCAGCAAGCAGTCAAGCAACTGAATAGGCTGTATTGGAAATCGTCGGGTTCATTACTCAATTGTTTGGAAGCAACTTTTTACAACCACAGGTCTGGACACACACACACACACACACACACACACACACACACACACACACACACACACTCCCACGAGTGCATGCGCCGGAGTGTGGGTGGGCATGCCCGTGTGGGTGTGTCCAGTCTCTCGCGTGTGTGTGTGTGTGTGTGTGTGTGCGCGCGTGTGTGTGTGTGTGCATGCATGCACACACACACACACACACACACACACACACACACACACACACACACGCACACGTACAGACCCGGAAATGCTTTTTGTGGCACACGTTTGCAGCACACACATGCACACACCTGTGTGCACACACTCGAACGAATACCTCATACGTGCACATGCACCGACACGTGCACACATGCGAGAGCAAGCATGTGTAGCCACAGACATTCACAAATACTTGAATGCAAGTGCTCACTGGCATCACTTGCTTATCCTGGTGAGTTAGGCAAAACTTCTAGAGCGTCACAAAAATCAATGGTAAGCGGCCTGTTCGGACGACTCGGTGACATTAGCACATCAGACTGCAGAGTCATACCTGGTTGAAAAACCGTACGTCTTGTTGTGGCACTTCGTGCATTTTCAGAGCCTTGACTGCTGTTATGCAAACTCAGTCAGAATGTCCATCTGCAAGAGTCAGCATCGATGCATCCATGGACATGTAGATGGGAGATCGTGCAGCAGCTCTTTCCGAGTTGACAAGCTTCTAACGAAAGGCACCTAGCATAACGTGCATACCATCGAGCTCAGGCAGCAGCAGGCCTGCATCCTTCATGCTTGGCAAGCAGGCTTTGGAAGCAAGCAAGCATTCACCCGGTGAATACGTTTGAACGCACGAATGTGCACACAACAATATTTTCCCGGCAGTGAAGCCTGTCTGCCCAAGCCGCCGAGTCTTGCACGTGGCCTTTTTGTGTGCCTGTCTCTACAAAGTCAAGAGGACTAAATGGTTGTCAGACTGTGGCATTGACTATAGCACATTCTAAAACCTAAACGTCTCTTAGTTTTTTCTGGTCACAGTTTATTTTAGGTGAAGTGGTCGACATTGATGCATGCATATAGGCTGCAGCTGCTTACTGCCCCCTTCTTGCTTTGTTCGTAGCCGTGGGGAGGAGGGTTGAATGTGCTCACCCTTCACGACCCTGACCTCGACGGTTGGAGTCCTGCAGCAGACTGTCCTTCGTATCTCACTGCGAGCACGGTAGTGGCTGCTAAGGCTCTACTGCCGCACCTGGTCACCTGCGAATGAGACGCGGATAAGACTTCCGAATCAGTGCTGACCCGTACTTTTGCTTTACCTCGCCTTCCATCGCCTCCTTTCCGTATCGTTGTCTGCTCGTGCCGACGTCTTTGCCGTTGCTGCAGGATCGTCTATCTGAACTTGTCACGCATCTATGGCCTGACTGACCACAGTCTGAAGGCGCTGGCCTGGCATCTGACGGAGCTGCAGCACCTGTTCATCCAAGGCTGCTGGCGCGTGACCGACGAGGGCGTGCTCGCGCTGGCCAGCCGTGCAGTCAAGCTGCAGTGCCTGCAGGTTCGCGACTGCCGCTCGATTAGCGAGAGGGGCCTCAAGGCGATGTGGGAGCGCAAGGTCAAGCTAGACGTTCAACCGCGTCATCGCTCGATGCCAGCAGCAGCAGCTGCAGCAGCGCGCAGCAGCACTCCTCAGCCTTAGTCTCTGCCGGCTCTGCAGGCTCTGCTTCGATTGGTCGCGACGATTTTCGCAGTGCTGACAGCGCTTGCCCGTTCAGTGCGTGATGGAGACTTTCGTCGAGCAGCAGCAGCAGCGACAGCAGGAGCAATGGCGGTAGCCATCGTCACCTGGCTCGGCCGGTGACAACGTGCACAGCCCTTGACGATGCTTCTTTGCTGCGCTGTCTGCTCTATCCAGTCTCGTAGTGCCGGCGGCTGCTGCTGGCACTGCTGCTCCTCTTGCTTGAAAATGCGACTCTTTGCACGGTTTGCATTCGTGCACGTGGCTTTCACCTCACATGTCGCGCATTATCAGCGCTGTGAGCAGCTACCAGCCTGGTGTGCCGCACCTGGCTGCTGCTGCTGCAGAGTGTTCTGCTTCCGGTGCCAGAATGAGCAGTGGCCGCTCCTCGTTGGGATAGTTGCTCGGCCCTCTGCACCGCTGCTCCGCTGCTCAAGACTGCACTCTGCACTAGGACCTGCTCCGGCGATACATCTCAATGCTCAGAAATTCGTGCTCACGTGCTCACGCAGAGCATGCACGCATAATTTCATGTGCTGCTTTGGTGGCTGCGTGGCGTTAACGCACACTAAACACGTACACGTACACACACTCACACACACGTACACACACACACACACACACGTACAGACACATGAAGCAACCACACACGCACACACTGCTTGCTGCATGCTCTGCTTCTCAGACGAATCTTTGATTTTGACTGCTTTTAGCTAGGGAAGGATTAAGGTTGGAAATTGGAGCTGATTGTACGGTGACATTAAAAAGATAAATCTTAACAGGAACCATCTGACTTCTGCATCTAGCTGATAAAGCAAAGCTGTTGTGTCAGATAAATTTGATGCTACAGTATGCAGTCGATGCAGCTTTATTCTGTATCTACCTATCGCTCATTAGCTTTCTGCTACACGGCCTTCTCGGTTGGTCGGAGAGTTCACCAGTCTTCAGTTATCGCAAAAGATCGCACACACGTGAAATATTTGTATAGCCAACCTAAGGGAAAGAGTAGTCTCCCCTTCGGTTCACGAGCTGCTGCACACAAGAATTGCTTTGGGTGTGACCCATTGAAGATAAGGCAAAGGTTCACGGGAACGGCATTTAAGCTATTTGTAAAGGGTCAATTCAGCAACTAATGCTCTGCTGTTTCGCAGAGCAGGCTACTCGTGAGGACTCGTGGCATGGACACCTGCCTTTACACGTCTCTCCTATATGGTTAATATGGTATTCGTGGTTTATGGATCAATGGCATGTATTGCATTGTTATTCCCACTACGGCCATTGTATGGCCTAGCAGAGATTATGGGGCTGCTGCTGGTTTATGGGCCGTTGCGATTAATAGCTGTGAGTGTTAAGTGACCCCCTGCAGAGACCAGGGAGTTACTGCAAGGACGCCGGGCAGGGTGGTCGCATACTGGCTCGCTCTGGCGTCCGTGTGAATAAACGTCGTTGAGCCCGCTTCGGTGTTCTGCATGGTGTCGCGTACCTGATGTTTGGAGAATGTGAAACTACAATATATAAAGAGAGAGGGAGAGAAAATGTGTATGTGAGAGAGGAGGAGAAGAGTAGGATAAGAGTGGAATAGGAGTATGAGAGTGGTCAGAGAAGCAAAGGCTGAGAGAGAGAGAGCAAGAGAGAGAGTGAGAGAGAGAGAGAGAGAGAGAGAGAGAGAGAGAATAGAGTGGTGTCCTTCTCAGCAGCTTGGATGTTGGATGGACATTCGATATTCGACATACGAAATGCCCCGTAGAACGTGCTTGCACTCTTGAAAATTCCTGCTTTGATCTTGAATGAAACTCGCGTGAAAACTGGAAAATGAAAACTAGCGTGAAAAGATCCATTGACTTACATCGGGTTTAGTTAAAAAGTGAGAGGTGTGAAACTTGTAGGTGTACCGAAGAGGCTACATGGCCTTGACCTCTGCTGGACCAACTTGAAGCAACGTTCGCAGGACAGCTTATGCCCCTACATGCCTTCTCAGCCCGCATGGTCGACCGCAACAGGCAAGAGCAAGGCTTTTACCCCTTGGCTTGACTGTGAATGGATGAATGCCTCTGAATGCATGAGAGTCCACTAGTGGAGGAGCCATGCGACAGTTTGCTACACTCTCCACTTTGCAGGTTTCATTCTCCTCACCTCCCCACCGAGAGTTCTGGATATATAGCTTCACGATTCGTTCCCTAGTGCCGTGCATCTTGCCTCGGCTGCTCTACGCTGCTTCGCTTGGCTCGCACATCACGTGCCTGATCACGTGCCCGAGTACTATGCGGAGCTGCTCAAGCTTGCTCTCTCTTATCTCCTCCTGCTCTTCCCCCTCCCTTTACCCCTCCTCCCTCCAGACTATTCCCTCTCGGCAGAACCATTCCAAGGATGCATACAGTGCAGCTCCAGCAGCAGCAGGGTCGTCTGCTCGTTGGCACACACACCGAGCTGGAGTATTTTGCCAGCAGCCGGACACAGATGGCCACAGTTGCAGCAACTACCTTTGTGACGCTGACGTAAACCTGCAAGTTTTAGTCGTTGGCCGCGTGCTTTCACCCGGCCTTCGCTGGCCGGCCGGTCTTGCATTCGGGCCAGGACGAGCAGCAGCAGCAGCAGCAGCAGATGCCTGCCTTCTGTTGCCCACTGGTGATTAGCGCCAGTTTGAGGTTGGGATGTGCTGCTGGAAGTCGTTGCAGCACGAAGAAACCTCAGTTTGACGGCGATACAGATCTCTGACAGATTTACCAAGTGATGCTTTCGTAGCAAGACTGGCAGACACTCCGCTCGATCGGCAGCTCGATCGATGAGCTCCGGTCTGTAAGACCACCATCGCGCCAGAGGATCATCAATCACGGAACTACAGTGCCTAGGTCTGTGCCGAAAGGCCATCCACATCTGCCAATGAGAATGCGTCTGCATTCCGAGGTATTTATCTTCTTCTGATCGAATCAGCTGGGCTGAATCGTGCTGATGCTGCTGCATGACTTGTGGCCAGGCAGGTTGTGGCAGTGGATGCTGGTTATATTCAGCTATGGAGGCCGTGCTACAACGGTGCTGTTGACTCCGAGGAATTAGCATCCATCTACTACCCCACCCAGTCTGCTGATGTAGCCTTTGCTCAAGCCTGCATCGCCCTTGTGAATGCGTGTAGTGCCGACAGCAGTCGACCATGCTCAGCAGTCAGTCTGAGACCCTCCTTCTTATACACATGCATTTATATTGAGTAGAGAGAATGGTTTAGTATTTACAGGGTATTTTAACTCGGGTCAAACCACCTTTGAACCCACCGAGAACGTGCATCACTAACAGTGGAGTTTCAAAATATGAGACCCGTCACTTTACTGGTAGCCAACCCACCAATGTGATCGTTGCGATGATAGCAGGGAGTCCCCCGTTCACATTTTCATGCCGGGCAACTTTAGTCGGCAAACGGTTTAAGTCAATCGACAACTCTCTTTGCATCACTGGATCCTTTGCAGGCTATTGCAAGCGTGGACAAAAAGCAAATTCGTTTTTGGAAGATGATGGCATAGGGACATCGGGCGTGGCAATATTTAGTGTAGGGGCCTGTGATAACAGGTGCTGCAATGGCAATGACCACAATAACGTGGACCTCGAATGAGCAACCTAGGCTTAAGGCATCTATCCGTGGCGTATTGGTAGCTTTTTGCAACATACAAGTTATAGGAGCTGCAGTAGACAGCAGGATAGCCAAGCCCAAGAGAAACATTTTTTGAGGCAAAGACTTAAAATGCAGTCCTCTGTGGTTCATAGTCTTAATGTTTTACATTTGTCTATTGCTATTGACACCCCCTGCCTCAGCAATTGTGGGAAGACAATTCACCTTCATAAGTCTGTTGGAGAAAATTCGTTGTTACGTTACTCGACGGTAAAGATGCTCGGAGACTCTCCTGCAAGGTGAGAGTAGTGCCATTGGTTTTGCAAGGTGGTGGGGGTGTGCTCCTAGGAGGAGGCAGAATAGCAGGGCAAAGATATTGCAGAAGTTCGGTATTAGTGCTCAGCAAGTTCTCAGCCTCTTCCCACTTGCAGCTCCAAGAAAAGTGGCAGCCCGATCTTGACGTTTGAGGTATATATGAACTGGTGGCTGGACGAATAACTAGAGGCCGTGATAGCACAGCACATGAGCTGAGGTGCTCGGCCATAACCGTCGGGAGTCGTGGGTTCGAATCCTGCCGTACGCGATCCTTCATTGCCAACTGCAAGTGGCGGTGTAGCCGTCAGTGTAGCCCTTCTGCCTCTGTATAATGAGGCTGTTAAATCAACTAATATTATAAGAACTCGATGAATAAACAAATAATGGAAATACATAGGAATAACAAAACTTGACCATATCCAGCACATAGCCGAAAGTAATGGTTGCATTGCTTGGAATAAGTAAGTTTTACGAGAAATTACACCTTTGCAGCTTACCTTGTCAACAGGTCAAGACAACTTCCATAGAGTTGGACCTATGCTGCTCACTATCATTGAAGCAAAATGATGTTTCCACCCAGGATCGAACTGGGGACCTTCTGCGTGTTAGGCAGATGTGATAACCGCTACACCATGGAAACCGTACACTATCGATGAGGCTTAACTTTAATTAGTACTTTATCGATTTGACCCTGAATCTTTTATCGAAAGGCAAAATTCTGGCGTGCAGAAAACGCCGTTTGGTGAGTCACAACTGCATCGACAGTAGCACGACCTTCATCGCTCCGTGCGAGTGGAGGTTAGCCAGCGCTGACACCAAGCGCAGTTGCGACGGTTTTCTTGCTCTAGTATTGGTCCTTTTAGTTTAAGGTTGCAGAAATTGTGTATATAAGCATTTGCGAAATTACCCCTAGCGGTGACCGCAGAGGGAAATGGGTGTTTTTATGCGAGCGTGACGACAGAGCACGGTTGATCGGTCGTTTTTGGACATTTTCGTTGTTCATCAATCCTCCTTTAATCAGATCGGCGGAAAACCGACGGAAATCCGACGGAATGGAGGCCGACTGCGTAAGCTTAGCTTTCGAGCTTTCGAAGGTGCCGCTCGCGACGCGCGAGCGACTGCCGCACTTCCGCACCACTCGCTGCGGTTTCGCCGTCGACGTGCGCTCCAAAGCGTGCTCTCCCGAACATTGCTCTTGGGCCATTCGCGATGAGGTAACGAAAGGCTTTCGCGGAGTTAACACATAGTCTGGTGGCAATTGCAGGCGGTGTGGCGGTGGAGGGTGAGCAGGCACTCGCGCAGTAGTAGCGGGCGGGACCGAAGTATGCTGAGCTGCCCAGTCACGTGCGAGCTGCAGGCAGCCGTGTACTTCCACGTGCGGATCGATTGAGCGGCGTCACGTGGGTGACTCTTCGATGGCTGCAGTAGGCGTCGTGTCGAATGCTCCAAAGTAGACGAGGAAGAGAGGAGAGGCTGGCGTCTGCACGTGCAGGCGGACTTGCTGAAAGCGAACAGCCTGTGGCGAGGGTGGTGTTTCGCGCGCTGCAATCGATCGGCCCGAGTGGGCGGGCAGCCAGCCAACTGAAGGCTCGGCACGTCGATGTTAGGGTTGCGAAAGAGTGGACCCCTGCGGCTTGCATTCTGGGAACTGGACTCTGGCTCTGGCGGCTTGGGTGATTCACACATCGGTAACAACGCAACTTTGAAAGCCGTGGCTGGGCCAGGCGGGGCAGGAAAAGGGGGAAATGTACCCCCTTACATCAGGGCACCGACTTGGCTGCCCTCTATTCTAACGCACTTATCTTCCGTATGTAACTCCACAAAGCCACAAAGACTATGTGGGTGTTACTCGGGAGAGCTTTCTATTGTGCACTCACAGCCTTATGCGGCTGTCGGCACGCACACGGTAGCCAACAGACTTCGTTAATCTCACGCAATAAAGAGAAAGTGAGAAGCATAGCTGAGTCGGGATGGCAGTCGAGGAAGTGACGTAGCGTGGGAATGGCCGCTTAGGAAAGCTGGAACTGATGTTGCCTCGATCGGCAGCAGGAGAATATCTGTCGTTGCATAAGAACTGCGGAGGCGAGTTCCACAGTCTAGGACCTGCAGAGAATCAGTTTCTGCAACCTGCCTACTCCCTCCAACTGTTACCAAGAACGAAATTATGTCTCAATTCCACTCGACGAGTGCTGCGAGTGCCCGTAGCCGCTTTTGCAATTAGCGCAGCGTCCGGCCACTAATGTATTCACCACCGGCAGCAGGTGGTTGGGCAGTTTACTCGGTGCAGCGTCCGGCCTCTGATGTAGGGATGCTCGATGCACGCGTGAGAGCAATAAACTGTCTCTTTTACCGTTCACGGCCACGCCGGTGCCTGTAACCACCGAGTTCGCGTCGAATGCACCCTACGAGTTATTGAGAGCTATAACCTTTCACTAATTGCGGGTCTAAAAAAATACTAAGCTGATTGAACAGCCTCCTTTTGTCTTGTGGCGGAAGAGCCGATTGAGGCGATCGCCACCGCTTGCAGCGAGAAAATGCCAGATCGCCAAGCGCAGGATACGAGCCATCGTACGGCATCGGAGCCGACGTCGCGAAAAGCAACCGCCTCACCTAGCGAGCCATCGCGGCTGGCCTCGGCTACGTGAAAACCTTGCGAGTCTTGCTCGCGAGTATCGCCGGTCTCGTGTTATCGCTCCCTGGATGAAAATCCGTGCTCCGCCAGCGTTCAAAGGGCTCGCGGTGACTTCTCTCGCCGCCCGCCTGTTGTGTGCGCTCAGACGAGCACGAAGAGTTGTTGCTCTTTAAAAGGTTCATAAAAGCGGACACGTGCACGTCCAACGACTTTCTACGTCGGTTGAAAATGTGCGGCGGGGCGCGGGGGCTGGCTGCCCGGGCATCGTGCGTGCGCTCATCGCGCGGCTCCACCGCGTCGGCTCCACCGCTGGCGACGACTGAAGAGCGCGCGCGCGCGTCGCCGCGATCGACAGCGGATTTCCGCGCGGATCGCACGTTCAATGACCGTTAGATATTTCGCGGATTCGCTTCAGTATTTAAGTCTTTCTTCGCTCGAATCGGAGCGCGTGCGTGCAGCGTGGACGGACATTCGCGACGCCGACTGCGAATCGGATACTTTTTTAGAGGAATTGATGCGATCGATTGGAGCAAATAGCGCTAGCTGCATATGCCCAGCCATCGGAGGCAGCGGGGTGAGAGAGAGAGAGAGGCGAGCAGCAGAGAAAGCCGATGAGCGTCACGCTTGCTGCGCGAGCCCTAGAAATGCGCGCCATTTAGTTTGGTAAAACGTAACGCAAGAGACTGAAGAGGAGGCTGCGCTGGACGCGCAACGGGCGGCGGAAGCTCGGCAAATGCGCGACGACGACTTGCCTACGCGCAAGTCTAGTACGAGAACGAGTCTCTGGTACGAGAGACGCCGTACGAGTCTCTGGTACGAGACGGCGGTGAAGTTTGTGAGCCTGGCGCTTCCTGGCTTGACGCGAATACGCAACTCAATTATGAGGTTGCTGTCAACATCGCGATAGACAACCGAGCGAAAGTAGGCGCGAGTAACACTTGACTAATCGGAGCGTGAGAACATAGTGCAGCCTCGCTGTTGTGCTCCTGTGATGAGCACTGAATATGAGCGTAGTCTTTCTCTCGGTTTCGCTGCGGAGACGACTCGTGACAGCGCATTCAAGTTTTGCTTGCAACAAAGGAGCTTCTACTTCTGGAAGACGAAGGCACAATGCGTCATCATAGCCATCAGTAATCTACGTCAAAATATTACATGTTGATTAATACTGTCAAAGTAGTCAACGTCAAACTCGTTCGATCCTTCTGATTTTCCTGCGGTGGGCGATCCTTTATCGCCCACTGCAAGCGGCGGCGATAGCCGTAAAGGCTCTTCTGTTGCTATACACAAGAGGCTGCTTAATCAGCTAGGATTTATTTTCGAGCAAGGCCACCAGGTCAAAGCGAAAAGATACCCTTTCGTTTTTAAGTCATCACAGACATTGCGTCAAATGAGCTCAATATAATAATAATAATAATATTGCACTTGATAAAGCGCCCTCAGAGAACTTAATCTCTTTCTAGGCGCTTTACATTTGCTGCAAAGTGATACGCAATAGAATAGTAAGTAAAATCATGCTTGAAAAACAAACAAAATGAATAACATGGTTAGGGGTTACATGCACTGGGTCAGCATGCAAATGTGGTTAGTGGCAGCATGAACAGTGTCAGCACGCATAAGCACATCGAGGACGAATCACAAGGACCCACTAAATGCTGTCCTAAATAGGTATGTTTTTAAGTTTCTTTTAAATGTGGTCAGGTCAGGGGATGTTCTGATGCAGGTCGGGAGGGAGTTCCAGGCTGTGGGAGCATACGAGCTAAATGCACGGTCTCCAAAGGATTTAAGGTTTGTACGAGGTATTTCTAGACTGTTGGATTCCGAAAAGCGAGTGGTACGATGCTTTGCCTGATGGGGTAGTATCTCTGAAAGATAGGCTGGAGCCATAGAATGAAGAGACCTAAAAGTGAGCGACAAAACCTTGAAGTCAATCCGTTGCTTGACTGGTAACCAGTGCAGGTCGCTCAAGTTCAAAACATTGCGGATAGTAAATTTATAAAACAACAAAAGCATATATAGTAAATTCATGAATTAGTTCAAAGCTATTAGAAGCAGGTTGTTCTATTCAACCATGCAATAAAAAATGTTCCGCGTCATGAAAGCAGTATTTTGAGAAATCTCAACAAGAATTTCCGTAAGTTCGTGAAAGTCATACCACAATAAAAAATCCGGTGCAGTTCGAGATCGGATAAAATTTGACCTCTGTAAACCTAGGATGCATCTTGAATATTAAGCACAGCCGCCTATGTTTGTGGCTTAATACCAAATTGCCTTGAACTCGAGGAATGATCATAATTCGTTTAAACAAGTAGCTAAAACATACGAGTAGGCTGAACTTTGCAACACGGTAAAGTTTCGGCCTGATGAAGTAAAATTCCTGGCCGTGACTCTGGTTGACTCCTTCAGCAAGGCTTTTGCTTCATAGTGAACCTCAAGTAGGCCCCCAAAGGAATCGTTTCAGGCGAGTGATTAGTGAGTGGCTTATCTGGTCATTATCTGTCATCTCGTGTGTCATCAGCACAACAATGCTGCCGTACTCTAATAGGAAACGAACTGAGAAAACCGTCACCACTGTCTTGGATAAGAAAAAATTATAAAAATAAATAATCAAAGTAGATATTGGCATGATTGCCTCTCTCTCTCTCTCTCTCTCTCTCTCTCTCTCTCTCTCTCTCTCTCTCTCTCTCCTCCGTCTGTCTGTTTATCAGTCTGTCTGTCTCTCTATCTATCTATCTATCCATCATTATTTCTATCTATGTTTGTTGAAAAAGGAACCTATTTATGGCAGCCTTTAGTGGGTCCCTGTGATTCGTCCTTAATGTGCTTATGCGTGCTGACGCTGTTGCATGCTGCCACTAACCACACTTGTATGCTGACCCTGTGCACGTCACCATGTTACTAACCATGTTGTTTATCAAGCATGATATCACTCACCATTCGATCGTGTTTCTTTTGCAGCAAATGTAAAGCGCCTAGAAAGAGATTGAGTTCTCTGAGGGCGTTTTATCAAATGTATTATTATTATTATTATAATTCTCCTGCCACAAGCCGGCTCTCTGCCGGCTTGTGGCAATCGCGACAGCTACACCAAAAAGCCAAGACGAACCACGATGCTTGTGTCCTCATGATGAGCCGTCGAGGCGTCGAAAGCCACGCACGAAGATTCTGCTGCATCGATTCAAACGATTCCGCTGCATCAACCGGCCTCCTGTTGCTATGCATAATCTGTCTGCTACGCATGTAAAAATGTCCAAGGAATGATACGCTTTTTCCACAGTTCCAAGCTGCCTACGCTCGTCCTCCTCGCTAGCCGCGAGCCACGAAACGTGACAGGGCAAAAGGCGGGAGCTTGTGCGTCGTCCAAGACAATCGCTGAAGGCAATAGTACAGAAGCCCACCGGGCTGCCTGATTGCTGCAAAGTTTGGAAATGACTAGCAGAATTTTAGCGAAAAGTGAACGCAATTTCTAGACTAGTCAATAGGAGCTGGTGAAGAAAGATAAAAGTGTTCATTAATATACTCTCAGTGCTGCACTTCACAGCCACGTTCAGTGGTAGTGCTATTTTCATAAAGGGGAAGACCCGAAAAATGTTCACGTAGGCAGTGCGAAACACGCAACGAAGTAATGATCAAAGCGCAAAATCATCGGGTTTATTCATCATAAACTTGGTGGTTGCTCATCGAGTGGAATTAAGACATTTCGTCGTCAGCGACGGTCGGTGGTGGGAATAGAGGAGTAGTTAGCCCAGTTTGCTGCCTGCTGTAAGGGGAGGCAAATAAACGCCACCTCTGCCCCCTGACACCTCTGCCCCCTGACACCTCTGCCCCCTGACACCTCTGCCCCCTGACACCTCTGCCACTGGCCGCTGGCTCATCGGTAGTAAGCTCAGCCATACACTTCCTTCGAGTTAGTTGGTTCAACAGAAAAAGGAGAAAAAGCGACATGAAATTATACGGGTTATTCCAGAGGATCCGGTTAGAGGCCAGGTACGGCCAGCCTGACCATTTCCAGTAGCGGCCACAAATTAAATCTCGAGTTCTTTCTGAAAGGCCACGTTCCCGGATGATTGATGACTGATTGTACTAAGGGGCAATTCGGGTAACGCCGATTCGAAAGAGTTGGGCTAAAAGTGCAAGCAGTTCCTAGCAGTGGCAAGTGCTCTGCTGCCTTATATATGTTTATTTCCCTAAGACCGCCTGTCCCATGGCCAAGATGGTGGCTTAATTCAGGTGGGTAACTGCTAAAGACTCTGCTGCTCACTCTCTGAAAGCAAGAGACCACGAAGCAAGCAGCAGCAGCAGCAGCAGCGGCGGCAGCAGCAAAATACCAACACCGTAGAAACTAACGGAGCAGAGCTCTGCAGTCTGGTTAAAGCGTTGCTATTCGGATCGCTAGAATCGATCGCCAGTTGCTTCATAATGTTCTTACACACATGCGAAATATTCAGGGCATGGGTGTTTGTGAGCAACATGGGATGCTATAAAAGTAGTCGTTTAATAATAGCCATATTAATGGGCTTGTTGGCAACCGAGACTGGTCAGCCCTCCAAACTTGCTTCATAATGCAGGTAAACACTTCGAGTGCACACGCGAGCACACACAGCAAAAACTCGAGCTCACAAACGCGTCTCATACATGACACACACGCACGCACACACACGTGCGAACGCTCTCCTGAGCCCGCATGCACTCTCTCTCTCTCTCTCTCTCTCTCTCTCTCTCACGCGCCTGCACACATTCATATCTCATACCCAGACTAATCTTTTAATCGCAGCAAAACAAATTGAATGGTTTTTTCTTCTTTACTGCAGTGGGTTGGCCCCTATAAGTAAGAACCTAGCTCGGATTGGCTTAGCAAGGGATTCTGGGCTCTTCGGACCGAACAGAAAGGCGTGCTGCTGACATGCCATTCAGCTTTCGTGCGATTGGCTGCCTCGAGCAAGAAAATGCCTCGCGTGTCTCAGTCGATCAATGTAGAAAGAATCAGCAGCTGCTGGAAGGTTAGAGGTTGGCAGACTTTCCATCTGTGGATTTCGCCCTGGTCAGCTAGTGGACTCGGTTTCAGCCTTCACCTACCTCCGAACAGGACGAGCCTCATTTGGGCTTATCATTCTCGTCTTCGCAGTAGCACATTCCCAAGTAGCGAGCGGTAATTTTAGAAGTCTCTGTCTTCCCCAAGTAACGCGGCAATCAGCAAAAGCGGAACCAGGATTTTCATCTACGGGCAAGACCCACAAGATCGATTGGTAGGGGGCTAGACTAGCAAGGGAAAAAGTATAGCGCCAAATCATATTGTTTATTCGACGCGAGCTCGGCGGCCGCTCATACAGTGGAAGTAAGACATCATTTTCGTCGTTGGTGACGGTCGGGGACTGGGTGGAGGCTGCGTCTGAATAGGGGCGGCCCAGTTCGATGTCCATTTATAATGGGAGGGGGATGCCAACAGACTCCCCATACGGCCTGCTCATCCTCTTAAATTTACCAGTCAACAAAGAAAGCATAATTTTGTCCATCTGAGGTCAGTCTACAATAGCAACGCTAAGCGTTAATCTTGAAAAGACGGAGCTTAAATGTGCATTGCGGTTCACCATTATTAGCTTAATTCTACCGCCTACTCACCTGCTTGATTGCACTGCGGACGAGCACATCTCATTTCCCGCTGCCTTAGGTCAATAGAAGAAACGAGAAGGAGACATAAATAGCACCCCATTTGGGAGTTGTATTCCTGCAAGAAAAACGAGTGATACATAACTGCGTCCATAAATGATTGGTCAGCCACCTGCTGTCACAGTTTACGACGGTGTGCGGGAGTATTTTGCAAGATGAAGGGGTGAAGCGTAGAAGTCCACCTGGCTACTTATTGCTGCCGACTTAGAAAGCAAGAAGCAGCCAAGAGCAGGTACCTGCATCATACCTGCTGTAGCTAGGAGCAGTCTAGCTCAGGTCAGGCAATCAAACCATGCGGCTCCTGTTCTCAGTATGTGAGCATTCGCGAGCTGAAGAGGAGAGCAACCTCTAGATTACAAGGAGTAACATTCTAGTACCTTCTAGATACAAGGGTAAGTAAGTGAAGCTAAAGACGCATCTATTTATCACAGCATTGAATGGGTCCCTGTGATTCGACCTTTATTTGCTTATGCATGCTGACACTGTGCATGCTGCCACTAACCGCGTTTGCATGCTGACCCTGTGCACCCAAGTCATCTCTGACCTTGTTACGCTTGCTGCTTGCTGTCATTAAGCCATTCGCTACCACAAACCATTCGACTGCACAGCGTACGTAAAGTGTCTATAAAGAGATTAAGTTCTCTGAGAGCGCTCTGCAAATGTATAATAATAATAATTATTATTATAAGTGTAGATGCAGGCAATAACCTCTCACTGGAATGCCAACCCATCGCCAAACGTTGGGGGAAGGCCTGAAAAGGTTCTCCGTGATGGTTAATAGCAACCGCTGTCAATACAGTCAAAAGTGGCGAAGGATCCTTCTGAACTGCGAGACCCGATATCGCACAGTCTGCTTATAGCTCGGTGGGCAGTGCTGAATATATCCCCAAACACTGGCAGCTCGACTTTGAGCTACAAGCCTTCGAACACCGAAGTCTTCGTCTTCATTACAAGTAAGACGCTTCGCGAAAAGATATGACCGGAAGTCCATCTTTCAACCTTTGATCGTAAGCCAGCGATGTTTGCATAGGAGCAGAGAAAGTTGCCTAGCTTCTTTGATGACACTGTACAGCTACAAATATTAAAGAACACGGGCTAGTGATCGTCAACGGGTTAATTAGTCGCTCCCTTCGAGCGACAGAGGTGCAGAATGACTGTGGCCAGAGATATCGGTAGATGCAGCCAAGAAAAGCTTAAGTGAAACCTTGTAGGATGATGGCATTTAATAAGAATAATAATAATAATACACTTGATAAAGCGCCCCCAGAGAACTCAATCTCTTTCTAGGCACTTAACTGTTGCTGCAAAGGAAACACGATCGAGTGGTGAATGGTATCATTCTTGATAAACAACATGGATAACGTAGTTAGGGGTGACATGCACAAGGTCAGCATGCAAGTGTGGTTAGTGGCAGCATGCAACAGTGTCAGCATGCATAAGCACAAAATGACGAATCACGGGGACTCACTGAATGCTCTCATAAATAGATGCGTTTTGGTGTATTTTTAAATGTGGTAAAGTCTGGGCATGTCGTGACGAAAGTCGGGAGTGAATTCTAGGCTTTGGGAACATACGGACTAAAGACATGGTCTCCAAAAGAATTGAGGTTTGTACGAGTTATAGGTAAACAGTTCGATTCCAAAAAGCGGGTGGTACGATACTTAGCGTGTCGGAGGAGTAGATCTGATAGGTAGGCTGGAGCCAAAGAATGAAGGAACCTAAAAGTGAGCGACAAAATCTCGAAGTCAATCCGTTGCTTGACAACTAGCCAGTCCAGGTCGGCGAGAAGTGGTGTGATTTGGCAACTGCGACCCTCACAACAGACAAGTCTAGCTGCAGAGTTTTGCACCAGCTGCAAGCGCCTGATTGCACATCCCGGCAGACCGGCATGCAGTGAGTTACCGAAGTCAAGACCGGACGTCACAATTGCATGGACCAACTTAGATGTGGCATCCTTGTCTAAACAAGCCCAAGTTTCAGCAATGTTGTGCAGCTGAAATTAGGCAGACTTGATTGTGGAACTGATGTGGTCGTCTAAAGAAAGGTCACTGGAATATTGGAACATTTGGAACATTACATCTAGATTTAGTGCAGATTTAACAGGAGATATGCTGGCAGAGCCGATTTTGAGCGTTTGCCTTTCCAATTTCTGAATCACACTTGGTTTGCCAATAACTAGTAAGTTAGTTTTATCCCATTCAATTTAAGAAAATTTGCTGCCATCCATGTGCTGATGTCATCAATACATGCAGCAAGGGAGTTGAGAGAGTTCGAGGTGCTGGAGGGCTGGGAGGGATCAAAGTTAAAGTACAACTGAGTGTCATCCGCATAGAAGTGAAAGCCTAGGTTGTTCTTGGCAATCACATCAGCAAGAGGCAGAGTATAAACCGTGAAAAGAATCGCACTGAGCCCTGAGGTACCCCATATTTCAGAGGTACCTCAGATAATCTTTGTCCATTCACGTCAATACTCTGGAGTCTCCCACTGAGATAGGACCTGAACCACTGCAGAGGGTCAGCATTCCTGAGATGGTTGTTAAACACTCGAATCAGTGTTGACTCTGTGAATTAATTTGCCATAAGACGTGACTGGAACTTACTTTCTAAGTTGGAGTTTTTGATGTAATAGTGATGCCAGTGATGCCCAGGCGAGTTGATAGCCGCTCTAGAAGAACTTTGATCGATGGTATCAAAAGCTGCCGAAAGATCGAGCAAAACAAGCAGAGATACTCTAATAATAGTAATAATAATAATAATGCAGTTGATAAAGCGCCCTCAGAGAACTCAATCTCTTTCTAGGCGCTTTAAATTTGCTGCAAAGGGAAATGCAATTAGATGGTAAGTAAAATCATGCTTGAAAAAAACAAAATGAATAATATGGTTAGGGGTGATATGCACAGGGTCAGCATGCAAATGTGGTTAGTGGCAGCATGCACAGTGTCAGCACGCATAAGCACGTGAAGGACGAATCACAGGGACCCACTAAATGCTGTCCTAAATAGGTGTGTTTTTAAGTTCCTTTTAAATGTGGTCAGGTCAGGGGATGTTCTGACGCAGGTCGGGAGGGAGTTCCAGGCTTTAAGAGCATACGAACTGAATGCACGGTCTCCAAAGGATTTGAGGTTTGTATGAGGTATTTGTAGACTGTTGGATTCCGAAAATCGGGTGGTACGATGCTTGGCCTGATGGGGGAGTATGTCGGAGAGATAGGCTGGAGCCATAGAATGAAGAGACCTAAAAGTGAGCGACAAAACCTTGAAGTCGATCCGTTGCTTGACTGGTAGCCAGTGCAGGTCGGCGAGAAGTGGAGTAATGTGGCAACTTCGATGCTCACGACAGACAAGCCTAGCTGCAGAGTTTTGCACCAGCTGCAATCGCCTGATCGCACATGCTGGTAGGCCAGTAAGCAGTGAGTTGCAGAAGTCGAGACGAGATGTCACGAATGCATGGACCAACTTGAACGTGGTATCCTTATCTAAACAAGCCCGAAGTTTAGCAATATCATGAAGCTGAAAATAGGCAGACTTGACTGTGGAGCTGATATGGTCGTCTAACGAGAGGTCACTTGGGAATATGACACCTAGATTTCGAGCTGATTCGACGATATCTAGGCAGAGCCAATTTTGAGCGTCAGCCTTCCCAATTTCTGAATCACACTGGGTTTGCCCATAACTAGTGAGTTAGTTTTGTCATCGTTTAGTTTTAGAAAATGTGCTGCCATCCATGTGCGGATGTCATCAATGCATGCAGCAAGTGAATTTAGATAATTTGAGGTCCTCGAAGGCTGGGAGGGATCAAAGCAAAGGCACAACTGAGTGTCATCCGCATAGAAGTGAAAGCTTAGATTGTGCTTGGCAATCACATCAGCAAGAGGGAGAGTATAAACCGTGACAAGAACCGCTTACAGGCTGGCAGTCCACGGTGGGATTTGCCAAAGCCATCGAAGCAGCCCCTGCTACTGAAGCCACTACTCTACTGAATTGCTAAGATATCCGAACATCAAGCGGTCAAATGGTTCTGCAAGACCACCAGACAGGGACTGATGAGGTAATCTCCAGGCAGTAGCAATACTTACCCGAACTGTGGCTGGATGGGCCCTAAGGCTCGCAACGAAACTTGCTGCTGCCACTACGGGGGGGGGGGAGGGAGGGGCTCACCCAATACCTGGTGGCAGTCGACCTCGGGATAGAAAGTAACGTGGATTCAATTTCCAGGCCAGACTTTCACATACACGGAGGGAGGAAACGATTTGTTCTGTGTCAGCGAAAGCACGCATGTTCTTCTGGTTTGCCTGACACGACGGCCGCTATGTAGCAGCACATGGGCGAATCTCTCGGAAAAGAATGGTTCGTCTGCGTAGCGTCGGCTCACTGGGCGAATCAGAATCTCACTAGGCGAATCACCTTACTATCTGCCAAAGCGATCTGATGCTGTAAATGGCAAGTCGTACTGCACTCAAGACAGCACAACGATGACCTAGCTACGACGGACAGACGCCTTCGGTTGTGAACTGGGCTTTATCTAATGCTCTTGTCTGTACTCTACTGCGACATGACATTTGCTATCTCTGTGATGCTCAGGCTTGCTGCTGCTGCTGCACACTGACCTTAAGGCTACACCCTTTCCAGGCTAACGCTCAGCGTTGCTACTGCAGACTGACCTGCTGCTGTGAACACAACGTTACTTTCGCTGAAGACTTGGTAAATTTGAAGGGACACTTGGCCTGCTGCTTTTTGTGAGTGACACCAAACCGAGTATTCTTGGAAGGTGACCACGGCATCTAACCTTATAATAAATAAATAAATAAATACTTGCTCATTTAACAGCTCCTTTTTGAATAGCGACAGGAGCCTTAAAGGCTATCGCCACCACTTGCAGTGGCAATAAAGGATCGTCTACAGCAGGATTCGATCCCACGACATCGGTCGTGAAGAGCAATCGCATTGCCTAGGGTGCCATTACGGCCCGCCAATCTTCTTTGCAAGCCGCAGCTCTTTCCCTACTCCGGAGAGTCAAAGTTTACTTAATGAACGATATCGTTAACCTTGTTACCAAGGTTCAACATGCGAATCGTGAAGAATTACGGCTTGCGGATCGTACTTAGGAATGGAGACGTAGGTAGAGTGTCTCTGCTTGTTTTGCTCGATCTTTCGGCAGCTTTTAATACTATCGATCACAAAATTCTTCTAGAGCGCCTCTCATCTCGCCTGGGCATCACTGACACTGCTCTGCAATGGTTAAGATCGTATCTCAGTGGGAGACTCCCGAGTATTGACGTGAATGGACTAAGATCATACGAGGTACCTCTGAAATATGGAGTACCTCCGGGGTCCGTGCTAGGTCCGGTTCTTTTCACGGTTTATACTCCCCCCTTTGCTGAGTTGATTGCCAAGAACACAATCTAGGCTTTCATTTCTATGCGGATGACACTCAGTTGTACCTTTGCTTTGATCCCTCCCAGCCTTCAAGCACCTCGAATTCTCTCAACTCACTTGCTGCATGTATTGATGACATCAGCACATGGATGGCAGCACATTTTCTAAAACTAGACGATGATAAAACTAACTTACTAGTTATGGGCAAACCCAGTGTCATTCAGAGATTGGAAAGGCGGACGCTCAAAATTGGCTCTGCCAGCATATCTCCTGTTGAATCAGCTCGAAATCTAGGAGTCATGTTCCAAAGTGACCTCTCATTAGACGACCATATCAGCTCCACAGTCAAGTCTGCCTAATTTCAGCCACATAATATTGCTAAAATTCGGGCTTGTTTAGATAAAGATACCACATCTAAGTTGGTCCATGCATTTGTGACATCCCGTCTTGACTTCTGTAACTCATTGCTTGCTGGCCTACCGGCATGTGCAATCAGGCGATTACAGCCGGTGCAAAACTCCACAGCTAGGCTTGTCTGTCGTGAGCATCAAAGTTGCCACATCACACCACTTCTTACCGACCTGCACTGGCTACCAGTCAAGCAACGGATCGACTTCATGGTTTTGTCGCTCACTTTTAGGTCACTTCATTCTTTGGCTCCAGCCAATCTCTCAGATCTACTCCACCACCAGGCCAAGCATCGTACCGCCCGCTTTTCGGAATCCAACAGTTTACCAATACCGCGTACAAACCTCAAATCCTTTGGAGACCGTGCATTCAGTTCGTATGCTCCCAAAGCCTGGAACTCCCTCCCGACTTGCGTCAGAACATCCCCTGACTTGACCACATTTAAATAGATTTTAAAGACACGCCTATTTAGGACAGCATTTAGTGGGTCCCTATGATTCCTTCATGTGCTTATGCGTACTGACACTGTGCATGCTGCCACTAACCACATTTGCATGCTGACCCTGTGCATGTCACCCCTAACCCTGTTATTCACGTTGTTTATCAAGCATGATGCCACTCACCATTCAGTCGCGTTTCCCTTTGCAGCAAATGTAAAACGCATAGAAAGAGATTGAGCTCTCTGAGGGCGCTTTATTAAGTGCATTATTATTATTATTATTATTATCGTGCCTCAACGGGTGGCAGTAAATCGTATCACTAAGCTACTTCATGCTCTGCTATTCTGCTCGGTGTCAGTGCTAACTATGCAGGTGGGGGCGTGATCGCACAACTTGGGGGATGACAGCTGCTAGGCTTGACACAGTTCTAAGGACAAAGGATTCTTGCTGCCAAGTGGCTGAAGCGGCGAGTTTGTATTGCCAGCTCAAAAAATTCCAGTTGCCGTTTGACTATTTTCCACTATCGAAACTGCCGAGTGTCTTAGAAGTCTGCCTCAAGAGTCGGACCTCAACAGTTCAACTGAGTGTGAATGACTGACCTCAAAATGCGTCTTCTCTGCTTCATGCTCAGCCTAGGCGCCTGCAACACTGCATCATCAGTTCAGTCGAATGACCTTTGACACAGCGTGCTAACTTCGGCCAAGTCCCGGCTTTTTTCTGCTTTCTGTATCCAGGCAGCTAGCCAGTGCACTTCACCGTTAGAAACCTCCACTAATCCGTTCGCCGAAACTGTGCCGACAAAAACGTACAAAGCCCACGACAAAATCGAAACTAGCCCCCGACAAACAAGGCCGGTCGGCTACCCTGTCGGCTTGGCGACGAGAAATTCAGCAATCCTGATCGATGCCACTGCCAACTTATTGCTATGAGGCGTTGGCTTGTCACTATCACTCGACATTAAACGACGATTTTCCACAGGGCTCTTGGATATAGTGATGAGGGCATGCCCAACGAAAATCTTAGGTTGGAATGAAAAAGATCTTTGAGAAAACCCCTTAAAAGTTAATTTTCTTCAAAGGGAGCTCATAAGCCTCCAATTTTTATACTAGGTGTTTTGAAATTGCATAGTATGTCCGCGCTTTTGGATTAAACCTACGTGCCCTAGTGTCAGACCAGTCGTTCCGAGGGAATGCACAATCAGAATGCATCATACCCTCCCTAAGAGCGATCTACAAAAAAAGTGAGCAAGATTGCTCACTCTACCAGCACATGTCTGGTAGTTAGTGGTAACGAGTGCAGTGCCAGCACACATAAGAACACAAAAAGGACAATTCAACACGAAGCAAGCAAACGATATGAGGAACAGGTTCATTTCTAATTATTCTTTAAATGTCTTCAAGTCAGTGGATGTCGTGACGTCGGATCGGGAGACAGTTCCAGCCTTTGGGAACATACGAACTAGAGGCCCGGTCGCTAAAGGATTCGAGGTTGGTTAGAGGCACAGCTAAACGGAAGAGTCAGAAGAGCAAGTAATACGACGACTAGCCTGGTCGGGAAGTAGGTCGGATGGGTAGGCCAGAGCAAGACAGTGCTCACGACGCCGGAATTTTCGCAATTGCTCGTGGCTTGAAGTTGACTCGACAGTGAAACTGATACATACAGTATATACGTGGTCGTCTTTGAAGGTCGGTGCGAATCTAGTGCCCTAGTAAGTGGGTAAGAGGAGTTGCACCAAAGGCACCCCGGAAACTCCTGGCAGTGCACTCATCGCCAGCCAATACTTTCGCAAGATGCAAGCACAATCGATGGTTGTTGCCACTAAGAAGGATTGTGTCTGCAGTTCCCTGCAGGGAAGATATATACTAATAACATTAAAAATAACAATGACAAATCAGCGTAAGCACCTTCAAATGTATTTGAAAGTACCCATGCTTGGCCATGAAATGAGAAACAAATAAGAAGGCCAAGTATAAAGTGGATCTCAGGATTTGCATGTCTCCTAGCTGCATGCCCTACAGACTGGTGGCTTTCCAACTGGCTGTAGTCCACTATTCAGGTGCTACGCTGCAATGGTGGTCCAGTGCTGTCATTGCCTCACTGCTGCTTTGGCCAGAAACCAGACAGAATCCTGGTTGGTCATGGACAGGTAAAGGCTGTAGCAACTCAGCAAGAAGACTGACCACATGCTCAAGATGAGCATAGGTAAAACTTAAAAGAGCATATCTGTACCAGCTAACCTGCTCAGTCTAGGTAGATGGGCGTGCTGGAACGTTACAATAAAATCGCAAGCAGCAGAAAAATATAAATATATTCAACATGTACCATATTTCTGCACCACATGCATCTACTCACACACTACTACAGCCTCGACCTATAAAAAACATGCAGACCTCCCCAAACACATAAATGAACGCACATGCTGGGGTAAACACACGCAGACACGCACACAAACTTGAAGTCTGTGTCACACTTGTGCACACTAAGTATAATGGCAAGCAGGAACACGAACACACACGTTTACAAAAACAGAGCTGATCGACACATGATCGCTGGTGATGATGCCTAGCCATTCCGAGCCGATGTTTATATAATGATATTACTTTTACGCACAATGCTAATGGCTACTTTCACGACCAATTAGCATATTGAACAACAAGCTATTTGCAGGGCACACTGCATGGTAAGGATGAAGTTAAAGCAGTGCACAAGCTATTCGGCTGAGCACAAGACCAAGCACACACAGCAGATGCAAGTCAGGTCTCTTTCACGAATACAAACGTCCAATCCCATGCTGGGATCCTCTCGGCTGCGGGAGACAGCATTGCAACCACGAGGTCGTGACATACATGAGTAGCTAATTATGGGCAGTGCAGCAATGCTTGTAGGAGCATTGTCTTCGAGTCGTGGTAACATCAAACCGATTACTTCGTGGACTAGCTCAGGCACGTGTCTCGCGACAGTTGTCCCAGTCGGAGGACTGGGACTCTTGAGCATCTGCACAGGATGTGGTACCCGCGACAGCAGCAGAGACAGCAGGCTGCTCGGAGCTGCCGCGGGACTCATGAGTAGGCAGCAAAGTGATACACTCGGTGGTAGCACCGGGGGCCCCAGAACCAGCTGCAGGCTTGTGAAGCAATGGGGCCGACGGATCTAAGGAGCCGGTAGCCGGTTTGTATGCAGACGACTTGTACATGGGCGACGCAGGGGTTCCGGCATTTGAGTCAACAGTTGTCCGGTCGAATATTTTCAGATCTTCCTCGGTGGCACCGTGCTTCCGCCTCCTGAAAGCATAGACCAACACAGCTGATATTATCATGCAGAAGACGGAATCCTAGAACACCTCTCGGCTGCCCCGACAACTGCATGCCATCGGATTGTTTCAGTCGCGACTAGGGTGTGTTGACAGCAGACGTTGACCACGGGGAAACAAACATTCTAATGCAAATGATTCCTGGGTGCTACCGGTACACAGATCAGGGCTCCGTGATGGTCTTGCACATAGTGGCAAACAGCAGGGATTGGTGTAGCCAGATGGTAGTTTTGTAACAGCTATATGACACACACACACACACACACACACACACACACACACACACACACACACACACACACACACACACACACACACACACACACACACACACACACACACATACACACGTATATAATTATATATATACACACACAAGCTGTCGATAGGGCACACTGTTTAATTTTTGCAAGTATTTACCTTAACCTCTGTTTAGCCGTAATCGACACGACCGTTATAGCAATCGCCACAACCAATGTCGTTATTGTGGCCACAGAAAGAATTTCAGCATCTACAAATTTCAAGCAAAAGCACATACTAGCAGAAGCACAAGAGTAACCATATAAGCAGCTCCAAGCAAAGCCCCGCTGCCCAGGTACCTGTCAGTTTACCATCGCTGTCAGTTGTCTCACTACCACTAATCTTCAGCGGTCGAGACCCTGTTTGATTCAAAGACAGTAAGATATATCAATATTGCAAGCTCGAATATCTTCACGAAAAATATAACATTGATTTATCGATGAAGAAAAGTGCAGAGTGGGCAATGCAAACCACGAGAGGACCAAAAGGCATCGTCTCATCGGCTACCCCACATCATTGCACTTGCTGCTACTTGTCGGCTGAAGAAACCCCACGAGACGCCATGCAAAACCATACTTGCATTTTTTACTGAAACACAGCTATCGAGGTCAGGTCTAGAGTGAGCAAGCCTGTGGCATCGAAACTACACCTTACCAAGACATCCTTTCGGCGATCTACCTACCAGAAGGCTTCTCCGGCGTCCTTGCCAGCAAGATAAATAAGATATTGCCAGCATGATAGATCATTGCCACATTACAGCACTTCTCACCGACCTGCAGAGGCTACCTATTAAAAAGCATTTCGACTTCTAGGTTTTGTCACTCACTTTTAGGTCACTTCATTCTTTTTCTCCACTGACCCAACCAAACTACTACTTCCCAATCAGGCCAGGCACTATACCGCCTGATCCTCTGACTCAAATCATTTAGCAATGCCTCAGGCCAACCTCAAATCCATAGAAAACCGCGCCTTAGTCTGCATGCTCTCAAAGCTTGAAACTCACCCCCTGAGTGAAGTCACGACGTTCTCAGACTTGATGACATGCATTTGCAAGAACCGCGTGAATTGTGTTTTGTGTTGCTATGCATGCTGATGCTGTGCATGTTATCAATAACCATATTGACACCATTCCCATACATAATATGCAAAGTACCTAGAAAGAGATTAAGCTCTCTGGGGGCACAGTACAAATGTCTTACTATTATCATCATCGAAGCACAACGTCTGCATATCTGCTCATGCATCTCCTGCTAGTGCAGTAAAACGACATCGAGAAAGAGTTAAAGCCAAGGCTGTCACTGCAGCTCAAGGGCCGGGTTTCAGCCCAATGGCAAAGTGTTGGCTCTTTAAGAATGAGATCGTGGGTTCGAGTTCAACGGCAGGTTATTCTTTATTGCTAAGGATAAAAGCCGTCAAGGCCCTTCAGCTACTACATTTCTTATGCAACGACCACTACTCTCCTGCTGCCGACAATGGCACATCCTTTCCAGCCGTCCTGAGCTGCTACTTCCATGTTACTCCCTACCTCAACTGCTTTCCTGAGTCTGCTATGCTTCCCACTTTCTCTTTGTTGTGTGATATGAAGTCTGTTGCCCACCGAATGAGTACCAAAAGCCGCTTAGGCCGTGAGTTCTACACAAAACTCTTCTGCGTAACACCCACCATAGCCTTTGTGGAGTTATAGACGGGGATACATTACAATACATAATGAAGCTAACAAATTGGCCCACTGGTTAAGGTGCTTGCCCCGATCAAGGTCTGGCCAGGGTTGTGGGCTCGAACCCCGTGGCATATGTGAAGCGCCTAAATAGAGATAAGTTCTCTTAGGGCGTTACACAAATTATATATATAAATCTTTTTTTTTTTTACTTCCGAAGTATGTGCGACCAGCAGAGATTCACACACACTATTCTAATAGTAGTGAAGGGACGGTTTGCACCCATGGAGACAAAGTGGTTTCGAAAGTCATGCATGCTGGTAACATTAAATAAACAATGTTACGGCTTGGTGATGGCTATAAAGTCTTACTGGAATGACTTATCGAATGCAAATCTCGGTAATATCAAAGGTATATGGAAGTATAGACACAGCTAATTAAAAATCACTTGCATGGCATTGTTTCTGGGAATTAATACAAACGACACCGTCGAACGATCACTTACCCTTACAATGTCGGAGGATATATGTTTTATTCACAGGCCTACAAAAACAAGAGTAGCAACGCACTGAGAGTGTATCATTCAGGAACTAAATTAGTAAAAAAGGACAGGCAGGTCAAAAAGAAAGCATCAACGAGCAGATCTACATTTTCTTCTAAAAGCCAAAACAAGGAGACAATTACAAGAACGAAGCACTAGCAGAAGTTGATGAATGGATGAAGAGAGACGGTGAACAAGAGAAAAAGGTGACCATTAATAATGGAGATATACTAGATGGGGCTACAGGTCAGGATCAGGGAGTTGACGAGCTTTCACGCCCTAGATATGGAACTGATGCATCGCTTTACATCAAGCCGATTCTACCAGCAGCAACAGGAGTTTTGCCCAATTTAAAGCATTCACAATACTGCAAGTCCCTTACAAGATGACCTAGCTGGTACTATTTTGCTGCCCATTTAGATGAATACCGCCTACAATTTTAGCAGAAACCCCAGAAACTCAGGCAAACCAGAGAGGCACAGAAATGTCATTCCACCTTTGCAGGCTGCTTTTAGCAAGACCACAAGTAGATGGTCTTCAAATCTAGAGAAACAATTTATTTGGCCAAAGGCATGGCTTCTAAAGAAATTTTGGTGTCTGTTGTCAACGATAAAACTCAAACTCCACACCATACCGACTGACTCAACGCTAAGCCCCAGAGCTGAGCTACAGCGCCAGAGCAAGGGGCTCTACTTACGGTAGCAAACGTTAGAGCTCCCATTTATTTTTATTTAGCTGAACAATTTATCTGGCAGAGCACGTATTTGATCTGCAACTCATAGACAGTGTCAGCCACAGGGCTCACCTGGGCCAGCAATGCAGTAGGCAGCCCTCGCAGCTCTGTCGCCGACCTTCAGCACTGCAGTCGCAGAGATTGTTCACTGCTACTATTGCATTGCTTGCAATCCCAACTGCTATCCTGCTGCAGCCGCGACTTTGCATTGTTGCTGTGACTTCGTGAGATGAGGAGAAGTGTGGCACCGGCCCTGTTATACCACACAATACTCAGTCGCCCCCCCCCCCAGAGAACGCTGCACGAAAATCGCATCGACTCCAAGTCCCTCAGGCCTGGTGAAGCAACCAATAGAGGATGGTAAGGCAGCCTGCACGCCCAGCAGCTAAATAAAATTTGTTTTCGGTTTGCAAAAGGAATTCCCAGATCACCCACCGAGAAGACAGTATCCTCCAAACCCCGAAAAAACAGCACGTAAACGAACAGAAATTTTAAACTAGGGGTCAGGAGCTCCTCGAATACTGCCGACTGGCTGAGAATTCAGAGCTGCCACTAACCCTACAATAATAAATAATAGCATTAATAATTCTTTTGTATAGCACCCTACGAGAGTAGAGTCATTCAGGTGCTTTACAACTGGAGAGAAGCACCAATCACTGGTCAATGACATACCCACGCTTCGGGGGAAGGGCATTTCAGCTTGGAGAAGCTTAAATCTTTTGCTACTTCATAGGCAAGACAGAAAGCTTCGGTTCTTAACCAGGGCTCTGAAGCACTCCTGATCAGCCACGTACAAACTGGCTTAATTGCAGCAGTACTTCGGGTGCAAGTCGTGCATGTAACGGTACAAGCTACGATTCGGCGCGAGCTAAGATCCGGTGGGAGCTACGATCCGGCGGCTCGAGCTACGATCCGGCACGAACTACGATCCGGCACGAGCTATGCAAGCCTGCTTTAGAACGTCAGAGCAAAAGAACTAGAGCAATAGCAGCGCTCTCGAAACTCACCTCCAACAGCCACTCCATAGCCGCGCAAAAAAGCAGTCGGGATCCTCTTCGTAGGTCGCAAGAAATCTCGTTTCGTTATAGCAACCATCTTTACCTGGCCTAAAGTAGCAGCAACATTTGGGCCTCAGCTCACTTCGACGATGCCAGCAGCAGGCGCTTAAAGGAGGGGGCATCCCATGCCAAAATCTAGCTTGCAGACGAATCCTTTCCAGAAGGACACTTGGCAATGGACACAGCTTAATTAAGACGTTATAGACAATGCGGAATATGAAAAATTAAGGCTACAATAAACTACCGAGTATCCTAACATGGACAGGACATCGGATTGTTTTTAGATGGGCACATTATCATAAGTATGCAGTTAAAAGAAAGATCCACGAACGAGCAAAACGGCCATTGGGAAACAAGGTATCGGTGACTCGGCACTCAACGGATCACAAATCGAAATATATTCAAATACCCACCATCAATCACGAACTCATACATGCCGAGCTAATACTTGAGCAAGTGCCAAGGCAGACTGGCAGGTAGAGGGAACGGTAAAGAAGGGGATGGGCAGGGGGCACTGGCAGTTGGGGGGCATATGGACAATGAAGATTAGCAAGACACTGAGCACCTACAGCTTTCGCCATTGCCTGCTTCGACTTACTTCGATACCTCGATGATTGGTAGATTGTTTATGTCAAAATTCGGATATCCAACACCGATGTCTGGATAGCCAGCACCTTGCCCAGAACCTGAATAAATGAACCCAATCACAAGGCGACTGCCGAGTCGAAGCTCAACCAGACTCCACCAGCCGCACTATAGGGTACTCATAGTAATAAGAAAATGTCAACGAGCAGTGGACAGATAAACAAGGGACTGCAAAATGGTGAACGATGCACGGCTCGGCAGCCGCTTGCTCACGCGCACACACAGAAACAAGTAACAGCGAACCAACTGCGAATTTATTAAATGGCACAATTGCCGGCTTCTGCTTTTGAGGCAACAGCTAGTACGACAGCCTGCAGCCTGGCTTGCTGTGGTCATGCTGCTGCTAGTATTATTGGTGCTGCTGCTAGTATTAACGGTGCTGCTAGTTAGGCAGGGGCTTCTGCTGGTACTGCCACCGCAGCCAGCCATCCAGCCGACCTGGTTACAGCCAACTGCTGGGGGAAGGGGCTGACCTACACACAACTCTTGGCCCATCGCCAAACGTCTGAACAGGAGCCAGCTGCTAGGCTCAGCCAGTCAGCTAATTGGCTGCTGGACCGTCGGGTTAAAAGGTCAGCAAAGGCTGTGCCCACACCACCATGCACACGTGACAGCAAGCCAGCAGTAGTATTACAGGGGTCACGAAAAGCTCTCAGCTGCCACACACGTGAGGCTGGGGGTCACATTCTCCGACTTGCTACTCTCATCATACGATGATCAATCAGCGAATCACGAGGATGCAGCCAACAGGTGATCAGCAGATGGATGGCTGCCATGCCGGAAGGGGTCACACCAGCAGCCACGGCAGCAGGATCGCCTTAGGCAGGCTAACGAGTTCGGATGTAGGGGGTGTAGGAGGTGAGATGGCCTCTTCGAAATGCAACTCAGTGTTTCTCTAGAGAGGCTGGCCCACCACGAACAGAATGATGGGTGAAAGAGAACTAGCCCTTATCGGTACATAGGAGGAGAACTTCTTGCTTATTCAATTTTCCACAGAGGGAGACAAAAGGAGGGGCACGGTATTAGAGAAGCCCGGAGTGAAAATGGTATGCACCGAGCACTGGGCCACGAGGAGCCTGTTCTGGCCATCTCGCCGTGTTACTTGCAAGTGGTCAAGCTGGTGGCTAGCTTTCCGCTTGACGTGCCAAGGAGTATGCGGTTGGCATGCAGAGCTGACAATTGCTGTGTGGTGGCGGCCCTAGCATCACCAGGAACGCCACGATGCTGCTACAGGAAGCAGCCAGCTAACCCACGGTGACTGCAGTACCAGAAACTTCTAGCAGTACCAGGCTATGCGGTTCCTACCAGCACATCCCCTACCTGCAGTTCAATTTAGGACACTAGAAACTGCAGGCTCCTGGTGGACCCCTGAACGTCCTGCAAGTTCTGAAATAAAACTGTGATAATAAGCCGCAGGGAATGCTGGTCTCCGACTCAATGTTGCAAGAATGTCCACTAAATGAGACAGGTGTGCCACACAAGCAAGCAACAAACAACTGATAAACTGTCACCCATTTAATTTTGGAGGGTGTGGTGCCAATCGCAAAAGAATTCGGGGCTTCAAGCGATTCTGTGAGAGCACATCGCTTGCAAGCAATACCAAAATGAGAGAGATGATATCAGGCCAGCAGCCTACTCCACTACTGAAAACAAGGTTTCCGATATGCTCGGAAACTGAGAATACTAGCTTGCACAGGCTTGAGGAAGGGGCAGCTGGACCTTGGGAGCACCTCACTGGGCACCTTGCCATTCGACACCCCCCAGTAGCACAAGTATGAGTCCTACCTCTGGCAGGGTCAAGATCTAGCCACTCGTTGGTGTAATACCCATGGAGCTCACGTCAGCTTTTGGTGACATCATAGGCCACAAATCAAAGAGAAAAATTGAAAAGCCAACCAAAGACAAATCGGCTAGGTCATAAGAGGTAAGGCGTCACGACAAAAGCAATCCACATATGTTAATTTTGTAAGCCTTGTAAAATAAAGACAGATGATTAGCCAGCCAGTAGTTACCACTAGGAGAGAGCCCAAATGAATATAAATGTGAATGACAAAATGCCTTCTCATATCAAAACTGAAAATTGAATAGAAAATTAAAATAATTTTAAAGTACACCTATACGTCCCATAAATGGTAGTAACTGCTGCTTTGATGGCTGGTGCTGATCAACCGAAAGAAAGCTCCAACAATTTGCATACATGCATTCGAGTGACGAAACGCACTCTCGAAGCTGAGTTTTTATAGAAATAACAATATGATAATTAAATATAATTAACTATTTGGAAATATCGCTCATTTTACAGCCTGCTAAAAGTTTTCTCTAATCCTGTAGGTGGTACGATCCTGTGGTGGGCACGGGTAGGTTTGCCCAAGCCATCTGTCAGCCCAAAAAAGCCTTGGCCCATGACATGGCTCTGTTACACTAAAAAGGCGCCTATGATGTTGACTTCAATCAAGACAACAAAAACATGCAAGGGTCCCACCGGTGACAAGAAAACAGGATGCCAATTCAGCACACCAAGATATCCAGTCGTTCATGTTCAACATTCGATGGTCTATGGCTGAGCTAATGTGAAGTGCAATGGTGCAACTGGCTTGGCTCAACAGCAGAGGGGGGGGGGTCTTGATCGCAGCATAACAAGATGGGGAGGCAGATAGCGAATGATGGCAGACCGCATGCTTACTGTGCTGGGAAGGTGGCACGGGTGGTGTCGCCGGCACCGGCTTCGAATCCGGTCGCCTGACAGGTGAGTCAGGCTGCCGGCCAGGCGGGTCAGGTTGTCTGACAGGCATTGTCATGGCAGCCATGGTAGGAAGGGGAGGCAGCTGTCGGAGATCGGTCACATCTAAAAAAGATAAAGTACACTGCTTACATAAACTCATTGCATGTTCATTGGTAACAAACCTGGGAGCTCCATCACAGCAGTTTCAAGTCGCTTTAGGGCTCAGGACAAAGTCATCGCATAGCACCAACAATCTTGCCATGCTACTAGGCAACTGTATACAGTATACAACCACTATAGCAATTTACAACAGTATGTCTGCGACACTCGTGCTACACACGATCATGTGCAAAGCAAACGCTTGACTTGCATATTCGGTGCAAGGCCCAATCTCACATGTAGGGACACGATATCCAGAAATACTGAGCAGGCAAACCTAATGGGAGAGCTAGAGTGAGACGAGGGAGAGAGAGAGAGAGAGAGAGAGGTGGGCAAGAAGAGGGGAGGATTGGGGAAAAAACAAAAATACAAAAATAATTATTATAATAACTAACTACCTACTCCTACTAGGCACTTTATATATGCTGGAAAGGAAGCATGTTAATTGGTTAGTGATAACATGCAAAGATTAGCTAGCATAAGTATGCAAAGAGCCATTCATGCACACGCAGAAAATGCTGATAGGATCAGTGGATTTTTAGCTTCCTTTTAATGTCATCAAGGCAGGGGATGTCATGATCTAAGTGGGAAGTCAGTTCCAAGCTGTGGGAGCCAACGAACTGAAGGCACATTCTCCACAGTATTTGAAGATGGTTAGATGCACAGGCACAGCTGAACAACTTGAGTCAGAAGATCGGGTTAAGATGCAACTCCTAAGCTAGAAGTATTTCGGACAGGTGGGCCAGAGTAAAAGACCAAGGGGACCTAAAAGCGAGTAAGATCATCTTGAAAGTCGATACGCTGCTTGATGGGGAGCTATTCTCGCTTCCTGACACAAGCGCTACTAGCGTTTCTTGTCCGTTGCAGAATTCTCTTCCGAAAACCGAAGTTCTTGCGAACATTGTATATGGAAACCAATACAGCTAGGCTTATCTGCTTGCTGTTTGACCTAGTGCGTAAGAAATTACATGCCTACGGATATCTAAACGCTTGGGGCTGGTACCGCCGGTGGCTGCGATAGACATGTCGGCAGCTAGTAACCTGCTTACTAGTTATGATCATGCATACGTATTATCGCTTCGTTATCGTCGTTCAAATGCATTCCCCGATGTTGCTGCTGGTGCTAAGATCCGATTATGCATTAACAAAAGAAACGCACCCCGGAGCCGAGGGAGGGAGCCGAAAGGCTGAAAACCCACTCGTCTAGTATTCCTCGAGCTATTTCTCGAACCGCTAAGGTCCTTCTGCCTCGAGCGTTGCTGTAAATCACTATAATTTAGTGATCATCGGGCCTGTTATAACACCGGTGGCCCAAATTAATGCTTGTCTTTAAAATCCTCGTTCAATGTGCAATAACATCTATTAATAAGCGACCTTATTTCTCAAAAAGGCCTCGACTTGCTCACCTTAACCGAAAATTGGCTAAAATCGATAAACTGACCGACTATTAACAACGAAACCCCGGCAGGCTTCTCTTTCTGTCACACCCCTAGATCAATCAAAACTGGAAATGCAGTCGTTATTATTACCAGCACCTCTTTTTAATTTCAAGCCGTGTTCAGTCCAATCGAAGCAGTCTTTGGAATCTGTCGTTTTGAATTAATTCGACAACAAGCTACCAATGGTGGCAGTAGTATATCGCCCTCCAGGTACTAAATCATCCTTTATCTCAGATTTCTCCTATCTCATTTCGATTATGTGCGCACGTAATCGATCCTTCTTCGCTATGGGTGATTTCAACATTCATTTTGATAACTTATCTGACACCTTCAGCACTGAATTTCGTGCATTGACTGACTCCTTCTCTCTTGTGGCTCATGTGCACGGCCCTACTCACATCAAAGGTCACACATTCGACCAATTTTCTAGTACACCGGCATGCTATCATCACCAATTATTACCAAATTCTGCTTGTCTGACAACATGCAGATCTTATTCAGTCTAAAATGTGCGCCCCTCTTCATCTACAATCACCCAAGAATCGTAAAACATCAAGACCGTTGACATCGATGCTGTCATGCAAGAATATCTGCTTCACCTCTGCTACTCAATCCCCTTTCTAATCTGTCTGGTTTTGCCCAGTGGTTAACGTGCTCGCCCCAACCAAGGTCTGGCCAAGGTCGTGGGCTCGAGTTCCATGGCATATGTGAAACATCTGAATAGAGAATAAGTTCTCTTAGACTGCTATACAAATGAATTATATTTTTATTTATATATGATTGGTAGATTTTCACAACACGCCATTAGCTGACATACTCAACGAGCTTGTACCTCTGACTAAGTACACTGTGCACCCTCGCCCAGACGGCCTAAGGTTTATCGCAGACATTAAACTAGCTAGGTCTACTATGCACAAGCTTGAAAAACCACACAAAAGATCAGGACCCACTGTCCATTGACAGGCATACGAGGACTACTGTAAATCGTACCAATCGGTCCTAGCAAAGGCCAAGCCTAGTTTCTATAAAAACATTGTTGAATCACAGATGCACAATCCAAAAATGCCGACGTCGACGATCTCCACCCCTTCTCCTTAACTGCACTTATGTTAGTTCGTTACTTAGTGATTACTTCGATGCTCTAGCTGATCAATTCTCTAGCTTCCTTGTCAACAAGATAGACACGATCACGGAGTCCCTCCCTAGGGTGGCTACAACCCCCCCCCCCTGGAATCATGTCCTCCAATTCCATGCAGCACCTTATTGTCTTCATTCAAGGAGGCCACTAATGACCTCGTTCTGAAGCTCATATCCCAATCGAAGAAGACAACTAGTCCTCTAGCCCCTATCCCCACTGTCTTACTTCTATTATGCATAGATATGCTGCTGCCATGCATAACTAACGTCATAAATATATCATTAGCCTCAGGTCATGTATCAGCACCTTGCATAAAGGCTGTAGTCAGGCCACTACTCAAGAAAGCAACACTAGGCCAAGATAACTTGAGCAACTTCCGCCCAGTGTCTCTTCTACCGTTCCAAGCAAAGATAATAGAACGAGTCGTGACAGACCAGCTAAACTCATATATTGAAACTTCAAACCTTGCTAAATAAGATCCAGTCTAGTTTTTAGAGCAAATCATTCCAAAGAGTCAGCATTGCTTCGGGTGTATAACGACCTACTTAGGAAAGCAGACTTAGTTACAGCCTCTCTACTTGTTTTGCTTGATCTTTCGGCAGCTTTTGATACTATCGACCACAAAGTCCTTCTTGAGCGCCTCTCATCTTGCTTGGGCACCACTGGCATGCTTTGCAATGGTTCAGGTCCTATCTATGTGGGACACTCCTGAGTATCGATGCGAATGGACATTGATCATCCGATAAACCTCTGGAGTACGGGTACCTCAGGGCTCAGTGCTTGGTCCCGTTCTTTTCACGTTTATTCTCTCCCTCTTGCCGATGTGATTTCCAGGCAAAATTTAGGCTTTCACTTCTGAAGATGACACTCAGCTGTACCTCTGCTTTGCGCTGCATAGTGCAGTAGGCTCGAATCCCAAGGCATATGTAAAGCGCCTGAATATAGAATAAGTTCTCTTGGGGCACTATACCAATGAATTATATTCTTAATATTAATCCCTCCCAGCCCTTCAGCACGTAAAATTCTCTCAACTCCCTTGCTGCAAGTATTGATGACATTCGCACGTGGATGGCAGCAAACTTTCATAAATTGAATGATGATAAAACTAACTTACTTGTTATAGGCAAACCGAGTGTGATTTAGAAATTGGAAAAGTTAACGCTCACAATCGGCTCTGCCAGCATGTCTTGTTGAATCTGTAAGCAATCTAGGTGTCCTGTTCCAAAGTGACCTTTTATTAGACGACCACATCAGCTCCACAGTCGAGTCTGCCTACTTTCAGCTACATAACACTGCTAAAATTTGGGCTTGCTTAGGCATATCTTTATACCACATCGAAGCTAGTCCATGCATTTGTGACATCCCGTCTCGACTTCTGTAACTCACTGCTTGCTGGTCTACCGGCATGTGCCATCAGGTGCTTACAGCTGGTGCAAAACTCTGCAGCTAGGCTTGTCTGCCGTGAGTTGCCACATCTCACCACTTCTCGTCGACCTGCACTGGCTCCCAGTCAAGCAACTTCAAGGTTCAGGCACTCACTTTTAGGTCCTTTCATTCTTTGGCTCCAGCCTGCCTATCAGGTCCACTCCCACACCAGGCTAAGGATCGTACCACCTGCTTTTCGGAATCTAATAATTGACCTATACCTCGTACGAACCTCAAATCCTTTGAAGACGATGCCTTTAGTTCGTATGCTTCCAAAGCCTGTAGCTCACTTCCGACTTGTGTCACGACATTCACTGACTCGGCCATATTTAAAAAGAAATTAAAAAACGCGCCTATTTATGGCAGCTTTTAGTTGATCCCCGTGATTTGTACCCTGTGTGCTTATTCGTGCTGACACAGTGCATGCTGCCAATAATCATATTTACATGCTAACCCTGTGCATGTCACTGCTAACCATGTTTGCGCTTGTTGTCGTTGAGTCTACTACCACTAACCATTCGATCGTGCTTCCTTTGAAGCAAATGTAAAGTGCCTAGAAAGAGATTTAGTTCTCAGAGGGCACTATATCAAATGTATTATTATTATTATTATTGTTGATATTGCTATTCCAAGTCGGTAAGAAGTGGTGCATTATGGTGGTTGCTGCTCTCATGTCAGGCAAGCCTGGCTGCAGAGCTTCGCACCAACCTAAAGCCTCTTATTGCGCGTGCAGGATTATCTGCCAGCAGCAAGTTACAGAAGTCCAAACAAGATGCCGAATATGCAATGGGCCAGCAATGGACCAGCTTGGCTTCAGTATCCTGATCTAAGCAAGCCTGAATTTTTGCAATGGATGCATAGCATAAAGGATGAGCAAGTGGCAGAATCAAGAATTAGGTGACAGAGTAACTCTGGAAAACACTATTCTAGGTGAGCCACGAGTACAGAACTAGGGGTTGTGGCACTTGGCGGGTTTCTCGATTGAGCAAAACGAGGCACGCAGGAACTTTATACAGTATCCACAACCTTCAATCAGACAGCAGGGGGAGGAAGCACTGCCGGCAACTTACTGTAGCACACTTCTTTAATAATGGTTTTGTTCACAAGGCTACAAAATAAAGTTTCATAATTAATGATTGCGCACAGGACTTTGCAGGAAGTGGGAAGAAAACAGCTCAGCCTCAGCGCTAAATGCATCACATGATAAGCAGCAGAACAGCATTCTTTCGTGGCCAGACACCGTTTACGAGCACCTAACCACAACTGTGCAACACAATTTGAAAGGTTTAAGCTACCATCACTTCCTGGTCGACCCTGTGGACATTCTAAACACATGAAGCCTATAAACTGCTGGGGCTAGGTTGTTGTGATTGATCTGTTCACGTCACGTTTTGTGTGGTGGCTGATTTCCAATCATGGTCTATATCAGAAGGTGGTAAACCACCCAGTCTGCCAAGTGGATTTGATAGACAGCACATGACTATCATAACTACTTTGAGACTCAGTTGTCAACATAACACTATGCTAGTTGTGTATCCTTATTACACACGACGCCACGGTTGGCCTTTCAGACTTTTGAGGCAGTCCTCAAAAATGACCTCAAAGCCAAAGTAACAAGGATAAGTCAAGGGTAATGTATCTCCGTCTGTAACTCCATAATGCCACAAAGACTATGTGGGTGTTACACAAGAGACAAGAGAGAGAGAGAGAGAGAAAGAGAGGGAGAGAGAGAGAGAAAAGAGAGAGAGAGACAAGAGAGAAAGAGAGAGAGAGAGAGAGAGAGGAGAGAGAGAGAGAGAGAGAGAGAGAGAGAGAAAAGAGAGAGAGAGAGAGAGAGAGAGAGAGAGAGAGAGAGAAAGAGAGAGAGAGGGTTTCAGCAGACTAGCCCATCCCAATTGTGCTGTTGCTTGCTTCGGCTATCCGATGGCATAGGCCGGCCAGTTTCAGTGTCAGTCGACTGACCGCCTGCATTCCTTGCCTATACGAACGCTGTCGTCTCTCCCCTTCTACCTAGGTGCTGCCGATTCGAATTCGCCGCACGATCCGGAGCATCGCATACTTTCTTTCGGCGACTTTCGGTCGGTTAGGATGCCAAGTGGGTGCGATGAATCTAGCACGAAAGACGAGGGGCTGAATATTGAAAAATTTGGAAAAATTAGGAAAAATTTGGACTGTGGTGGCACAGAGGCGCTCCCACACTTGGGTTGCCTTCGAGTAACTTCTACGAGGGAGGACCGGCTCCTCAAACGCATGGCTCTGGCGGACAGGTTTGCCACTGCTAAAATGTACTGTCAGAGTCTCTGCGAACCTATCGGAACAGTCGTATGCCAAAACACCGCGAGTAGATGGCTTAACGAACAAGGCCTGCATGTACAGGTGGTCCAAGTCCAAGCCGTTGTCCATTGTCGACCATGCAGCACAAAAAAGCAAGGCTGGAATTTGCTTGCCGATACCAGCACTTAACAGCTGTGCAGTGCTGCAGAGTGCCATGGACTGACGAGTCCAAATTCCATCTCTTTGGCTGCGACAAAAGGAAGAAGTACGTTCGCCGGCTAATGTGGGTGAGGCATAAATGAATGTTTGTCTAAAGAATAACTCGAAATTCGGTGGTGGAAGTGTAACGGCATGGGGTTGCTTCTCAACTTCTGGTGTTAGGTGTCTGCAGAGGATTCGAGGAATCAGGAATCAAAATGTCTATGTCGACATTGTGGAGAATGTTGGCTTGCCACCTGCTTACGCTCTTCACTGGCTCAATTTCTGTTGGCAGCATGACAGCGATCCGACGCACACTGCTGTGGCTGTTAATAGTTTTCTACGAACCCCGCCCACTATGACTTCAAGCCAATTGTGAACATGCAGTGGCCAAGCCAAAGCTTGAATCTAATAGAACATCTGTGCGACGAAGTCGAACAAGCTTTAGGGTTAAGAGTTGTTCTCCGGGGTACGAAACCCAGTGAATTTTGTGAAGCTTGCTGGGTGTTAATTTATCCAGAAACATTCCGGATGCTGGTGGAGTTAATGCTCGACACGATTGGGTGAAGTTATTGAAAAACTCGGTGACTCGACAAGTTATTGATTGTACCCGACAAACTGCATGTACCCACACAAATTGTACCCGAATAGTAAGTACTACGGCGCCCACGAGCCAGCAACGGCTAGCGTGAACCTACTTCGAGGCAACGGCCGGTCGACAATGGCTTAGCTTATGCAGAGCACCGACGGTTGCTCTATACCAAGCTGCAGCTTATACAGCAAACTAGACCTTCAAAGATATTGACATTCTTCGTTTACAGCATATTTAAAGTGCCTAGAAAGTGATTTATTTCTCTTAGGGCGCTACACAGCAAATGTCTTGCTATCATTCTTGGTAATGTAATGCATCTCCGTCTGTAACTCCACAAAGCCATAAGGACTATGACGGTGTTACGCAGGAGAGTTTTTTTGAGAGGCACTTACAGCCTAAGCGGCTTTCGGTACGCATTCCGTAGCCAACAGACTTGATCTTACGCAACAAAGAGAAAGTGGGAAGCATAGCAGAGTCAGAAGAGCAGTTGAGGTAGTGAGTAGCATGGAAGTAGCAGCTCAAGATCGCTGAAAAGGACGAGTCATAGTCGGCATTAGGAGAGTAGTTGTCGTTGCGTAAGAATTGTGAAAGCGAGTTCCACAGTCTACGACCTGCAGAGCTAAAGCTTCAGTCGCCAACGGTCTTTAAGCGGAGGAATGGAGCGGCTAATGTATTGTCCACACAGGACCCGAGGGCGCGAAGAGGCTGAAACTGGTGCAGCAGTGCCGCAAGGTACGACGGAGCCAAGCCGTGGTGGGCCTTGTGGGTCATAAGCGAGTAGTGTGACGGCGATAGTGCCGTCCGGGACTTCTAGTTTACCATTCACACAAGCTACCGCACGACGGCGCAGCGTCTTGCGCCGACCGCTCACGGGCTCCGGCGCAGCTGCACGCAGTCCGAGCACGAACCTACGGCCGCAGTCACTCCATAGCCACGCCACGTAGCAAGATGCACTGTCTTCCTCGACGGCTTCTACGACCGACTCGTTTCGGCACACGTTGCGCAGAGGAATCCTAGAAAAGAATAGGCCACGAGCGAGAGCGATAAGTCCGCGAGGCAGCTGCGAGGGTGCGGGCCGCGCCAGTGCGTGCGCGGCGGCTGGGCGAGCTATCCAGCAAGCTCCGCCGCGTCGACGACCAGTGCCGCCGACGATACGACGGTGTACAGGCTCTTCACACCATACACGCGAGAGAGAGAGGGAGAGAGAGAAAAGGCCAATGCTCCTCTCGATTAACAACAGAGCGAGCGATGGCTCAACGGAGCCGCGCCTAGGACGCTCGCTACAGCTCCGCAAACCGACTTACCCTCCGACGTCTGCGCACTGAGTGGCCAGGAATAAAAACAGCCCCCAGGCTAGCGTACTAACGACGGTGATGTCGACCGGAGCGGATCGTCTCATTTCTACGCTCCGTCTCGACCGCACTGAGCGCAACGAAAAACGGGGCTACGAAGCGGATATGGAGAGCGATCAAAAATCATTACGGCCGTCGACGACGGCCGACCGAAGGTCAAACTGCTGCACTCGGGTCAAGGTCGAAAGAGGGCTCTCCCCCCCCCCCGCGATTCAGGTGTTGGCCTACGTAGTGAGTGAGCTGTAGCGGAAGCCGTGGAGGAGTGCGTCCTGTTGTCTGCAGCTGATCGTGTGTCTGAGATTTTAGGAAATTACTCGCGGTTAGACATTATCGTTTGCGCTAGATGTGCGGCGTCGTGCAGGAATACATTTACCCGGTTGTCGTCCGCTAGCAGGATAGACGCACTTTTGGTGGCACTACCTTCGTCCTACCTCTCTTCTTCCTATAGGCTTGAGGACGTTCGATCGAGCGGCGGAACGTCCAGATTCCTTCCTAAGCGCTCAATGCACTGCGGTTTTTCCGAAAGTCAGTCTTGGCTTGAGCGTAGTAGATACGTGATGTGGGCTTTCGTCGGGCCGAATGGCGGATGGCGAGTGCGATTTGGATACGGCGATCGCTGCTTTGCTTCATTATGATACGCATTGCTTATCGGAGCTCACTCAATGTATACCATTTAAACGCGCTCCATAGAGCGCGTTAGCTTAGCAGTGCCTTCGAAAGCAGACTTTATCATTGGCAAAGGTGCACTATCGTAATTGCCTTGGCAACTTGCTACCTGTCGTCGCAGTATACGTAGAGGAGAAGTGGAGACGGCAGCTGAGGGAACGCTAAGCTAGAATTCAGGTTTGCTTGAGCATTTTGCGATTTCAGTACAGTAAAATTCATTGTGTAGCGCCCTCAGAGAACTTGATCTCTTTCTAGGCACTTCGCTGCATATGCCGCAAAGGAAGCATGAGCGTATGGTTGTGTGGTTAGTGGCAACATTCGCAACATTCGCCAACATGCATAATACGCTTACTGGTAACATGAAAATTGTCAACATACAAATATGGTTAGTGGCAGCGTGCACAGTGTCAACATGCATAATAGAGTTGAAATAAATAAATACAATGTATTTGTGTAGCCCGCTAAGAGCACCTAATCTTCATCCAGGCTCTGCATACATGCCTCAAGGCTTGAGCCCACGAGATCGGTAGTCAAAGGCGAGCACCTAGGTCAACCCTGAGCCAAACCAGGGCTAGTGGTAACAAGCACAGTGTCAGCACGCATAGCACACAAAGGACAAATCGCTGGGACCCAGCAAATATTTCGAGGAACAGGTGCATTTTTACCTTCTTTTAAAATGTCAAGTTAGGGGATGTCGTGACGTTAGCGGCGAGTGAGCTCCTGGCTCTGGGAGCATACGAACTAAAGGCACGATCTCCAAAGGATTTGAGATGGATTCGACTCTTAGCTAAACTGTTTGAGTTAGACGAGTGAGTGTTACGATACATAGCCTGATGGTGGAATAGTTATTTATGGGTAAGCTGGAGCCAGAGAATGAAGCAACCTAAAAGTGAGCGGCAGAACCTTGAAGTCGATATGCTGCTAAATGGGGAGCCAGTGCAGGTCGGTTTCACCCACAGCAATCTTCTTATCGTATAGGCAGGAGGTCCCGCGATTAGTTAGAATGGCACGATGTCGCAAGAGCACGGACCAGCTTGGCAGTGGTCTCCTAGCCTAAATATCGCCGAGTTCTTGCAACGGTACGCTTGGCTGTGGAGCTAATGTGGTCGTCTAGTTAAAGGTTAATAGGATCAGGATTTCGTTCTGACGTTACAGGAAATATGCTGACAGAGCCCATTTTTTGAGGGTTAGGTTTTCCAACTTCAGAGGGACGTGAGTTTGCTCGCAACCAGAAGTTGTATATATCTTTATATCTCCAGACTATTTGAGAACGTTTTCTGCCATCCAGTTGCTAATGCCAGTAATACATACTGAAAAAGAGTTGAAAGAGAGTTCGTTTTGCTGAAAGGAAGTTACGGATCAAAGCATGAGTATAGCTGTGTGTCATTCGCATCAAATTAAAGCCTATACTGCTTGGCAATTACAGCAACAAGTTTCAGAAGGATTAACCTCATTAGGACTGGCGTAGTGCCCACTTTAAGGACGGCATATTCGTGCAATAAATAAGACCCAGTTGGGGAAAACAATGTTTTAACAATTCGTAACAGACGACAGTAATCGCTCGATTTCAAGTAACGCCATTCAGCCTCTCCGGCGCGCTGGGCTACGGTATCGGCCTGTGGGCTTTCGCGCTTATAGTGAAGGAACAGTGCTATACTGTCCCGTTGAAGCTATGCCACTACTACGCAAATCCGTTGCTGAGCCAAGCAGGCAATCATTTTGATTTGCGCTTCGCTACGCCCAATGCACGAAGACACAGTTCTCGAGTGTAAGTGTAAAACGCGTCTAAGGTTCAGAAAGTTCCACTTGAAGCAGAAGCGATTTCAAACTGTTGGACCGGAAGAACTCCAGGAAGAACAGCATCAGAAGAAGCTTTGTGTGCGATCGGTGCTGACATGATGATGTCAGGCGTACACATTGACCGTGCACAGGTCTGTTAAATGTATGGTTAATTTCATTTAATTTTGAATGGGCATACATGCTTCCATTGTGTAAGCGACAGTCAGAGCTGATGTGCTTGCTAATTGACATCGACCGTTGGAAAGAGAAAAGGGCGCGGTATCGCTAAATGCGATATAAAAATGCACTCTCATCTTTGAGCTAAAATTAAATTGAAATAAAATTAAAAATTTGATTTTCTGTTTTCGTCGGTTAGTTGCGATATGGATTGCACGTAAGGGCGTGCTCACCAGCTAGGTTAGAGAAGACTCAGGTCCACATTCCAAAGCCAAGTGAGTTTCCCGGATTGTTCACGGATAAAGACTAATTTGACGATAACTCAAGGCAATAATATGAATGAAGATTCCAGTCATAGATATCGGGAGTTGCATCATGAACAAGTCATTATAAATGCAAGGATAAAAATAAGAAATTCATGGAAATATAAAGTGCTAAAATTTATCTTTACAGCCGCTTTTTGATGAGAACTTATATTAACTCGTTGCCGATCCTTATGCAACAGTTGTCCGTTGTTGCGGTGTTTTCTTCATGAAGACCACGAAAAAACCTTGAGCAGCTCATACTATATTACCCAAGGTTATGAACTCAACAATTTTCTATGTCTATAAACTGCCTCGCAAATATTAAATCCTGCTTGATCGTATACGCCCATACGCTTTATTATTAATCGTCATCGCGAATGCCAAAATGACGGGAAACTGAAGGAATTGCTTCAAAAATGGCCGGCCAGTCTCAATGAGTTGTGAAGTGAGTCGGGAGAGGGGGGTAAGTGTTCTTTCTCCCTTTTTACTTATGGAGACTATATCCGAAAGTAAGGAAATTTTTTTGGAAAACCTTACATCATGAGTCTTATGACATTTATTGAGCCGCTGTCTTTATCTCGCTGGTCTGATTTGACCTAAAGGGCTTAGGTGTTCGTCTTTAGTGACCATGGTCGTGGGCTCGAGCCCTATGGCAAACGCGAAGCACCTGGATAGAAGTTCTTTTATGATGAGCGCTAAGTAAATGACATATGCTTATATCTGGCATTATTTACGGATGGAAAAGAGCCCCAAACTTTTAATTTCAGAAAGGATGTAGCATTACGGATCAGATAGTGCTGCTTAACACAACGCAGAATCAATAAAATCATTGACATCCCTAGTCACGCTAGTCTCAAAAGTCGCCCTCAACAAGATTTACAACGGCGTAATTTAGATGCGTAGCATGTATGTTTGTGGTGGGCTTCGTGATTATCTTTTATGAAGCATGAAGAATTGTTTCGATCGAATCAGAGACAACTACGCTTTGAAAGGTGCAAGCAGCTACGTCGTTTTTGATCGTGTACGCGTCCAATTTGACAAGTCCATAACTTAATTGGAGAACGACGCTGCAAAGATGATCTTTTACAAGTTTGAGAACTTAATCACTTGATGCACTTTTTCAAGTGGTAGAAAACTCAGCAGGACAAATTGCAGATGAAGCTGTAGGGGCTCGCGGGCGCGCGATGGCGGCGCGCGATGAAGAGCGAAGCCCCCCACACAAGCGTTGTCGACGACGGCTGTATTATACGATCTAGCAGCCGTCGTGCGTGCTGCTCCGGAGCACGAGGCGTTAGGAGAGAGAGAAGAGAGTGGATAGCGTGCGTGCAGGCCGACGCACAGGCAGAAAGTGAATTGCGCGGCAAGGAACGAGTCACGTGCCGGCAAGGAGCGTTCCCGTTGGGCGGACAGAACGTCGGCTGGGGGCGGAACCACGTGACGGCGATCACACGCCCACAAAGCATCTTCCGGGAAATGAGCGAATATAGAATTAAGGAAAACATGACGCACTGCTCAGCGGGCATCTGAAATTTATCTGCATAAGCCAGGGCGCTTCAATCGCATGCGGACAAGTTACCATAGTTACGACAGAACCATAGAAGCTAGGCGAATTGATTTTACTTGGCTTAACACTAGCACAGAATCATAACTCAACGGAACAAAGGAGGAAGCGAGTCCGTAATCCGGATTACGAAACGTTTTGAAGAGCTGAAGTGGGCATGAGAAAACAGTGGGTACACTGTATTCCATTTTAAAATTAAAGGCGATGCATATTAGCATATGGCTGCTAAAAGGTTAGGCAGCAGCGACTCACCAGCCGGCAGACCGTCACTACAACTGACCGTCCCGGTTAGGCTCTTCATTTTTATTCATTACAGCGAGATATAATCTCAACTCGTGAAAAACGAAAACCTTGAATGTGCAACATTCCAAGGTATACACAAGACATTCCCGCAATTCCAAGAAATATGCTTTTTTTGTAAACATAAGAACATATAAGAAGGAAGGGTCCAGCCTTCCTATCTGCCTGCTATATTTTCCTGGCACGGTGAGAAATGTGAGACCTCCTCGAACCAAAGCAACATAAAACCGACAAATCCTAACACTGGCTCGTAGAGATGCAGGTTCGTTCCTACTCAGTCAAATTACGTGTACACAAACTAACCGCACACATAAACGACTATTAGGCAAATAAGCAGATCAAAAAAACATCAGTTGTTGACGGCGCGTTATAAATCATGAATCGTGAGCAATTAATTTTCTCAAATGAATGCCAATTCTCAACTGTATGTCGGGAACCAGTTCAAGAGCACATGTAAGTCCAAGCACATAAAACAACCATTACCATGCAAGTTCGTGATCACCTTTAAATCATTACCGGGAGCAACTAATGAGTAGCCTAATGCTAGCTTTGGATGAGCAGCGTACTTGTTTGAGCGAAAAGCCCGAGAACTTTGACCTCGATCAGCCTTCCTTCCCGAATTCACCTAAGGGCGGTGGAGGCACAGTCTACCGGTGACGATTCACAGATGCGCAATATTCAATTCTGAAAATAAAGCAGGCCTCCGCCAAAACATATTTATGGGACACTATATTGTACCCTATTGTTAAAATGCATTGTATTGGATTTCGTAACACTGAAATTGAAAATACAATTACAATATTATTGTCCAATGCCTGAAATAAAGACTGAACATCTAAGCATGTAGTCACGCAAAGGCGAAGCCGCAAAGACTCATCAACAGGTAGAGCCACGCTAAAACCGACTGTCCCCCATCAGGCTGTTCGTTTTTATCCGTTCCGCTGAGATAATTTTCACAGCGTTTGCATACTTAGTTTAATCACGCGGCGCTGATCAAGAGCCTGCGTGTACCCGCGAAAAGTTTTGGAAATATCAAATTGAAAACCCGGCGAGGATTGGCTGGTCGAGGTCACTCGGCGAGCCGAGCTCCTTACGGTTTCGCCTAATTGGAAGACGCGTGCAAGAGGTCGTCTACACGCGAAAAAGCGAGGGAAAAGCTTCACCCGCGAAACGTCGCTGGGAAACTCAATTTGACACACCGTGCATACCGTGCCTCTTTGGCTGCGTAAAGGCTCAGCCACGTCGACTCACCAATCGACAGATCCGAGCGAAGGTACGAGGTCGTTGTACATTGTCGAAGGTACATTGTCGCTCTCGTACCGAGACTCGCTCTCGGTCGGGCACTTCCATTTTCATTCGTTACGCTGAGAGACGATCGCCGCAATTTTTTTTAAATATGTAATACAATAACACTCCGATTAAAGAAAGGCTCGGCAATCACTATTTCATAATTAAACGAATCATTTAACGCGTGGGCCACTCGTGTTCGCGGTCGGGACGGTCGGACGAACTTGCCCACTCGCGGACTCACATTCAACGTCATGAGGATTGATAGTTCTTTGAAGCTCTGCGAGCTTTAATCTCGCGGCGGGACCTCCAACTGAAATCCCCAGGAGGCTCTCGTTACGGAGCGACGACTTGCGTGCTTGACACCTGCACTTGGCCGGAGTGCAAGGTCGGATGAGAACCGCACCGCCGAGGAGTCACCGCGCCTAAAGTAGATTAAGCAGGGCCGAGCCCTACACCATTCTGCGTCCACCGCCACCTTTCCGAATCGCCATCAGCTGAACCCACTCATCGAAACCTTTTGGAGATCCTGAGCCCTGATTGAAATTCGAGCGGCCCCTTACACCAAATAACTTCCCAGCTTGAAATCAGGGCCTTCTAGAATCCTCGAGACCTCCCAGAACCTCCGGTGTCTTCCTGAAAGTTCACCACTTCCATAACCCTCCCCCCCCCCGACCTCTCGCCACGGGCCTCTCTTAGAACCCTTCTGAGCTAGAGATATGCAACTGTCACTGAAAACTGGCTGCAAGCTCGCTGGAGTCTTTACCCAAAGGTCAATAGCACCAAAAGGCACATAATCAAACTCAGATATTCCGATGCAAACCCAGTAGTGCATGCAGTTATTCGAGCAAGCATTCACTGATATTGGAACGAGCATAGTCTAGCAAATTGGCACAATGGTAGGTCAACGAAGTTTTCGTAAGCGACCCACGCAAATGACATAAATATAGATGCCCATTTTAAAGTCATAGCGAAAATAACCATTAATTAACGGAGCAATGTAGAAATTGCTAGAAAATTGCCAGCACACTTCAAATAAATTAATATTTTAGGCAAATGACACATCTGTATATGCATCGAGCCAGGTTAGGGGCTACACATGAACAACCCACCCACGTACGTCGGCGACCGTTTACTACAAAAAAAGCCTAAGCCATGAATAATTAACTCGGTTTTGCTCTGCTTCTAAGAAGCATCATCTACGAGTCAGACGGTCAGCAGTCGTCCAGGGTCACCGGTTGACCAGGCTTTTGACCTTGGCCGAGGTGAGGACTGCCGAGGTGAGGACTGCCGAAGTCAATCGGGCCGAAACTCTGCATGAAGCCTCGGCATGCAGACAATGACCTGACGACCATCCCGGCTGGCTTTTTTACTCTGGGCTATATACATAAGACCAGTTGAGCACAGCATATAGTATGACCTGGAGAAAACCCCGTGAATAAAACGGGCGTGAAATGCAATGCAGTCGGATCGTTGTAGCACATTCTGTCAGGCTGCATAGAGTCACTAGGAATGCACATATGGAGATACAATCGGGTGCTAGTGGTCCTGGCGTAGTTAAAGATAAAAGTCTGTCAAATGAATCGATCGCACGATTAAGATTGTCCTAATTTTTCCAGAGGACGAACAAGGTACGCTAGGGTGGCCTCCATTAAGCGTAGGACAAGGTTGGATTTGAAAACTGTGGTCCGTCGAAGCATCGGTGGGATGCAGGGGGAGAGTCGGAGGCGATCTTCTGAATAAAAGTTCGTCAAATTCGATGGTAGAAAAAGAGCACACCCACATTGCAAACACTCGCCGAGAATCTTGCTAAGGCACATTAAATTTCGTGCCAGTCCAATCAGAGCACTGCCCTCTCATCGTAACTTGACCTATTTTACTATTGCCAACAGCAGGAAATTCTCGAGTAGCCCAAAAAAGCCACTGAACCATAAATAATAGTAGGTTCGGCCAAATTTTGCGTTAACTTTTCCTATTGGTGCTGCAAAAACATGGCTCAACTACAACACCGGTTTCCCAGGAGTGTTCGAAAAACTTGTTCAATGACACGAGGGCTACGACAGGTCCAACAACCAAAGGGCCATTTGAAAAACCATTTGAACAGTGTTTTTTATGCTGAAAAAAGATTAGTGAGCAGGCAAGCACAAATCATGATGTCAAAGAAGTTAGCAACGAGAAGACAAATGCGAGGTTACCGCACCTCAGGCTTTTATTTGCAACTACCCCCAGTCGCACAAAATGACAGAGAAGGTGGCAGCAGTATGCACACGGCAGCATCCAATGGCTGACGACCCAGCAGAGAGCGACATGTGCAGATCAATGTTGCCGCTCACAGGCTAAAGACAACACAGCACTTGCATATTGTGCTGCCATCATCACTGACTGGCCTGTGATGCTGGGGTCACAGCCGACAGGAGACCTCTGCTTCTGTTGCTGCTGGAAGCCCAGCTATTTCCTACGGCTGCACGCTACGGTATCCACCTATTGATTCCTTCTTCTGCAAACTAATCGAGTTCTTGCAGCTCGGGGCAGTATAAGCAGCAGCAGACCTGTTGCCACGTCGCAGGCAGCAGCCACCGTGCATGAGTGGGAGCTCACACATCGAGCCGAGACGCGACTGCCACACTAGCATGATGCAGTTGCTACTATGATCTGCTCTGATGCTCAGCTTTCACACTAGGTCGAGCAGCTGCTGCCAAGAGCTCGGGTCAAGCGCATACTGCGACACGTACGCGGCTTCCAGTGGATGCATCTTGCCCACGATGACTAGCGAGTGCAGAGGCTTGCCCAGGTCGACAGTGCCCATCTGCTGAAGGCTTCCAGCTACGATTGTCTGCTCGGTGGAGCCGACACGTGCCAGGCCGACACACTGTGTGGATTCACTCACTGCTGCAACGTGAACCGTGCAGCAGCTCATGAAGGTGGATAATCGCAAGTTAGGCGAGCACAGACACATTTGCAACCTCTTTCAATTGTCGTATGTGCACTAATGACAGTCAGGCAGGCATACCAAAGACAGTCAGAGGAGCAATGTAGTGAGTCATACTATACTCGCTTGCTCTTGAGCCATCAGCAGCCAACGACTGCTTGGCATGATTACAATGTCTAGCTCTTTGGTATACTTTGGAAAAACTAAATTGCAAAATGTAGGTACTGTTAGCCAATACTCAAATCCCAGTCCAGTAAGCAACTACCTAACAGGCTGTGATGCATAGGTTTCCGTTTCACGACTACCTTGAAATGACAAGTGGCCACAATCGTCTACATTACAATGCTTTGCAGCAAGGTATATCCATGATCTGTTACGGATATGTGCGTGTGTGCATGCTTGTGAATGCCTAAGTGAGTGTGGTCATGGGGCGGTCGGTTATTATAGTTGCTGTCATTGGAGTAACCACTTAAAAGGAGCAGTCTGACTGATTCTATTAGCGATCTCAAAAAAAGCATCACAGAACGTATCCGACACTACCACAAATTTCTTAGTATCTTTGTACACGACTAATGGATTTAGTTATAACTGATAACTCTAAATTTGAAAATGCATTTATATGCAAGCCTTCTCTGTCATTGCACATTGGGTTGCTATGTCGTGCTCGTTTAAATTTTAACGAAACGAAATCTGATAATTTGGTATGACCCTCCAGTGGTAACGATCGAATCGAACGAAAAACAAAGCAGCCAAGACCTTTCTTTCATTATTTGCCATTGATGAGATAGATATCTCATTATATTTTTGCTATGGATGCTGATAGGATCCGGCACATTCATGAACATAAATTTTCCAGAAACTCAATAGTACACAAACAATAGTCTCATAGTGTCTTAAGAATTTTTCACGTGACAGCCCATACAAACTAAGGACCAATCTGGTGGCACTAACATAACACTTATTTCCTTAACCTCCGGCCTTATACCAGCATCCCTCCACACATTAATATGTCGGCATTAGAGCAGGAGCACTTAAAAAACCTTCCGCCAAGTTTCCTTAATGCCATTCTTATTAAAAACAGTGGAATGAATAGTCGCAGACCAGCTCAACTATTACATCTAAAATTCCAACTTAGAAAGTAAGTTCCAGTCACGTCTTATGGCAAATTAATTCACAGAGTCAACACTGATTCGAGTGTTTAACGACCATCTCAGGAATGCTGACCCAGGTAGAGTAAAGAGTAATAATAATAACAATAACAACACATTAGTAGAGCACTATCACATAGCCTAATCTCTTTCTAGGCACTTTACATATGCTGCAAAGGAAGGATGATCGAGTGGTTAGTGGTAGTAAGACCGACAACAGATGCACAGTCAACATCGAGCAAGCAAGTAAAGTAAAACCGATCACACATGACGACGAGTGATGTCGAGACGGGATGCCACGAATGCATGGACCAACTTGGACGTGGTATCCTTATCTAAACAAGCCCAAATTTTTAGCAATGTTATGTGGCTGAAATTAGGCAGACTTGACTGTGGAGCTGATGTGGTCGTCCTAACGAGAAGTCGCTTTGGAATATGACACCTAGATTTCGAGCTGATTCGACTTGAGATATGCTGGCAGAGCCAGTTTTGAGCGTCAGCCTTTCCAATTTCGGAATCACACTGGGTTTGCCCATAAGTAAGTTAGTTTTATCGTCATTTAGTTTTAGAACATTTGCTGCCATCCATGTGCGGATGTCATCAATACATGCAGCAAGGGAGTTGAGAGAATTTGAAGTGCTCGAAGGCTGGGAGGGATCAAAGCAAAGGTACAACTGAGTGTCATCCGCATAAAAGTGAAAGCCTAGAATGTGCTTGACAATCACATCAGCAAGAGGGAGAGTATAAACCGTGAAAAGAACCGGACCTAGCACACAGCCCTGAGGTACCCCATATTTCAGAGGTACCTCAGATAATCTTTGTCCATTCACGTCAATACTCTAGAGTCTCCCACTGAGATAGGACCTGAACCACTGCAGAGGGTCAGCATTCCTGAGATGGTTGTTAAACACTCGAATCAGTGTTGACTCTGTGAATTAATTTGCCATAAGACGTGACTAGAACTTACTTTCTAAGTTGGAATTTTTGATGTAATAGTGATGCCAGTGATGCTCAGGCGAGTTGATAGCCGCTCTAGAAGAACTTTGATCGATGGTATCAAAAGCTGCCGAAAGATCGAGCAAAACAAGCAGAGACACACTACCCATGTCTGCATTCCTAATTAGGTCGTTGTATACCCTAAGCAATGCTGACTCTGTGGAGTGATTAGCTCTAAGGCCAGACTGGAACTTACTAGCAAGGTGTGAGGTTTCGATATATGAGTTCAGCTGGTCTGCCACGGCCCATTCCAGTGTCTTTGATAGGAATGGTAGAAGGGAGACTGGCCGGTAGTTGCTTAAGTTCTCTTGGTCTAGTGTAGTTTTCTTGAGAAGTGGCCTGACTACAGCTTTTTTGAAAGGTGCTGGGACATGACCTGAGGCTAATGACATAATTATGATGTTAGTTATGCATGGCAGCAGCAGGTCAATGCAACACAGGAACAGGACAGTGGGAATAGGGTCCAGAGGACTTGTTGTCTTCTTTGATTGAGATACGAACTTCAGGACGAGATCACTAGTGACCTGCTTAAATGGAGACATTGAGGTGCAGTCAGGAATTTGGAGTCAGCATTCTAGTGGGGATGTTGCCATCGCAGGAATGGATTCCCTGATCTTGTCTATCTTCTGCACTAAGAATCGAGAGAAGCGATCGGCTAGATCATCACAAGAATCATCAGGTAAGGAGCTAATCTGGGAGCAGTTGAGGAGATGGTCATAATCCAGCAACATCCGATTCCTTCTTAATCAGCTTACTTAAACCGTTTGCTATATTGACTGTACAACATCGCGAATGCTATCAGCTTCTTCATCAAGAAAACAGAGCCTTCACGTATGCATCCAAAGGCAGTACAGCCACACACGACATACGACAAAAGTCTTCCATTTTGAGCACAAAAATGACCTTATAAAAAGATATAATATAGTAACGAGCAGCTCACTGCTTGCGGACTCGCTTTGCTGAGTCATAGTAGTTGCATCATGGAAGACAAAGCTGGGCCATCTTACCGCTTGACAGAAGTGCGCCATCTTGCCTTGTGACGGAGGAAAGGACAGACGTTCTTGCTTTAATTAGTAGATAGAAAAATAATTTATTTGTATAGCGCCCTAAGAGAACTTGATCTATCCAGGCGCTTCCCACACGAGGAAGGGCTCGAGCCCATGACCTCGGTAATCAAATGCATTCATATTGACCTCGGTCAATAAAGACGAGTACCTAGATCAGTAGGAGACTATCCAGACGTACTTGCTGAACAACGCAGTTACCTGAAATGTCCTCGTTGCCGTCCTGCCTCCGCCGAGCAATGATCTCTAGCAGCTGCTGAGCAGCCTGTGCCACTGTCATGAAACGAGGTGGCTCATAGATTTTCTTCCCTCTGCCAACATATTTATTAGATAGCACGTGTTAAACTACAAGCACAACAACTGAACCAGTCTGCAAAATTGTTGTGCTTTGTAGTGTAGCGTTTAAGAGTATGTGGAGGTACGTTTCTTCTTCAATAACCACTGAAAAGTTAGGCATGCGACCTAACTAATTACAAGAGTGTTAAATGTATACAATACGTCAAAAGAGTATACCAGCAGATCTCCCTCCAACTGTCTAAGCTGGTCGAAGAGAATAATAATAATGCACTTGATAAAGCGCCCTCAGAGAACCCAATCTCTCTCTAGGTGCTTTACATTTGCTGCAATCCGCACAGAAACCTGCCAATCACCCAGCGCTGCATTGTCTTACTTGGAGCTAAGTGGGACAAAGTCTGGTCAGGATACAACAATGAGCTACAATCTTGACGGATCAAGCTTAAATCATGCAAGATCAACAGATTAGAGGCAATACACTTAATTATATTGGTGGCCGTCCATTGGAAGGATTCCAGTTCACAAATAAAGCTCATATCTACTACTGTCTTTCAAAACATGCTTTCATGACTAGCATGCCCCACCCACCCCTTCATCACCCTAGCATCAGTTTCAGCCTGTTCGCGCCCTCAGGTCCTCTGTGGACAATAACTTAGCTGTCCCATTCCTCCACTTAAAGACCGTTGGCGACAGAAGCTTTAGCTCTGCAGGTCCTAGACTGTAGAACTCGCTTCCACAATTCTTATGCAACGACAACTACTCTCCGACGGCCGACTATGGCTCGTACTTTTCAGCCGTCCTGAGCTGCTACTTTCATGCTACTCACTACCTCAACTGCTCTCCTGACTCGGCTATGCTTCCCACTTTCTCTTTGTTGCGTGAGACGAAGTCTGTTGGCTACCGAATGCTAACCAAAAGTAGCTTAGGCTGTGAGTGCTAAGCTCTCCTGCGTAACACCCACATGGTCTTTATGACTTTGTGGAGTTACAGACGGAGATACATTACATTACATTACATTACTTAGTTGTGACATCCCGTCTCGACTGCTATAACTCACTGCTTGCTGGTTACCGGCCTGTGCACTCAGGTGCATACAGCTTGAGCGAAACTCTGCAGCAAGGTTTGTATATCGCTATCGTGAGCATCACAGTTGCCACACCACACCACACCACTTCTTAACGACCTGCACTAGCTCCCAGTCGAGCAATGCATCGACTTCAAGGTTCAGTCACTCACGTATAAGGCCCCTTCATTCTTTGGCTCCAGCCAACCTATCAGATCTACTCCTCACCAAGCTAAGCATCACACCACCTAATCTATCTTTTTATTTCTATTTATTTATTTATTTCTATTTCTTATTTTTATATCTATTTTATTTTTATTTTATTATATTATATTTTATTTTTCTTCTATTTTTTATCCTTTTTTTATCCTAATCTAATCTTTTCATAAAATCTAATCGCCTATACCACGCACGAACCTTTTCTCGCTTCCCGATACCAGCGCTTTCTAGCATTTCTTGTCTGTTGCAGAATTCTCTTCAGAACACCGAAGTACTTGCGAACATCGTATATGGAAACCGATACAGCTATGACCTGTTTAAAGCTTACATGTTTGTTGTTTGACCTAGTGCGTAAGACATGCGCCTATAGAGTCTAAGCGCTTAACGCTAGCGGCTGGTACGGCCACGCCGGTGGCTGCGTTAGACATGCCGGCAGCTAGTAAACTGCTTATCAGTTATGATTGTACCTATTATTGCTTTGTAATCGTCGTTCAAAGCATTCCTAGATAGTGTTTCCTTTGCTAAGATCCGTGAATTATGCATTAACGAGCTGAGAGCCCGAACGTTTTGTGGGAGCCACGAGCTGAGTGGCGGCTCGTTTGGTATTCATAGCAATATCTTGAACCACTCAGCCTGTTCTCCTTCAAGCGTTGCCCTGAGTCACTCAAACTTAGTGGTCAGCAGGCCTGCTATTACTCCGGGACCCAATTGGAAACTTCTCTTTGGAATTCTCGCTCAATGTGCAATAAAATCCTTTTAATAAGTGGCTTTAAAATTTTCTGAAAAAGGCCTTGACCTGCTCGCCTTAGCCGAAACTTGGCTAAAATCGGTAAAATACCTGACCATTAACGATGCAACCCTACATGCATCTCCTTTGTTCACACCTCTAGATCAATCAAAATTGCAGGTAGAGTCACTATTATTATACGCTCGTCTTTCAATATCAAGCCGTTTGTAGCCCCCTTGAAGCAGTCTTTCGAATCTGTTGCTTTGAGTTTATCAGACAACAAGCTACCAATGGTGGCAGTAGTCTATCGTTATCCAGGTACAAAGTCCTCCTTTATCCTCAGACTTTTCTGATCTCATTTCGACTCGGTGTGCAAACGGTCGAGCCTTCATCGTTATGGGCGGTTTCAACATTCGTTTTGACGCCTTCAGCACCGAATTTTGTGTACTGACTAATTGTCACTCGTGGCTTATGTACCTATTAACCTGCTTATGGCCCTATTAACATCAAGGGTCAGATACTCAATCAAATTTATTCCTAAAACTGCACACTATCATCCTCAATTATTACCACATTTTGCTTATCTGACTACATGAAGATCTCCTTCAGTCTAAAAATGTGTGCCCTCCTCGTCATCTAAAATCACCCGCGAATCGTAAAACCTCAAGACCATTAGTACCGATACAGTCCGTGGAAGAATATCTGCTTCGCCTCTGCTGCTCAATCCCTCCTCTGACCTGTCATCATTGATAGATTGCTACAACACGACACTAGCTGATATACTCGAAGAGTTTGCACCTCTGACTAAGCACACTGTGCACCCTTGCCCAGACGGCCTACGGTTTACCGCAAACGTGTACTAGCAAGGTCTACTAAGCACAAGCTCGAAAAAGCATGCACAAGATGAGGACTGACAGTCCATCGAGAGGCATACGAGGGCTACTGTAATGTTACTAATCAGTCCCAGCAAAGGCCAAGCCTAGCTTCTACACCCCTGGAATCTTGTCCCTCAATTCCAGGAAGCACCTTAATGTCTACATTCAAGGAGGCCACTAATGAATTAGTTCCGAAGCTCATATCCCAATCACAGAAGACAACTACTCCTCTGGACCCTATTCCCACTCACAGTCCTCCTTTTATGATGAATAGATCTGCTGCTGCCATTCATAACTAGCATTATAAACATGTTATTAGCCTCAGGTCATGTCCTAGCACTCTTTCAAAAAGGCTGTAGTTAGGCCACTACTTAAGAAAGCAATACTAGACCATGAAAACTTGTGCAACTTCTGCCCAGTTTCTGTTCTACCGCTCCTAGCAAAAACGCTGGAACGAGTCGTGGCAGACCGGCTACTCATATATTGAAACTTCAAACCATGCTAGTCAGTTCCAGTTTGGATTTAGAGCTAACCACTCCCCAGAGTCGGCATTACTATGGGTGTATAACAAGCTACTTAGGAATGCAGACTTAGGTAGTCTCCCTGCTTGTTTTGCTCGATCTTTCGGCAGATTTTGATAATATCGATCAACAAGTCCAAATTGAGCACCTCTCATTCGGCCTGGGCATCACTGGCACTGCATTGCAATGGTCCAGGTCCTATCGCAATGGGCGACTCCAGTGCCGTCGTTTCAAGAAATCGGGGTCTGATCCAGATCTAGTCAATTTCAAAAACTTCCTTCAAGTTAACACCCGAAAGCTTAAAAATGCCAGGTTTTTCCACTCAAAAGCTGAATTACTGCCAGTCGGACCCTAAACAGATTTATAAGACAGTAAACCATTTACTGGCCAATGCTGAGAGGCCTGACTCCCCAGATATTGACGGCTCAGCCGAAAAGTTTTCAGCCTTCTTTACGTTAAAAATTAGGCACATTCGTGCCTCCATTAAGCCCCCCCCCGACTAAAGCCATTGTGGGATCACAACCTGTGACCTTCCTTAAAAGGTTTTCTGAGGTTTCTGTATGCGATGTGTCTACCTTAATAAGTTCTAGCAAAAAGAGCGCGTCTCCTGAAGACCCTATATCATCATCTCCATGGTCTTCACTGGCAGACCAACTTAGCCCTGCCATAACCAAGATTTCTAATGCTGCTTTGGTAAAAAGGGTCGTCCCCAAGTCCTTCAAATCGGCAATCGTTATACATGTACTTAAAAAGCCTTTGGATTAGATACAGAGGTCCTTGCAAACAATCGCCCAGTTTCCCTTCTTCCTTTCTTGAGTTTCTTGAAAAAATTGTTGCTAAGCAGCAGGTTGAACATATTGAAGAGAATGGTATGTCAGAAACATTTCAATCAGGGTTCAAGAGGCAGCACTACACTGAAACTGCTCTCCTCCGTGTTAACAATGACATTCTATGTGGAAACGATGACGGGAATGTCACTGCCCTAGCTCTGCTAGATCTGTCAGCTGCCTTCGACACTATTAATCAAGATGTTCTACTTGAACGATTGAGAACAACGATTGGTCTGGCAGACGAGGCACTGGTATGGTTTAAATCGTACTTGTCTGATCGTGTTCAATCCGTGTCGTGTGGGGGTCAGGTCTCAGACACGAGAAGGGTCACCCGTGGAGTCCCTCAAGGGTCTGTTCTCGGTCCCTTGCTGTTCTCCATTTATACACAACCTCTGGAAAAAGTGATTAAAGCACATGGAATAGGATATCACTTCTGTGCTGACAATACTCAGCTGTATTTGTCATTCAAACCATCGGAATCTGCTGCAGCAACTGAGAAACTGAATGCAAAGAGATTTAGTTCTCTGAGGGTGCTATATCAAATGCATTATTATAAACCTCAAATCCTCTGGAGATCGTGCCTGTTCTTCATATGTTCCTAAAGCCTGGAACTCACTTCCGACTGGCATCACAACATCTCCTTACTTGATCACATTACAAAGAAGCTACAAAGGTATCTGTTTATCACAGCATTTAGTGGATCCATGTGAGTAGTCCTGGTGTGCTTATGAGTGCTGACACTACCTGCTGCCACTAACCATATTGTTCCTGTGCTTGTCACCTCTAACCGTGTTATGCATGTTGTCATTGAGCATGCTAACACTTACCATTCGATCATGCTACCTTTGCAGCAAATGTAAAGAGCCCAGAAAGAGGCGGAGATCTCTGATGCTTTAACAAATGTATTATTACTATCGATGTGCAAGCAATGAGCACAGTGGCATGACAGTCAGGCCTAGCATGCAAGTCATCGTCTTGGTATACTGCTTGCAGCCTTTTTCGATTATATACCTTTTTTTGGGCACTATTGCTTTGCTTAGTAAATATCATGCTTGATTTCGTTTGTGGACGGGTATGCCCTCTATTGCTGCAGTGGAAGGTCAAATCCCAAAAGTAAGAAGATAAAGCAGAGCATAAAAATAGCACAGCCAACCTGGGTCCATGTACCATGTTAGACAAGCGCACATTTCATCTAGCTCTTGTTTAGTATTTATTGAAATGCTTAAATGTATCCTCAACTATCCTGCATTAAACCACAAAATACTGGTGAGTCAAGAACAGCTATAAGGGTCTAAGGTAAGTTATATTGTCATTCGAGTGGGTGCTCTAGGCATAGATATTTCCCTTATGTCCAACTAAAAAGCACACACCCTCGTAACAACAACAGTGGCTAGTGAATTGAGTAAGGTCTCTTTAACTTATCTAAAATTTCTGCAAGCAACATGCTTTCTCAAATTCCAATTACACATGGTTGAAACAGACATGCTCTATTGGAGAACTGTGTCTACCACGACAGGTTATTTTGAAGCAACACTGCACACCAGCAAATAGCAAGCATGCCTGAGAAACTTCTTAAAGTTGACAACACAGAAACAGTTAACAGAAATATAGGGTAGAGATTAACATTAGCATATGATCCATTTGGTAGCTTTAATGCTTGTACTTACAGTTCTTGCATATAGCAGCTGCACACCTAGGAGAATACTTGCCTGACGAGACACACGAACAATATGTATATGGAGAACAACAAGCCTGTCAACTGCATGGCAAGCGAAAGCCTTGATTCCCACGACAAGTTCAGGTCTAGCAGCCCTTAAGATCTTGGAATTCTCAGTGGCAACACAATTGCTGTGACACAAGCACAGTCTCGAATCAATATATTTCAGTGCAAACCTGAAGAGACTCCATTGGTCTTACCCATAGCCGCACAACCAAAACATGTCAGCAATGGAAGCGATTCTAAAATGATTCTAAATGCCGGTTAAGGCAATCGGGCTCGGCATAGTGCATAATAACTTTAGTGGTCTGCGATGACTCATCATCTGGAGATGTGACGCGGTGACCCTTGAGTTCCTATGGCCGTAGGTGCACCCTTCTGCTGTTTACCACACAGTTATGACCGATGACCCTACTTCCCAAAAGTTGCTTGTAGCAACCACCCGATGCAGTAGTCGAGCAGGACAGTCGGTTAATTCTCCATTATTCTTGAGGAGAATGCAGAAGCATTGACGCACGAGAGAGGAAGTGATTTACATAGCTAAGAGAAGCCGAGAGAAAAGAGTGAGCTATACACACTATCCTATATAGAACACACGAATACAAAACAGGACACACTGACTCTTTGTCATAACCGTTCAGCTAGATATGGAGCAGCCACGCCATGGCATGGCATGCTCGAAGATCGGCAGATCAACACTGCATATCTCATGCATCAATAGGACAAAAGGCGAAATGTTGTGGATTACAATGTAGCTAGTGATTATACAAGCTTTTAGTAAGCAATGACAGGTAGCTACTAAGACACATGTCTTTCGATCAGAGACCCGAAGCAATCCCACCATGACTGACCAGGCATGACTTTTCTCTCATAGATGGTAAAGAGACGAGTCGTAAGGAAAAAAACAGCACTTCTATTGGTGCTGTACAAGTCTGGCATCTGATTTGGATGAATGAACTCTTTATAATGGGTTTGCCTTGGAGAAACAAGCCTTAGACAGCCTGTAAATAAGATGGCAAACCATCATTTTAGACGTAAATGCAGCCAACTACCTGAATTTATTAAACAGCTACTACGAGTTAAATCAAGTTTGCCGGCAGTCTGGAGCACTCTCTTTGCATTCGTCTACTGAATGTAAATTCACAGAAAACGAAAGGTGTGTTAACCTAGTTGTTTAAGAGAAAGTCAAAACAAACAGACTCGGCTGCGACCTTGCTCAGGATTAATGAAAAAAAAATAAGAAAACAGCCACATTTAGATTTCCGTTCCTTCTATGTGATAAACAAGTTGGATTGGATAAGTACAGTAGTATTTTCGTGACAACACACTTTGCATCTTCTCTGCGGAAGGGGGCTTTCGTTTGAATCAGCTGCCAGCACTGGGGGCCGAGGACTCTGATTCTCACTGTTATCTATTATCTTCCACCAGGAAGGCCAACTGAAGTTCATTGACGATTTTTCGTGCTTCTTTACCAAAATGTTCCTGGGCAATCGTCCATGTCGATAGCTGAAGATTTCGAAGCTCACACTGATGTTCCCAATGCGTGTCACGGTCGCTCGTACCTACACATCTTGGCCACTTTCGTCTTGAATCAACAAATCTATCAATCCACTAGTGTTAGGTACATCTTCAATCTTGTGATCACTTAGGATGTTTGCTCACTGGAGCAGGCCAACTATTTCCGATCATTACACTGTCCCATTTACTGGTGCAATAGATCCAAGCAGGTCAGTCAGAACCAAATTTGCTCAGCATCGACTTTAAAAACCATAAGCTAGCGAAATCCCTGCAATCTTTAGTCGATGCAGATCCTAGCGTTTAAGCATCCCGACATTCCCCGTTGGCCCTCGGCCCTCAGAAACGATATTATCTGTTGACCTCAAAATGTTCTTGACGAGTCCCTTAAGATTCTTTTGAGTTAGGAAGCAAGGACACGTTACTTCACAGAAAAAAACTAGAAATGAAACAGCACAGAGAAGTCTCGAAGGAAGCTTCCAGAAAGCGGACCTAACCCGATTTAAGGATAATCCTGATACCTGGTTGGGCAGTCAAGACAGCTTGGGAAAATGCTTCAATTTTGCTTCGATGCTGGGCTTCCATTTTCACAACCAGTTACAGTGATGCAAGTCAGACATTAAGCCCCAGAGCTGTCTTAATTCTTCCGTGCTGACCATGTCGGTAAACTGTTTTTTGATTACATTAAAATTTCGATAAGAAAGACTCGATAAAGAACTGCCACTGCATCTATCGAGTCAGAAAGTGTTATACTACTCGGGAACTTCTAAAGACTATCTTCAGATGATGTAGATGTGATGAATAAGAATAGCAATAAGACATTATCACTCTATCATTTACAGCATACGAAAAGAGATAAGGTTCCCTGAAGGTGCTATAAAAATGTATTATTATATATATTATATAATATTATTATTATTCTAGATAATCCACAATAACTAGAGAGAAGCTAAATGGTGTTCTTGCTTGGGTGTCCAAGGCCTCATCCTTTGGGGGGCGGAGAGAGGCACTAATCCGTATTTCCCTTCAAAATCAGTGTCACAACAAATTCACAAGAAAACAATACCACGGTAATAAACAATTCATTTTATAACAGCTCTGCAGTGTATTAAGAACTCTGGAAACTCTTCTCTAAACTATTTGAGCATCAATAAGCAAATAATCCTGTCCTAGCCCTTCAGGAAATCAAGCTATCGATTTTGCAGAGAAATATGCATATGCCAAAAATAGCATGCCCAGAGTAATGCAAATACAGTCTGAGCACCATCACTAATATTCATTCAGATTTCAACAAGCAAAACTTTAAATTTTGCAACCGCACTACTGCTACATAATGTATGTCCCTCCTGATTCACATTCGACCCCTACTTGTCTCGTTATGGAGCTACACACCGAGTTTTAGTTCTACTTAGAAGGCTTGCCAGTAAACTAACCAGTAAGCCAAAGGTTTGTTTCGCTTCTTTTTTTTAGATCTGTCCGTAAAACGACTAGAATATGTGAAGCTCCCATGTCGAGGCTCCAACTAAACAAGAAATTGCTTGGGGGGAGGGGTTGAAGTATCACAGAAAGCATGCTTATACATTACCTCGGTCGACTACCCACCCAAAGTTTGAAGAGAACTCAGGAATCCAGTCGAAGTACTGTTCCACAGTTCTTAACAGTGAGATCAGAAGACTAAACCAAGCTACACAGCTGTTCCTAAGCTAACTATAGAAGGTAAGGATTGAGAGGTCAGAGCTGACATATGGCATGCTATCACGGCTTGGACTATGATTAAGTGTTATGAGCAATTACTTGTAAATTAAATTAAATGCTAGCTGATTTAGCAGCCTCTTTTTGTATAGCGACAGAAGAGCCTTTACGGCTATCACCACCACTTGCGGTGGCGATAAAGGATCACACACCAAAGGATTCAAACCCACGACCTCGGGGCCGAGGTCATGAAGTTAGTTTAGTGGAGAGACCTAGCAGACCGATCTACACAAGGGGCTGCTGGTTATGTTTCTATTTATAAGGCTGGCTACTTGCATACAGAATAGTGGAATGTTTCAGCTGCTTTCCTGTTTACCTTATGCAAACTGAAACACTGGCTTGTCTTTTAGAGCAAGCCTATACTGTTAGTTCTACAGGGTTTATGTATATACAGGTAAGTACGTATCTCCATCTGTGACCCAACACCAAAAACTACAAGCTGATTAAACAGCCTCTTTTGCATAGCGACAGAGGAGCCTTTACGGCTATCACCACCGCTTGCAGTAGCGATACATAGGATTGGCCACTGCAGGATTCGAACCCACGAGCTCAGGACCAAGATCGTGAAAAGCTACCGCCTTACCTAGTGTGCCATCACGGCTCACCAAATGGGTGTTATGCCAGAGTGTTTCTATAGTGCATTCAAATATTAATCAGCTTATGGTGTGCATATGTTACCCAACAGACCTTTTCTCATGCAGCGAAGGGAAAGTAAAAATTGCCAAGACAGCAGTGATGTCAAGAAAGTGAGTAGCATGGAAGAAACAGGATGGCTGGAAAACATGTACCCGAGTTGGCATTAGGAGAGAAAGAATAAACATTGTGGAAGCAAGTTCCACAGTCAAGGACGTGCAGGGAAAAATCTTCTGTTGCCAATGGTCATTTTAAGCATGGAAGCAATAGAACTGCTAATTTATTGTCCATAGAAAACTTAAGGGCACGAGGACGTTAAAAGTGGTGCAGCGTTTCAGAAAGGTATTAAGCAGCTCAGCCAAGGTGAGCCTTATGGATAAGAGTCAGACTTTTGCTCTCCGTCCGTTGATCGGCCAGGAGCAATTGCAGCTCAGTAAGCATAGGAGACAAATATTAGAATCTCTTGGATTTTCTGATAAACCTTGTAGCAGCCATATTCAACACCAGCTGCAGAGGCTTAATGGCTTTTTCGGTAACCCAGCCAAAACCGAAACACAGTGGTCCAGTGAAGACAGAACCAGGGAGCTAGTAAGATTTTCTGCCAGCCACTAGCGTAGGGAGTCCCTTTTCTTGAATAGGGATCGAACATGATGACTAGTTGTGGAATCAAAGTTACCTGAATGAAACTTTTAAGTGTCAAGCAGTCGTCAAAGAGAACACTGAAACTACGAACATATCATGCCGGTCACACTTCAGCTCCACCAATTAGAGCAGCCAACTCTTTAAGTTCAGCAGTATGGTTGAGTTTTTTTTAAATTATTAGAGCATATCACGACAATTGGTCAGGATCCACGGCATTGGGCATGCACATCGCCATCTTGCCAGCACGGACCAACTGCTGTTCGTGAGCTGGCTTGATTTAGGAGAAGAACAACTTACGTAAAGACAACTATTGATGGGCCATTTTTTCCCAAAGTAAGACTCACTCCAAATCATCGTGACTTCGGGCTTTTCTCTCCCACGACAGCCAGAAGTTATAATTACCGTCCTGGTCAAAATCAATCGATTGGGTGTAATTTGTTTACTAGTACTCAGGAGTGCCAGAAATGCATAACGAGCGATGGTCAAGGGTATCACGTGGCTTGGAAATATATATGTCGTTGAGCAAGGCTAGCGATGATCTTGAGCAGAACCATGACGGACGGGTTTGGCAGAGGTGGCCCTGAAAAGCACTACCGTGGCCACGCAGCGAGCGAGGTAGGAGGAGGCTTACTGGCAATGTGACACTCTAGCAGCCAGCTTGAAACTATTAGCTGGCTACATCCCAAGTTAGTTGCATCGCTATTAGCTCCCTCTTAAAGCTAACGATTTGATTTGAAACACGGGGTCTTTGCAAACTTGCATCATTAGCTAGTTGCTCGTTGATAATCTTCATGCTTTGATCTTGTATTCATCATAACAAATGCTAAGTCAAGCCTTCAATCATGACCTAAGCACTAGATTGTATGGCTACTTAAAAAAAGGCACAACCCGATAACACACAACACTTAAAGTTAAATGGTTGATACTTCCAGAAGAGAAGAAAATCGCGTACCTCATAAGGTTCTCGACCGACTGTTCCTTTACTTTAATGTCTGCAAGAAACAAACGACAAATCAGCATCAGACAGGAGGAATATCTGTACACAGAGTTGCAGCTATGAAATTATTCGACTACCTTTTCACGGGTATAGCATGGACCTCTGCAGATAACTCCACAAAGCCGCGTGTCTTACATAAGAGAATTCTTACATTTGAGAATTGAAGCATGATTTCCAGTGCACATGCACGTACAGGCATGCGCATGCATGGTGGGCATGCGAGCGATTCCAGAATTCGGCATTTCGGCTGGCTCAACAGGCTAGCAGCATCACGCCAATATACCACGGTGTCAAATATCTAGCAAAAATGCAAGGAAAGCAGTTGTGGCAGTTCACACGACCAAAAGGGCACATGTGAAGCTTCATCATTCAGGAGGAAGCAACGTAAAGTAAAGTGTAGAAGGTTCGACGGCCAAGTATTTTTTGCAGCTGAAGAAGAGCCTTTAGAGGCCTCCGCCATCTTGCATGCAAAGTGCAAAAAAAGAACAGACTGCAGCATGACAGCCCGGGTCTTAGCCGTAAGGTGCTGGCACTCCATGACCCAGGTCATGGGTTCAAGTCTGCAGCAGTCAATCCTTTGAAGCTAGCTGGAAGCATAGTGATAGCTGCAAAGGCCCTTTCTACCTCTGCTTGAAAAAAGGCTGTTCAATCACCTAACCACTAACATTTTTACTTTACTCGAACCCATGACCTGAGCTGTGAAGTGTGAGCGCCTCGCCACTGGGCTAAGGCAGTGGTAAGCAATACTCTCTTTGCACAGGCATCAGTCTAAATATAGGACACCAAGCACAAGCAGAGTTCACATCTAGAAATACAAGATTCAAGTTCGTAGCTGCACGACAAGGCGGATACTGACACTCGACGACCACAGAACGCAATGCGACTTTTGTAGGATCCTATTGGTAATCATTGCCATGGGTCAAGGGTTTTAAGGCAAAGCAAGTACTTGAGTCCACAGAGTACTTGCCGTTAAATTTTTATGCTGGTTGCCACCTGACCATACACCATTTGCACCAACGAAGCAGGAAGCAAGGTTGCACGAATATCATGGCTATCTACTGCTACTACGGCTACTTAGCATACATACTTAGCATGCATAGGGGTACTTTAAAAAAATGCAAACGTTATAAGCCAATAGTCGGTCCAACCTGTCATTGTGGAACTCAGGATAGGATATCAACACATTGGGGCTTCTAACTTCCCACCAACAGTCGCAGTAAAGTCCAAGCAAGTGCTTTAACAATAATAATAATAATAATAATAATAATGCACTTGATAAAGCGCCCTCAGAGAACTTAATCTCTTTCTAGGCGCTTTACATTTGCCGCAAAGGGAAATGCAATTGAATGGTAAGTAAAATCATGCTTGAAAAACAAACAAAATGAATAATATGGTTAGGGGTGACATGCACAGGGTCAGCATGCAAATGTGGTTAGTGGCAGCATGCACAGTGTCAGCACGCATAAGCACGTGAAGGACGAATCACAGGGACCCATTAAATGCTGTCCTAAATAGGTGTGTTATTAAGCTCCTTTTAAATGTGGTCAGGTCAGGGGATGTTCTGACGCAGGTCGGGAGGGAGTTCCAGGCTTTGGGAGCATACGAACTAAATGCACGGTCTCCAAAGGATTTGAGGTTTGTACGAGGTATTTGTAGACTGTTGGATTCCAAAAGCTTTCATCTTTAGCAAGGCCGGCTATGCAGAGCCAAGCATGTGTGAGCAGGCAAGTAGAAAGCTCGGTCCACCAAAAATCATCCACCACTCCAATACACCTCCCCTCCCCATACTCAGGCATAAAGGCACTCTTTCGAAGCTGGCTCCACGTGCTGCCATTGAGTGCTGGAGGCTGGTCACCGTTCACACACCTCAATCACTGCTCTAGCAAGAATAAGCGAAACAGCAAAATGGGCCGATTGCTTTGTTTGCTCGGGCAGCCAATCCCCTGCCCAGGGTCCGATCGATTAGCATAAGCAATTAGCCATAGTGCCAACGAAGGTGGCTAACTAAACAAGGCTTCGCGAAAAGGGATAATTTAACCTGTCTCAGGTGCAGAAACTAAATGACCATACCATACATCATCTCTGCAACCCAAGATGGGAAAAGCCATGTCTGCCGAAGAGTTTAGATGGCTGCCTCGGCTGTCCCGTGCGAAGCAGCATACTGTGAGTGCTCAACGAGCGCTCAATTCTTTCAACGCTTGTACTATGCAACATGCACAGAGATAGAGAAGAGAGGCATACAGAGTGATGTGTGCGCCGAAAGCTTCGCCTACCCAGGTGAATGGTCGGAGTTGAGACACCCGTGAACTTGTCTCGAGTGCAAACTAGCTTTAAACCAGCCACGTGTGCACAGTAAAACAGTTCGTAGTCGAGACCAACACCGTGGTCGGGCCGTGGCTGGTACACTTGCTCCCACTTGGTGCCAAGAGAGATCTCTTAAGTGTAAAGGTCACAACCATTTCTCATTTGGCGGCAAATGGACATAGAGCATCGGCTATCAACAGATGCATCTCTGCTGTTTTCTAAACAAATATGCCAGTCATTGGAAATTTAGCCGCTATACTTCCATAGGCAGCTTTCTGCATCAGTAAGTTCGTGTATACAGAACTCTTGCAGTCCCACGGGGCCGCTCTCCCCATTCAAACCAACGAATCTATGCAGCCGACAACCACCATATTGCTTTTTGGGGCCTAATCCTGAATAGTCGTCAGACTCAGAAGTCTCCAATCCACTGCCGCCAAGAAGTAGACTGCCCGGCTAATTCCTTGAATCCGGCCGACTCAGATCCTTCCCTTTAGTGACCAGTCCCCCATTACCAGCGAAACTGATGATCTCTCGACTCCGAGCGTTGGCCACTGTAGACGCAGCTTAACCAGCACACAAATGCGCTAGCTACGTGCTGGTCACTCGTTACCCAGCAGCCGCCGTCCAGCAGAAGCCGTGTTTTGCTGCCGAGGGATTGGATTGATTCGAATGAACCGAAGTGTAACGCAGCTATTAAAGCTGCTGGCAGGTCAATGAAAACAAAGGCGGCAGAGACACGAAACAGCAGTGCTCGATGCTTGCTACTTGCTCGTGCAGCTGCATCCAACGGCGTCTCTGCTAAGATGGCCGTTGCTGTGCACATCTTTCGCGACCCTACAGTGTATAGCCTTCCCAGTGGTACCAATAAACTAATGTGAGTAAGGTAAAGGTCAGAACATTCAACAGCCTCGTCTGCAGCAGATAGGTGGGGAGGAGCCTAAGCAGCAATAGGACGCTTTTAGCAGAAAACGAAGGATTTCCTGCCGGAGGACTCGAACCCACAATAAATGCAGAGCCAAGGACTTTACTGCCAAGCTAAGATTCAGGAGCAAAGTGGTGTTTTACTCGATCAGCCTTAAAGCTCTCGCTTACTTTTACAATTAGGTATTAATCACACACAGATACCAGTAGACCATTTTGGAATAAGACTGAGGACTTTATAAAGGAGTTCGCTCTGCTGACTAGCCTTAAACAGCTTTTTTTTTATTCAAAAGCAAGCGTAGTTCTTTATTATTCATCACCCATCCCATCCAACCACGGTCGGCTGCCGGCTACCAGCCATTTCGGCAAGTAATAATTCAACATCTTTGACAGGTCACCAGCACTAGGCACAATAAAACCAAATGGTAAGCTAACCAGCTGCAGCAAGCACATCGCAATCAATTTTCACTATCAGTGCTGAAGGCTTTGGCCGACTTCTTTCACACAGAGGGGCTGCTGCCGTGAGCCCGACAGTCGGTTCGGTCAGCAGGTCGGGCTCACTGCAAATCAATCAATAGATGGCGTTTGGCACTCGGTTCAAGACTTGGCGAGAGAGCCGGACACGGATAAGTAGGCAGGCAACAACAGCAGCGCCAGCATTAACCACCACCACGAATGTTGCAGTGCGCAATCTCTGCTGAAAAAGCCGTACAGAAAAAACTTAGGCTTCTTGGTTCAAGGATTGCTCAGTCTTCCAGCAGTCCGTCTCACATTCTACTATCAATTGTAGCCCTTTATAACCACTCCCCTCCCCCTCTATAAAACGTGCTTCAGATGCGCCCGCCTATCCTCGAAACAGTGGACACGGGCAACCGAATCACCGGAAGCAGGCGGCCGGAGCCGAACCGAGGCTGCAGCAGCAGCCAGTAAAGATACAGCGCACATCAAGTTCGTGCCGATGAACTAACGAGGAGTGAACTACAAGGAATGACACTGCTCTGCCATGCAGATGGACCGGTCCTGCCCCATCTTACCAAGGAGGCACAGCGTGTGCAGACCGCGCTGCTTGTTGGCTGCAATCTTCTCGTAGAAGCTCTCAGGCTTCCACGTGTCTGTCCAGAAGACGATGGACACTGTCTCGCCGAAGCTGTAGAGCTGTAGTAATCATGCGGGCAGCTGCTCGGAGACCAGCTCTCGATCCGTCGCAGTAGCAACGATGCGGACATGCCGACACAGACGAGCCCACGACCACGAGCCCAAGCGGAACTGTGTGCTTGCGACACTCATGCAACAGACAGGCAGCAGGTCTTCGTTCTCTAGGGAGACGGCATGCCGGCATGCGTACCTGCAGGCCACAGCAGCCGACAGCGTTCATGATAGACGCATTGTGAATGACCTTGTAGGCTATACCTTTCTCGACTGCCCTGAGAATGACGTCAGTGTGTGTTGTCGCCCTGTTGAGTTCATGAATGGTTAGCAAGCAGCCATCAATACGAGCAAAAGAAAGAATGCACTGATTTTTTTTACTTCGATTTCTACACAACAGGTAGAAGCTGGAACTCGGTGGCTAAAGCAATGATGTGGCAATCCAAAGGGTGCAGGGTTGTATCCAGCCGGCGGAGGGAGGGAGGGGGAAACATAAATCATGTCTACTCCTAGTGCTTTTAGCAAGCGTTTGACAAGATCTGTACATTTAAATTTACAGCAAAGGAAAGAAAGTGCTGACAGGCCTTCGAGCTTTTTAATTGGTCTTGCAGACTAGCGGCTGCCAACATGCAGCATGACAGCCTTCCGGTGGGATCTGCGGTAACTGCATCCGAATAACCCAACTCCGACAACTTTCCACTCATCAACTGTGAGAACATAAAAGAAAATAGAATTCAATGCATAAAGCGACTTGTCTTGTGCTTGCAAGCATCTACCAAGGTTGCAACACGCATCAGGCTCCCAAGCAGCTGCAAACCTACGTCCACAGCGCAGCAGCAGGCCTTCAGATGCGCTCAGTGGCTCATGCGTGTCGCCAGCTTCGAGGGGCAGCCAGTAGACACGGCTGCTTCTGCTGCCTTTAATAATCGCTCTTCAAAGCAGAGCAGCAGTGCCAGGGTTTGGTGAATGGCCGGCATCTGCTCGTAAACTCTTGTCAGTGTGGGCCATTTCATGCACTCCCAAACTTGCATAGCACGATTGCAGCGTTGCAAACCACAGCGGTGGCTGCAGGCACACGGCTGCAACGTGAGTGAGACCTGCTGTATAGCAGGGCTATTGGCAGTGGGTAGGTGGGGAAGGGCTACCCGTGTGGATTAAAGTATGGAATTTGCTTTGAGTCGGCTGGGAAGAGGATCCTTCGCTCCTGAATGAAACGACCTTGGTTGCATGCATCGGTAGTTACCATGTATTTTTTGTAGGACATTTGTGCTGGCAATCCCGAAAGTGGGCCTGTTTATAAGATACACCACCTGGTCATTGGTTGGCCAATTGGCAACCAAACGCTTAGTGAGCCGTGATGGCACGCACACTAGGTAAGGCGGTTGCTTTCACGACCTCGGTCCCAAGGTCGTGGGTTCGATTCCTGCAGCGGGCGATTCTCTATCGCCACTGCAAGAGGTGGTGATAGCCGTAAAGGCTCTTCTGTCGCTATACAAAAGAGGCTGTTGAATCAGCTAGGATTTTTTTTTATGAGGCACTGCCCGGTAATGGTGTGGATCCATGAGGTGCCTGCCGGTCAGCAAAGCAATATGACCGAGAATCCTGTGGAATTCGTTTTCTTGCATAACTAAATATGGCACATTTTCAATAACCAAGTTGACACGCTTTCTTTCCAGCATATGTAAAGCGCATATAAAAGAGATGCAGTTCTCTCAGGGTGACATACAAATCTATAACTCTTTCGTTACCCAGGAGCACCTTTCACCATGCATGTTGCCTTCCATGCCCATTTAGCCTTTCCCGAGACCACTTCATTTGGTGGCACCTCCGTGCACGCGTGTGTGTGTGTGCTGAGTGTGGGACTACCAGGCTCAGAGCATTGAAGTTGGCATGCCTTTAGTGCACAGCTGCATGATGTCTCTGGGTCTCGGGGGGGGGGGGGTGAGTGTGTCAGCCTCATTCTTGTTTAGATAGTCTGAAGAGGCACGACTCGACTATGGACTTTCCAGATTTGGAGCTCCCAATTTTTTCGAGGCTAAAAGGCTCTGTCGGCCAGTGCCTCAAGCCTTCAGCAGTGATGTCCATTTGAAGGCACCGAGGTCAGGGTCAGATGCAGAGGTCAGGGTCAAAGGGAGACCTCAAAGAGGCACTCTGCCTAGTTGGCAACACTATGGCTCCACATCGTTCTCTGGAAAGTTAAGGGGCAAAACCTTTCCACGCCATCCGACAACAATCTTCGAGAATTTTCACCTCGTAAAATCCTTCTCTAGAACTTGCAAACAGGCGTGACTTACGAGTAATCGCAGCAGCAAGTCGCCCTAGGATTTTTACATTCAACTGTGTCACTAATCTTGCCAAAGTCCAACATAACAGTGTGGCCAAAAGAGAAGTTCCTTTATATTTAAGCTACAAAAGCCCGTTGCTACGCTCATGTAACCACGGCTTTCCATTGATGGCTGCGATTGTTTTTTCCACATTTATTTACTATTACCGAGAGCACTGCCAGTCGATAATACTTATTATGGTGGAGCTAAAATAAGTAAATTATATAGGTAAGACCACAGAGGCCCAACCACTCAGCTGCTGCAAATATTTGGGCCCAGATTAAAAGCAGCAAGATTGCCCTTGACCTATTTGCATGAGATAGTGTAGAAATTGGGCAGAGTAAGGGCACGATAGACAGGAGCGAAAAAAATTGCAAAATCCATTTCATTATAAGTTTATTTGCTACAAAGCAGACAAGGTGGGGATGTTGCTCTCACTCACCCGAACGGATCACCAATGACTAGGACTGCGACGTCTTCTGTTTCTGCATTGTTGAGAAGCTCGTCTACACAATGCAGCACAAGCAATTAATTGCTGAACACCATGAACGCACGAGTTACAGGTTTTCCAGGTTGATGCATGCAAGTCACATTTACAAACATACAGTTAACATGGTCAGCTAATAAAGTGATATTTATTAATTTTCAGCAGATTCTTTCAGCTGACCGGGTATAAAGGAAAAGAGGATGAAATAATCAAAAGGCTTCTGTTGTGCACATTCAACACAACACAGGACTTGACTCATTGACTCGAGATCTATACTAGCAAGATGGTTGGTCAGCGATCTGCTTTCTTGGCATTGGAGTATGCAGGCATCAACATGATCTAATGAGGATAGTCAGAAGGAGGCTGAAATAATCCTCCACCAACCTAGCATGAAGAGGTATAGCACCAGACGTATAGTGCACATACTACACCGATAGTTAATAAGTCACGAGCGAGTAAATCCTAGCTACTCAGCCATTTTGTCAGGTAAGTTTTGCAATCTACATACATTCTGGCGATAGGGCCTGCATCACAAGACTAAGTGTAAGATCAAAGGTCATTACGGTGCCGACCTAGAACCGTGCACATAATTTAGTTTCATTACTGAGTTATCACGAACCTGCCTGCTGCTCCACCATATCCCGATCGGCAACAATAATCTCTCTTCCATAAAAGGCTTCCTACAACCAGCCGTCAAAAGAAGTAGTTTACTCAAATGCGCACATGAAAGTTTTTCCTAAATCTATGCAAGAACTAGGCATATTTCAAAATAGCCTTACGCCTGAAAAAAGCTATCCATTCATTTAGGAATTTGTAGCTGTCTGTAGGAATGCAAACTCAAGCAACATTGCTGCAGATAGAAGTCCAATGTTGCAGTTAAAATCTGCAGATGGACAAAATATATTTAAAATATTATTCAAGTTAGCACACACAGACAAAATTGGCAGCAGACTTTACTGCCACCTATCCTTCAGTGATGGTGATACATTTGTATAGAACCTCATGAGAACAAAATCTCTTTGTAGGCACTGTATATATATATATATATATGCTCAAAAGGAAAACTGATTAATGATAATATTGACAATTTCAGCATAAAAAGGTCAATTCATATGGAAGAATCATATTCTGTAAAGAACTAGTGGATCTTAGCTTAATTTCCAAACTGTACAGCCAAGGAATGTTGCGATTTCAGTTGGTAGAAAATTGTGTGCTTTGGAACAAAGGAACTGAAAGCACTATTCCTAAAGGATGAGTGCTGGTTCAGGGTAACAGCTGAAAACGACCGGTTAGATGAGTGAGTGGATAAGGGGAGCCCGAGAAGTAAATATTTCGGAGAGGTACGACGAAGCAAGACGACCTAAATAGTGAGTGCCGTGACAGCGCCTTTGGGTTGATACTCTGCTTGATGGTGAGGTCAGACAGACGTTTTGCTATATGGAAGTTGCAATATTCATGACAGGCAAGCCGAGCTGCAATGTTGTAAACACAACTGTCAGCGTTTTTATTGCAAAGGTAGAACGAGCTACAAATAGTGAGTTGCACAAGAATAGATGGAACGTCACAAACGCCAAGATCAGCTTGGCTGTGGTAACCTTACCTCCCAAGCATACTCTACATGCTGCAACTATTGCTTAAGTGAAAGTAGGCAGACTCAACTGTGGGGTTAAGATCGTTTTAGTGAAAGATCCCTCTGTACTAAACGTCTGCATTCCATTCGGATGCGATGGTAATTGTCGATTTTTCTGCACAAACTTGAGCTTGTGATGTTCTTGTGTCATGAATTTCCGTGTGCATTGTATCCTTGCTGTTGATCACATACGCTTCTACTGCTCTTAGTGAAGCCTAGCATCTCTCAATACTCAATTGTTCGACATGTAACGGCAATGCTACCAGATAGTTGCACACCCATCGCATGAAAACTTACACAGCAACAGGCAAGTGCAACTGAAGCCATAAAGTGGTTAAGATTAGCCGAGTTCAGTGCTCTATGATAGATGCCTCCGCCGTTAGTGCATTTATTCGAGCCGCAGTGGGCAGCATCTGAAAGACCAAAGGTCACTCAAGCAGTACCTTTCTTAACAGCACATCCATAAGCAGCAGCTTATAGGACCTGATAAAAACAAGCCACCACATTCGACTCGGAAATAACTTCTTTTGTTCCAGTATTTCCTCATTATAAATGCCCTATTAGTGTAACTGCACTTGACAGAGCTGGTTTGGTCCAGCGGTTAAGGTGCTCGCCCCGACCAAGGTCTGGCTGAGGTTGCGGGCTCGAGCCGCGAGGCATATGTGAAGCGCCTGAATAGAGATTAAGTTCTCTTCGGGCGCTATACAAATGAATTATATATCTATAGTACCAACTTGACTGGTTCAAAGAAACAAAACTGGTAACAGACTCGTCAGAGAACACATCGGCTCAGGAGTGGCTGCTACGTCCCATGAGTACCATCATGCAAGCCATCCACATCCATAGTTTGCTTACCTAATGAACTCAGCAGTGCATGTCTGCTGACTGATCGCACAGCTTTAATGCGTTGGAGTGCCTTGGCTCAAAGGTTCACTAAACACCATAATAATAATACTAATAATGCACTCGATAAAGCACCCTCAGAAAACTCAATCTCTTTCTAGGAGCTTTACATTTGCTGCAAAGGGAAACACGATTGAATGGCTAGTAATATCGTGCTTGATAAACATGAATAACATGGTTAGGGGTGACATGCACAGGGTCAGCATGCAAATGTGGTTAGTGGCACATGCATAGTGTCAGCTTGCATAAGCACGTGAAGGACGAATCACAGGGACCCATTAAATGCTGTCCTAAATAGGTGTCTTTAAAATCTATTTAAATGTGGTCGTCAAGTCAGGGAATGTTCTGACACAAGTCGGGAGTGAGTTCCAGGCTTAGGAAGCATACGAACTAAATGCACGGTCTCCAAAGGATTTGAGGTTTGTACGAAGAATACGTAAACTGTTGGGTTCCGAAAAGCAGGTGGTACGATGCTTGGACTGGTGGGGGAATAGATCTGAGAGATAGGCTGAGGCCAAAGAATGAAGTAACCTAAAGGTATTGTAATGTAATGTATCTCCGTCTGTAACTCCACAAAGTCATAAAGGCCATGTGGGTGTTACGCAGGAGAGTTTTGTATAGCCCACTCACAGCATAAGTGGCTTTCGGTACGCATTCGGTAGCCAACAGACTTCGTCTCACGCAACAAAGAGAAAGTGGGAAGCATTGCAGAGTCAGGACAGCAGTTGAGGTAGTGAGTAGCATAGAAGTAGCAGCTCAGGATCGCTGAAAAGGATGAGCCATAAGGTGAGCGACAAAACTTTGAAGTCGATCCGTTGCTTGACTGGGAGCCAGTGCAGGTCGGCGAGAAGAGGTGTGATGTGGCAACTGCGATGCTCACGACAGACAAGCCTAGCTGTGGAGTTTTGCACCAGCTGTAATCGTCTGATTGCACATGCCGGTAGGCCAGCAAGCAGTGAGTTACAGAAGTCAAGACGGGATGTCACAAATGCATGGACCAACTTAGACGTGGCATCCTTATCAAAACAAGCCCGAATTTTAGCAATGTTATGTATCTGAAAGTAGGCAGACTTGATTGTGGAGCTGATGTGGTCGTCTGAGAGGTCACTTTGGAACACGACACCTAGATTTCGAGCCGATTCAACAGGAGATATGCCGGGAGAGCCAATTTTGAGTTTCAGTCTTTCCAATTTCTGAATCACACTGGGTTTGCCCATAACTAATAAGTTAGTTTTACCATCGTTTAGTTTAAGAAAATTTGCTTCCATCAATGCTCGGATGTCATCAATACATGCAGCAAGTGAGTTGAGAGAATTCGAGGTGCTCGAAGGCTGGGAGGGATCAAAGCAAAGGTACAACTGGGTGTCATCCGCACTAAACACCATGTCTACTTAAGCTACATTTCACGTTTCTTGAACCCCCACACACTAAGAATCACCCCGTCTGCTGGTGAGCAAATTTTTCGCGACCATACCTGCCTGGACGCCTTCCAGGAGCCAACGACGAATTTTGCCCTCACTAACGGCATTAAGACGCAGCTGACCTTCGCTTCCGGTCTTTACAGAATCCACCACCTGCTCGTCCACCGATAGCATGCGACGAGCAGGCTGCAAGCCTGCAGAGCCCACGACTGTCTGTCGTGGGCTACCAAGTTTGCCGGTCGACCGCGCTCTGCGCGAGGCGTCTCAATTATGGAAGAACTCTGTGCGTGATTATTTCGCATTTCGGGCATCAAGGAAAGACCAGTCGAGCGAAATGACGACGACTAACTAGTAAAAGCTAGTTCGAGCTGCTAGCACAAGATTCGGGCGTTTAATAGCTGTGCCATGCACAGACACCGCCCCAAATTGTGTAAAAGACTACACTTCTGAACGGTTCGCCATGCCGTTTCGCAATTCAAGCCGCGATCGAGCTCGATCGAAAGAAAGCCGGGCAAAAGACGGCTCGCATAGGTATCGCATTAGCCTACCAGATCTTCTTTATTAACTCCTAATATGGACGTGTATGACTCCAAATAGACGCGGTCGCATTTCTTGACTACTTCCAGGCCCTTCACTGTTATATCCTTGGCGTCGCACAGACCCAACCCCACGAGGTACAGCATGCTACCCGTGGCACGCCGAAGCGAAAAGCAGAAACGATTGAAATGGATGCGGCACCCGGAGAGGCGGGCCCGACCGCCGAGCCACGCGCTCCGCTGTGCGGACCTTGGACGGCCGCATAACGAGCCTCGCCAGCTCGCAACAATTCCGCTCGTGGACCGCTGAGATCTGCTCGCTGAGTCAACTACTTTTGATGCAAGAGTCTGCCGGTTGAAGTCGATTGCACAGCGGAGAAATTTATTCGCTCGTACTTACAACGACTGGAAGTTGGGGGGGAGGGTAGTCGTGGGACGTGAAGGGAGTAGACGAGAAAATACGCTATACTATTTCGAACTAAGAGTAGCGGTGGCGCCTGAAACAACGTCCTTAGACACGAGCGCGTAGCGCGCGCAGCAGGTGCTCGTCCCTGCACGTGCGCGTCAGACACTGATTACGCGGGCGCCTCGAAGTGCAGCTAGCGAGTCGTCAATGCTGCACCGACCGACCGAGCTGGTGTGCCGAAGGAAGCGGAGATAAATCGAGCAGCAATCGAGAGCACCGCAGCTCCACCAGTTCGCGTTCTTCTTAAAGTAGAGCGGGGTTATAGTATAGGTCTGCTCAACTATCCCTTGTCCCCAGCGAATTTTTCTTTTGTATTCCTGTGTGTTTTGAGTGCTTACCTGTAGCGTGGTCTCAGTCTGGCTTAATTTTAGGGCGCACGAGAATTGCTCGTTTGAAAACACCTTTGCCCTCGAGCAGTGAGGAAGAGAGTGCAGCTGTTGCGGTTGACTAACCCCACCAGTGTTGATTCTCTTGCAGTGAGTTATGAAGCACCTGCCTAGAAAATAAGCTCTAATAAAATAAACTCTTATATATATTATATTTATACATCTATCTTATATGTAATATATAATATAATATAATATATATATATATCTTATATATAGCTCTATAATAAGCTCTTAGAGCGCTATACAAACGACCTATTATTATGATAATCAAATGACCAGTTATTTTTATTATTACGCCAGATAGTTTTTACACTGTCCAAACTATAGATTATGGGGTATCTTATCTTATCCACTCAAGAATCACTAAAAATTTCTCCCGCTATCATCTGTCCAATTCAGCACGCCAACACTTCATTAAGCAAGGGCGGGGAGATAAAAGAGTATTTGCAAAGCTTAGTGCTAGTGAAGCGATCCTGTCTTTCGCCGAGCAATTCATTCATCAATTACAAATGAAGAATGTGCCCAAGAATATGCTTCAGAGCTTTAGCTCGAGCCTTCGACCACTTACGTGACAGGCGCGAGAAATGCAAATACTTTGATTCAACTTCAGCTTAGACCCGCCCCAATAGGGGAAAGCAAGAAACTGTATCACACAAATCTCAGTCTCTTTGTATTATTCGATCGAGTATCTCGGTCAAGTACCGCGAGTGTCTAGTATTCGATCGCGTCCGTATTCACAGCGCAGAAGAGTCTATTTCAAAACCGCAGAGATGGGTGAGTGTACACCCCGACAGTCATAGCGTACAGCTTCCTGAAACCCAAAGAACGACAGACTCGCCAGCACCTAAACCATGGAAACAGCTCTCTAGCTCGTAGCCTAGCGAGCAACTTAGCCGTTCGACGCCCAGAGCGAAGCTGACTAATTAGTACATATCGTATCAGGTCCCCGTCGGTTGAGACTCAGAAGAAACTGCTAATCTGGCTAATTTACGTGTGTGCAATATTACCAGGTTCCAGTGGCATTTTCAAGGGCTTCAGAAGCCCTGGTACGCACTCGGCCTCCGCATGCGGATCGTAGAATTATTAGCGGGTGTTGAGTAAAGCTGCGTTAGTCCTCGAGGCTTTGTTGCGTTGGTAACAATACACACAAAATCATATGCACGCACGAACGTGCTCGCGCGCGCGCGCGCGCACACACATGAGCTGCATGCACTCGCGCCTGTCGTCTGCAAAAGGCCCACATAGACGGGCTTGCAATAGTTACCCGAACTCGTCAATATAGCGGAAATAAATACATATATACGTCAATATAGATATTTATTTCGAACGCTTACACGCTATTGAAACGCAATTCTGTAGACTCGGTCCGGGGCAGCAGGACGGCCGGCAAAGAATTTCTTGCCACTCGATCGTGCAAGCTACACCCATTACCTTCTTGTTTGCTTTGATTTAACTTTCATTTGCTCAGCAGCTAATTAGCGCAATTTACCGGCCTCGAAAGTTCACTTGCGGAGCGTAAATGCAATAAGTGATCAGTGCTCGGCCGCGGCGCTCTGCGTCGGCTACATAGCGCAGTCAAGTGCGGGAATACGCGCCTGATGCTTGGGATTAATGCGTCGTAGGCTAAGCTCTCCGCCGACCGCCGCTTTAGTAGGGCGTCTTGGGTAAAGGGTATTTTCCACAATGCCTATCTACTCGGAGAAACCCTACACTTTCATCTTAATGCAAAACAATTGAAACCAATGCCGTTGAATGAATGGTCGACTTGTATACCAGATCTTTATACTGGTCCTCTTAGCGATGTAGGGTTGGGATCTGGTGACTTTTTTAAACGAATTCAAACGGAAATCTTCAGATGACGCAAGGTCGATCTTTTGGACACCGCATCTAGAGTTACAATGCTTGTTAGGCTGCCGCGAACGCGACTCTTAAGCTTCTCAGAATTTCAAAGCTGGTTGAGCCGACGGCAAGCAGACGACGGAACCGAGAAGCTAACGAACGCTTCTGACGTACTTGGGAGATTGGCTGTTACGGCAACTGTCCGCTAACCGTGCTTCGCGTCAGCACAATGTTGCAGCACAGCATTGTGTACCTCACCGCATGCCAATAATCGCGCTGTTTCATAATCCTTGTTGCACACAGAGAAGCCTGAAAGCGCGTCGAAGTCACTTGCTGCGCTGGAGTGCCTCGTTTCGGTCCGACTTGGGTCGTTTCGTCCGTGGAATATGCAGCTCTGCATTGGAGACGCCAAGGTGCTCTAAAGGCCTGGGCGCTCTCGATCTCCCCGCGACGCTCTACTGGCGGCGTCTCGTCGGCGGCGCCTCGATGATTAGGTGGCGCTTAACGGCGCTTCGTGGAGGGTCTCGTTTCCCCCTAGAACGTTCGTCGGTCACTCGTCAGCAAATGGAATGGAGCCTGCAATGAGCATCGTTTTAGCGGCGAATGACTTCCGTTCAAGAGTATTCGATTTCCTGACAAACCAATCCACAGGGTGTCGCGCAGTGTGCCTAGCGCTATGGCTGCTCGCGCCGGCCCGAGCAATCCACGTTCGCGATAACATTAGTAATAACAAGTCTTTTGAAGAACCCTATGACAACCAAATTTCTATGCAGGTGCTGTGCAAATAGCTGGAAGCAGTGACCAAGAGCCAATGACGAGCAAAGTGTCGTGCTGAGACAAGTATGTACCAGCACGTTCAGGAAAACACTCAGGGCTGCTGGTTAGTAGGACCCTTGATTCGTAACGTGCACTGAATCACGTACAGGCAATCGCGAAAAGCACGTAGTAGCAAAATGAATAGCAATAATAATACATTTGCATAGCGCCTTCAGAGAACTTATTCTATTTCAAGGCACTTTATATATGCTGTAAAGGAAGCATGAACAAATAGTCAGAGGTAACGTGCACAATTTCAACAAGCACACTAGGGTTAGATGCAACTTGCACGGGATAAGTTCACTAGGGTGAAAAGGAGGCTGAGCGAAGCAGCGAATCTTTAGCTGAGACTATAGCTCGGCGTGGTCAGTGTATGTAGTGACCGAAGCTGCAAGCAAGTTCCGGACTTTTGGCGCAGACGAACTGCAGGCCCCATTGCCAATAGATTTCAATTTAGTACGAGGGATGGCAATACGACTGGAAGCCGAGTGCACGCTGCGAGAGCTCAGTGGAGGAGAAGCAAGGAGGTCGCATGGGTAGGCGATCGCCTAAAGCTGGTGCTAGCGAGCGAAGCGACCTCTCGGCCAAAGAAATGATCTTGTAGTCGATTCTATGTACGAAATGAAATCATTGACGCCCAGACAAAAGTTTTTCGATGTCCCACTCCGCCATTGACGTCAGACCACACGAGCGGCTGGATTTGCACCAGCTTTAGGCGATCGCAGGGGCCGGCCGGCCTCGTGCTCAAATAAATACGATCAAAAGCGGGTCAGCCGTCGTTTTTAGTTTTATAAATTCTCCTTCCGTCTTCTCTCATCATATCTAGCTGAACTGCTGTATCAGTTTTAGTATCGTCGTGTCCTCAGGTTGTCTACGGACAGTAAGTTGGCTGTTCCTTTCTTACGCTTAAAATCGTTGGTGACCGAAGCTTTCGCTCTGCAGGTACTCTGTGGAACTCACTCCCATTGTTCTTACGCAACGAAATCTTCTCTGCTGCTGCGGACTATGGCACATACTTTCTGCCGTTCTGAGATGGTACTTCCCAGCTACTCCCTTCCTCGGCTGCCCTACTGGCTCAGCAACGATTTTCACTTTCTCTTTGTTGCGTGAGATGGTCTGTTGTTATTGTATGCACACTTTGGTTTTAAATGCGTACTACAAACAGCATCTGCATAATACATACTTAGTCCATGTGCATTTGTGGGAATATAGATCGAGATACTTTACATTGCTGCCTCTCGGTACACGTCATTACTGTTTTATCGTCGACGCAAGATCTTTTGCTCTTCTGACCGTTAACTGGAACTCGCTATCAATAATCTTGTTCAACGATGAACAATTTTCTCCTGCTGCCAACTCCGACGCTGCCTCCCCACAAAAAGTCAAACGCTGATGCTTCTCAGTTGTTAAATTTCTAAAGTTTCATCGTGACTTCTCTATGCATGTCTTATTTCGTTCTTGGGTGACATTAGGTCTTTTGGCAACAAGAAAGCCGCTAAGGTTTTGAGTGAGCAATAGAGCACTCCACTTAGTCTTTCCGAATCATGTAGTTTTCAGTTTGAGCTGCCCAGGTTCTAATGCACCCTTACACGAAACCAGCCTCTATACTCGCATTTTCGCCGCCATTGGCCCAATTGTGCCTGTAAGGGAAACCCGGACCGAGATCGCCACCATTGTAACGCAGCGCGGCGAAACGTCCTCCGGAGCGTCTCCCAGCGGCTCATCTGGTCTGTCGTCGACATGGTAGCTGCTGGCACATCACGCCCCTTCGGTCTGTGAGTTTCATTAAAACTCCCTATTAGGAATCGGATCGACTTCAAAATCCTCTTTCTGGCTTTCAGGTTGCCTTGGAGGCTTGGTCCAACCTATGGACCAAGTCTCCAAGGCAACCTGTAAGCCAGATAGGGAGCAAATGAAACTCACCTGACCTCCTTGCTCCTCTAGTGTACTCTGGCGCGACCCGCTCTTCAACTTACGCTCGTTTCGTCTACCCGCTATTATTAACTTGCTTTTTATGCTGTTCGCTAGTTCTTCATTTGTCGTGTGACATTCGAGATACATGCAGTCGACCTTTCAGCGATTTGCTTTGCATGGAATGTAAAGGGCCTAGAAAGAGATTAAGTTCAGCGAGGGTGCTATACAAACATATTATTCTTATTAGCTTCACATGGTCAAGGACATAAGCTGCTAAGCTAGATACAGTCCCACAAGGTTCGCTAAGACCGTGGCTGATTTCGTTGAACGGTTGACTGGTTAGGCGTTGCGAATGTCACAAGGCAAAGGAATAACTAACAATAAATATAGCATAGAAAATAACAAAATAAATAAATAAATAAATAAATAAATAGATAAATATATATATATATATATATGGCAATATATAGCACATATTGGCTATTTGCTATAAAATAACAAGCACTAGCAAAAGCGAGCGACGAAAGACCTCAAAGCCTCCAGGAATACAAGCTGATTTAACCGCAGCCTCTTTTGTATAGCGACAGAAGAGCCTTTATGGCTATCACCACCGCTTGCAGGAGCGATAAATTATCTCCCGCCGTAGGATTCGAACCCACAACCTCGGGAGGGCTGAGTCGTGAAAAGCAGCCTCCTTAACTTGTGTGCCACAACGGCTCATTGGTATAGTATCGCAGCGAGAATTACGGAATTTTCGCAGTCTAGGATGGGGCATAACCATCGGTAGCCAAAACTCTTAAGAAAAGAGAGGGTAGGTAGGCTTAATGTTCTTACGGGACCTACGCGTAGCGGGAAGCCGACACTACCGCAGCACCCCTAGCGGCACGCCTAGGGGCGGTAAGCCAATTACACTGAAGGTCAGCGTGTCTTTTAGATCTCTTTTGATATAATACTTTTAATTAGGCACCGTCAAGGATCAAAGCAACAGTAGTGGCAGTGTGAATTGCTGGCTTTACTATGCTTTCGTACTAGGCTAACCATTAAATAATACTTGCGGTTCACGGACGTGCCAGTTCACCCATGCGACGGCTACAGGGCCGCAGCGCCCATACACAGGGTGGCGTACCTTCAGCAAGGGTATTCGTATTTTCATATCGGCTATAAGCAGCGTGTACACAATCACGGATGTGCGCTCAATGCCCCCCCCCCAATCGGGGGCGGGGCGGGCGGCTGGCCGAACGGTGGTAAGGTCCTGCCTGGCCTTCATCCGTGGATAATTTCTCCCATAATGTAGCGCTGCCTATAGTCGCAACGCTGCGATTGCGACAGCCTGTATATTATTAACGATTCCGATCAAAAACCATTTGGAACCGAAGATACACACACACACACACACACACACACACACACACACACACACACACACACACACACACACACACACACACACACACACACACACACACACACATATATATATATATATATATATATATATATATATATATATATATATATGAACCTATTGGCGGGGACCCGGGTCCCCACAAAGGTCCCATACTCAAAGTGAATTAATTAATTATTTTCTAGAAAATAGTCAAAATCGTAGAAAACCCAGAAAAACCTCATGTTCAGTTATACCTATCATTTACAAAATGGAGGACACAAACGCAGTTTCCGCATCCGCTCACGGCGCCGTACACCGTGTTCGCAAAGAAAAAACTGGCGATTGGTGTCGAAACGCCGAAGACAAAGCCCAGCCGCTCGAAGAACTCCCCGCGCCCCGCTTTACTGCCTGGCCAGACCTCACGCTGTCTTTCTTTGCCAACAAGTAGAGAATAAAAATATAAAATTGAATTCTGATCGCGGCACAGCTCATTGACCAAAAGAAGACGATTGAGCCTATAGTGAAGTTTATCTGACTACTATTCCCGGCGTTATAGAGTTTTTGCGAGACCTGGGTCCCAAAAAGAACCCGGGTTCTCGCCAATAGGTTTATACGTCGAAATTTACGCTTAAACGTAGGCGCATAGGACTCGCGTAATAGTGTTATTCAGTTGCACTCTCGGCTTCGAAGTGAGTTGCACTCGATCGTAGCAAACTGTCGGACGGCGTAGCAGCGTCTACATTCGGACAGAACGAGGCCGAAGACGCAGCAGCGCTAGTAACGACGCTAGTCCACGCCGGCGCCTCGTCCGTACCGCTAATGCTGCTGAACCTTGGAACGTCGCTTAGCAGCTAGTAGGTGTGGCATAAACTTACGCAGACATACCGACGGTAGTGGAACGTGGCAGCAATGAACAACGCCAATACTCAAGATAGCGAGTCCGAGTTCGTAGCGTGCGAAGTCTATTGGACAGCTACCGACGGTTTCATCCGTCCGGCGCCAGCCACTGTGCACAACAACTCTCGCAGAGCGCCCAGAACCACCGCGGAACTATCGACCGGCGCAAAGCCTCGGGTGCTGCTCTCAGCTGGCTCAAATGTCTTGAGCTCAACTCCTGCCTGGAGCAAAGCCTGGAGCACAACTGACGACTTATTATACGACTTTGGATTTTATGCCGCGTATTTCCTTTGCAGCAAATGTAAAGTGCTTAGAAAGAGATTGAGTTCTCCGAGGGAGATTAACCTCATAGAAAACCTCCTAGATCCTAGAAAGAGATTGAATTTTCTCTTATATGAAATACATTATTATAATTATTATTTTTTATGAATGATTGCGTAACCAGTTCCTAGCCTTTACAATACAGTAACCACGAATAATATCTCGGCTGTATCGCAAATCTAGCTGATGTAGATCACCATAGTTCACGACACTAGCTGACACGCTCGACGAGTTTGCCCCTCTGACAAAGCGCACTGTGCGCCCCCCCCCCCGCCCAGACGGCCGATGGTTTACCGCAGACATTAAACTAGCCAAGTCTACTAAACGAAAGCTCGAAAAAGCATACAAAAGATCCGGACTAACTGTCCATCGACAGGCATATGAAGATTACTGTAGGTCGTACTAATCGATCCTAGCAAAGGCCAAGTCTCGCTTTTATAAAAACATTGTTGAATCACAGATGCACAATCCAAAAATGCTGATGTCGACAATAAACCATCTCCTCAACCGTTCCCAGATTAGCTCCTTACCTGATGATCCTAATGATGATCTAGCCGATCGCTTCTCTCGATTCTTTGTGCAGAAGATAGACAAGATCAGGGAATCCATCCCTGTGATGAAAAACTCCCCACTAGAATGCTGTTCCTCGGTTCCTGGCTGCACCTCAATGTCTGCATTTAAGCAGGTCACTAGTGATCTAGTCCTAAAGTTCGTATCTCAATCAAAAAAGACAACAAGTCCTCTGGACCCTATTCCCACTGTCCTGCTCCTACGTTGCATTGATCTGCTGCTGCCATGCTTAGCTAACATAATTAATATGTCATTAGCCTCAGGTAACGTCCCAGCACCTTTCAAAAAAGCTGTAGTCAGGCCACTTCTCAAGAAAACTACACTTGACCAAGAGAACTTGAGCAACTACCGCCCAGTTTCTCTTCTACCATTCATATCAAAGACACTCGAACGGGTCGTGGCGGACCAGCTGAACTCATATATCGAAACCTCACACCTTGCTAGTAAGTTCCAGTCTGGCTTTAGAGCTAATCACTCCACAGAGTCAGCATTGCTTTGGGTATACAACGACCTACTTAGTAATGCAGACATGGGTAGAGTGTCTCTGCTTGTTTTGCTCGATCTTTCGGCAGCTTTTGATACTATCGATCACAAAGTTCTTTTAGAGCGCCTCTCATTTCGCCTGGGCATCACTGGCACCGCTCTGCAGTGGTTCAGGTCCTATCTCAGTGGGATACTCCAGAGTATAGACGTGAATGGACAGAGATCATCTGATGTACCTCTGAAATATGGAGTACCTCAGGGATCAGTGCTAGGTCCGGTTCTTTTCACGGTTTATACTCTGCCTCTTGCTGATGTGATTACCAAGCACAATCTAGGCTTTCACTTCTATGAATATGACACTCAGTTGTACCTTTGCTTTGATCCCTCCCAGCCTTGGAGCACCTCAAATTCTCTAAACTCAATAGCTGCATGCATTGATGACATCCGCACATGGATGGCAGCAAATTTTCTAAAACTAAACGATGATAAAACTAACTTACTTGTTATGGGCAAACCCAGTGTGATCCAGAGATTGGAAAGGCTGACTCTCAAAATTGGCTCTGCCAGCATATCTCCAGTTGAATCAGCTCGAAATCTAGGTGTCATATTCCAAAGCGACCTCTCGTTAGACGACCATATCAGCTCCACAGTTAAATCCGCCTATTTTCAGCTTCATAACATTGCTAAAATTCGGGCTTGTTTAGATAAAGATACCACGTCCAAGTTGGTCCATGCATTCGTGACATCCCGTCTCGACTTCTGCAACTCACTGCTTACTGGCCTACCAGCATGTGCGATCAGGCGATTGCAGCTGGTGCAAAACTCGGCAGCTAGGCTTGTCTGTCGTGAGCTTTGCAGTTGCCACGTTACTCCACTTCTCGCCGACCTGAACTGGCTACCAGTCAAGCAACGGATTGACTTCAAGGTTTTGTCGCTCACTTTTAGGTCCCTTCATTCTATGGCTCCAGCCTATCTGTCAGATATACTACCCCATCAGGCCAAGCATCGTACCACCCGCTTTTCGGAAACCAACAGTCTAGAAATACCTCGTATAAACCTTAAATCCTTTGGAGACCGTGCATTTAGTTCATATGCTCCCAAAGCCTGGAACTCCCTCCCGACCTGCGTCAGAACATCCCCTGACCTGACCACATTTAAAAGGAACCTAAAAACACACCAATTTAGGACAGCATTTAGAGGGTCCCTGTGATCCGTCCTTGATGTGCTTATGCGTGCTGACACTGTGCATGCTGCCACTAACCACGTTTGCATGCTGACCCTGTGCATGTCACACCTAACCATGTTATTCGTTTTGTTTGTTTTTCAAGCATGATTTTACTTACCATTCAATTGCATTTCACTTTACAGCAAATGTAAAGCGCCTAGAGAGAGATTAAGTTCTCTAAGGGCACTTTATCAAGTGAATTATTATTATTATTAAAGGTTTACTTTGGCTGGTGCTGTACAGATGCAGCCATCGGTGGCTTTCGAATAGAGCTCTACGCTAAGGATGTGGACTTGTTAGATTAAGGCGTGGGCGCTTTGCTGCTGCCCTGCTCTGCCACATGCCGTCGCATGGAGGCAAAATCTGCAGCTCGGGCAGCCGCACTTCGAGGTGCCGGTACTTGTACCAGTGCTTGTATATATATATATATATATATATATATATATATATATATATATATGTATATATATATATATATATATATATATAATATATATATATATATATATATATATATATATATATATATATATATATACATATATATACATATATACCTGTACTTGTCGCGCATCTGCAAAGACTAGCGTTACGGGTGCTGTGTTTATGGTATGTGACTAAAGTTCAGAAGCCGCAAGAGCTCGTCAGTCACTCATGGTGTCGGAAGTGACAGATAATAGCTGCAGATGTTTACGATACGTGTTGCACTGGTTAGGGGCAGCAATATAAGAACAAACTCGGAGAGTCAGCAGTCCAGTACGAGTAATGTTGAGGCTACTAGGAACTAGGAACTTATGCGTGCTAATGATGGCAACAGAAATGAATCTTCTTAGGTTAATTTAGAAGGCATCGATGGCGAGAAGTTGACAAACGAAGCACGGGTGCAGGCTGAACGGCCTTCAAATTGGGAAATCGAAAATTTTCACGCGCGGCTTGGAAAGACAGACTGTACAATTTTACATCTCAGCTTGGAACTGGCTGCTGTAAAGTACAAGATACCTTAGCCTTGACTGAAAGTGTACGTAACGAAGTGGTCGTCGTTCTTCCAGTACAAGTTATAGTCACTGTGGAGCCTGTGACTGCTACTGATTCATAGATGCCACTGTGAAAAAACTGAGATGATTGACTGCTGCTGCTCTGCTGCTGGACAAGCTGTGGTACTACTGCTGCTGAAGGTCTCTGCTCAGCAAGTCGTCGGTTATCTGAGAGCCTCTACGCGTCCGATGAGAAACCTTGTTTAGACAATGTTCAGACTGTTCAAAGTACTATGTGTCAAATGGCGAGGTTGTATGATGAAATGGTAGACTGCTTAGAAGATCTGATGATTTAGAGCATTCCGTGGTTCAACGAAATGTCTTCGCATTTTTCCCTATTTGAGACAGCTTTTTGTTTGATTCGCTGTATGCGTGGCGTCATCTGCCGTTATAACATCGATATTTCAACCTGTTGAATGCGTATGGCAGAACAATTCATATGATTATGACCATGCAGCGGTTGCTGAATCAGTGCGTCAGAAAAGCAAACGCATTGAATTTCGTGCTCCAATTCTCGGTAAATTAACTGTTTACTGTGCTCAAAAGTCTGCAAGTAAGAGTATGATCAGCTTAGATATCCGCTGGATATTGTTCAGATACTCCACAGACTGTCTAACAGAATGCAATGCAGAAAAGGCAAAGATTCAGGCAAAGACGACTCAGGATGACGACCGGATAAATCGCAGTTGCTACTATCTGTGCAACGGAGCGTGGAGGTATTCTCATCCTCATGTTGTTTGCACTAATCGTGCTCTAGCTTTGAGATTTGAGGTAGTGACAGAGCCAGGAATTTTCAGGTTGTGGGTAAGCCCTGTCAACAATGATAATTAAGTGTAAACAGCACGGCTTTTATTTAACGGGTAAGCGTCAGGGGCATCGAAGGAAACTATGCGATATTCTCACCATTAGCTGCCATCGTGTCTATTTTTTTCTCAATATAATGATTACAATAATAATGTATTTGTACAGTGCCGCTAGAAAACTAAAGCTTTTTCTGTGCACTTTAGATGCGCTATAAAGGAAGCCTGTCAATGTGGTTGAGGATAACGTACACGGCGTCAGCACTCGTGAGCAACCAAAGGACAATTCACAGGAACCCTGCAAGTGCTGCAAGAAACAAGTGCAGTTTTAGCTTCTGTTTAGAGTCGTCAAGTCAGAGGAAGTCTTGACGTCAAGCGGAACTGAGTGGCAGGCATAGTTTGAGCAGTAAGAATTAGAAACACAGTCTTCGAAGGATTTGAGGTTTATTTGGGACACATGTATACGACTTGAGTCAGAAGAGCTCGTGGTATGGCGCCTGATTGGGAAATAATTTGGATAGTTGGGCCAGAGTATGAGAATGGAGGGACAAAATATCAGTGAGCGACAAAACCTTTAAGTAGATGTGCTACTTGACGAGGAGCCAGTGCAGGTCAGTGAGAATTGGTGTAATGTGGAAACTTAGACACTCGCGATAGACAATCCTGGCTGCAGAATTTGGCAAGATATGTAAGTGCCTGATTGCACAGGACGGAAGACCTGCAAGCAGTGACTCACAGGAGTCGGGACCGGATGTCACCAATGCGTGGATCAACTTGAATGTGGAATCCTTATATATGCTGGCACAAATGTTTAGAATGCTTCATTGCTAAAAATAGGCCGAATTGACTGGAGCTGACCCGGTCGTCTAATGTAGTATGTCTCCGCCTGTTACTCCACAAAACCACAAAGACTATGTGGGTGTTAAGCAGGAGAGTTTTGTGCAGCGCACTCACAGCCTAAGCTGCTTCGGTACACATTCAGTGGTCAACCGACTTCATCTCACGCAGCTTCATTCACTTCATCTCATGCAAGAGAAAGTGAGAAGCATAGCTGAATCAGGAGAACCGTTGAAGTAGTGAGTAGCATGGAAGTAGCAGCTCAAGACGTCTTGAAAGGATGTGCCGCAGTCGACAGCAGCAGAATAATTATGGTTGCGTAATAATTGTAAAGTGAGTTCTAAGTCGAGGACCTGCAGAGCAAAAGCTTCTGGGCAATATCTTTAAGCAGAGGAATGGAGAAGCTAATTTTATTGTCCATACAGGACCTGAGGACAAGAGGAGGCTGAACCGGGTGGTGCAGCAGTTCAGCTAGGTATGAAGGAGCCCAGCCGTGGCGGGGCTTTGTGGGTCAGCGCAAGAGCTTTTCCCAGTATCCTTTGATCAATCGTTAGTCATCCAAGCTCTTTCAGCACAGGAGGCACATGGTAAAACCTCCGGGATTTGTTAACCAGCCTTGCAGTCATATTCATCTCCAGCTGCAGTGGCCTAGTGGCTTTTTTCGGTAGCGAAGCCGAAAGTGAACTACAATAAATAACCTAGGCAGAGGCAGAACTAAGGAGTTCGTAAAATTTTTGGGAAGCCACCGTGGAAGACAGTTCCTAATCTTAAATAGGGATCGGACGTGATGGCTATCCGTGGAAGCAATCTTCTTGATGAAGCTTTCAAAATTTAGGCAGCTGTTGAAGTCGACACCTGAATTCCGAACCATGGTGATGGTTGCACAACAGCATCACCTATTAGAAGAGCAAAGCCTTCTGGTCCAGCGGCACGCTTGGGGGTGTCCTATGAGCAGAAGTTCTGTTTTATCGTAATTTAGTTTAAGGAAATTATCTGACATCCAGGATCGAATGTCTGCAAGGCAAGCATTTAGCTTGTCAGTCGCTGCAGCAGTTCCGAAAATTTAAATAACAAATACAGCTGAGTATCGTCAAAGTAACATAACAACACGACTGTTGTCGTTCCGAGACCGCTGCAGCGTGCTCTCCACCGAGATACAGATCGGGATAGCCCATGGAAGCGGCCCGATTAGACGTAAGTAAACCATGAAAGCGTCTGCCCGCGGTGTTCGCGGTGTTCTGTCGGGATACGGTGAAATGTGGGACTGGTGTGTGTTTAAAATGCGAGCTGGTTTGGTCCAGCGGTTAAGGTGCTCGCACCGACCGAGGTCTGACTGAGGTCGTGGGCTCGGGCCCGGAGGCATAGGTGAAGCGCCTGAATAGAGATTAAGTTCTCCTGGGGTGCTATAAAAATGAACTAGATTTTTATCCAACCGTTACTGGGTGCGGAAATTGCCGACGGCTCATTGTCTGCCGGCGAGTAGCAGGCTGCCTGCCCAAGTGGTCCTAACGGCTTAAACTAAACAGAAGCCCAGGAGTCCCTGTCTTACGGAATCTCCCATATTCATGCGATCGCTAGCGATGCTCTCGACCCAGAAGAACGGACCGCTATAACGTAGCCACAGGAGCATAACCTCAAAGTATACGTTACGCATAGCTTTTCAGCGCCGTGGGTTTCTGTCGCTCCTTCGCCGGAACCGTGGTCTTTCGCGTAATTAAAGCCAACGAGGTTGGTGCTCAGAACTTGCTCAGTGGCGTTACTTGAATTCTCCCTCCCTCCCTCTCTCTCTCTCTCTCTCTCTCTCTCTCTCTCTCTCTCTCTCTCTCTCTCCCTCTCTCTCTCTCTCTCTCTCTCTCTCCCGTCTGAGCAAAAGAACTCAGACGTGCTTGTCACTCAGTCGGAGCCAACTCTTGGTGGCCATTCTTAGGTTCTTCTGCCTTCTTAATTCGCACGAATTCCCCAGCTGATGGCTTCCTTACGCTTGCCTGCCGGCCTAGAATCCTTTTTAATGCAGCCTAATAGTCGGCCAGTGTCATACATCACGTGTCACGTGTCCCATGGTCGTATGGCCATGTCGTCTGTCCCCGTGTCGCTTCCAGCTCCGGATTATTCTCGAATCCAAACGAATCCGAATGAAGTTCTCGTTGTCGCATCGATCCCATCGCTAGCTTCGACTTTAGCTGCTGGGTCCCAACGGATCCCAGCGCAGATCCGCGAACCTGGCGGCGGCTGAAGCTTCAGGTGCCCTAGTTGAAACCGACTGAAGCCAAATACCTGCGATCGTGGCCATCAGCGAGAGCCGCTTCTTCGCAAACTAGCGGGAGGCGTAGCGTCCCGCCTGGCCCATCGTTCCGCCGCCGATTATGGGTTCCTGAACTATGACTTGTTGGATGCGAACGTGTCGCAGTTTCCTTTTGTTTTTAGAAATTACAGCTACATTCATGGCCTACAGTTGGGAAATTATAGCCGGACATTTGAAGTAGCAGTCAGTCAGATGACCTGCGAGCGGCTCCGAGGTGAGTTGTTCGCTGCGGCTGGCGCTGCCCGCTCGCGCCTCTTCGTCGCCCTGAGATGGGCTGCTCAACACCAAGGATGCGGACGTGTTTATTCTAAGTTAGGTAGGGGGCGCTCTTTGTTACTCGCCTCGTTCCGCTACCTTCGGCGTATGCCTGCGCTGCACGAACGACGAGTCGCTAGCCGTGCATTCAGTTTCCATTCCCGTTTTTCACTCGTCGACAAGGACTAGCGCCGTTATCCTCTTGCGGCTAAGGAGTTTAATAATAATAATGATATAATAATAATGCACTCGATAAAGCCCCCTCAGAGAACTCAATCTCTTCCTAGGCACTTTAGATTTGCTGCAAAGGGAAGCGCGATTGAATCGTGAGTAATATCATGCTTGATAAACAGCATGAACAAGGTGGTTAGGGGTGACATGCACAGGGTCAGCATGCAAATGTGGTTAGTGGCAGCATGCACAGTGTCAGCACGCATAAGCACATCAAGGACGAATCACAGGGACCCACTAAATGCTGTCCTAAATATGTGCGTTTTAGATTCTTTTTAAATGTGGTCAAGTCAGGGGATGTTCTGACGCAAGTCGGGAGGGAATTCCAGGCTTTGGGAGCATACGAACTAAATGCACGGTCTCCAAAGGATTTAAGGTTTGTACGAGGTGTTGGTAGACTGTTGGATTCCGAATAGCGGGTGGTACGATGCTTGGCCTGGTGGGGTAGTAGATCTGAGAGATAGGCTGGAGCCAAAGAATGAAGTGACCTAAAAGTGAGCGACAAAACCTTGAAGTCAATGCATTGCTTGACTGGTAGCCAGTGCAGGTCGGCGAGAAGTGGAGTGATTTGGAGTTTAGCGAGAAGCCACTATAGCGCGCGTTTGCGACGCGAGCAGCTTCTTCGGACGAATCTTTTAGCGAGTGCGAGATAGCACGCCGATGTATATCTGAGCTGTTCTCTCAAGTGCTTGAACTATCAAAGAGCTTTTCGAGTTCGTTCGCAGCACTAGTTCGCACCGCTTCCTGTATCGATCCAAATGCCCGTCGCAACGGTATAATCTCTCAAGAAAGGACAGGAGCTAACGCAGCGGTGCCAGTTGTTAGCGGCGGCGAACGAACCGGAGTGGGTCGGTCGTTGCTTCCAAGGATCGCGACCCTGTCGCGATCGTCTGCCGATCGTGCTGGCAATAGAATTGGTCATGGTTTAAGTGACGCCATTCGTAACCAAGAAGTCCACTGCGTCGCCGCTCGAGTTAGACAGCGACCTTGGAGAGCTCTGAAAGTACAGCCACGTGACCTCCGCTGGGTCTGCCCAATGCTCCCTCGGCTGTGAATGGCGCCTTAGCTGTTTAACTGAAGCCCATAGGCTTAAGCAATAATTGCATCAGACTTATTTAATGAACGTTTCGTAACTAACGAGCTATGACTATTGTTTTGCTCGGCATTACCACGATATAAAGGCTGCACTTCTGCCCAATCAAAGGTCGAAGGGCATGGCGACGCGAGCAGCCTGCGGTTCACGTAAGGGTACTGGAGCAACGTGGTGACCACGTACATTTTCCATCACGAAAATCTCCGAAGTTCCATTCGAGATGTTAGATGTTTTAATGTCGCAATTACGGAGGAAGCCAAAATTAAATACACGATTAAAAATGGGATCACTGCTATAATAATAATAATAATATGTATAGCGCCACCAGAGAACTTAATTTCTTTCTTGGCACTTTGCGTTTACTGTAAAGGAAGCATGGTCGTACAGTACATTATACTCCAGTATGGCCTTGGAGGTAAATCACCTTGAAGTTCATTCCGTGCATGAATTGTTGATAAACACATGTCTTAATTAATTACGCAGCACAGCACAAACTGCCTCCCAAATTACTTGTTGGTTGAAAATGGGTAGACCCATGTCTAGTTTCAGCAAATTGCACGATGGGATGTGCAGCAACATAATTCGTTGGCGATCTTCCTCACAGCTTGCAAGTGACGAACAAGAGGGAGAGAGAGACGCTGTTTATTCTCGAGGCGGATGGAACAATCAAGACATTTTAAAAGTGACTTTAGATGAAGAGAGAGAGAGAGAGAGAGAGAGAGAGAGAGAGAGAGAGAGAGAGAGAGAGAGAGAGAGAGAGAGAGAGAGAGAGAGACAGACTTGTTGTGCTCGCTACCTGCGTGCCTTTGTCGGCAAGCACGACAGATTATCCTCGAAGCCAACAAAGTTGCCGACGCATTCGATTCGGGGCCAACCGGACTTTGACGAGCCTTCGACTGCCGACGGAGGCGTTCCGCCAGCCCGTCCGCCCTCCTGATGCTCCGGCAGCCGACGAGCTTCGTAATGGCTGCGGGCCCGTGCAGCACAGCCGGAGGGAGACGCTCGGAGTCACGAGTTCGCAGCAGCGGTTCTTGCGCTCCGACTCGGCGTCCGACTCGGCGTCCGACTCGGCGTCCGACTCGCTCGGGTCCGAGTCGCTCGCGCCGCGCTCGCCACCGCTGCAGTCGAGGAGCGATTCGCAGTCGACTGGCGCCGCGTTCAGCAGGAGGAGAGTGGCTCGAGATCGCCGCTAGCACCGACGCCGCCCTCGGCAGCGGCAGAGGTGGCGGCGGCGGCGGCGGCGGCTGGGAGCGGGCTGAGCGCAGCCGCTGCTGAGCGTCGGCACTGACGCCGTCGAGCGGACGCTCAGGTGTCCGATAGACCGGACCGCAGCCACCCGGCACGATGCTTCCGCGGCAGGCGCGTCGAGTCCTTTGTGGGCCGGAAGTCGGTGCTCGGTTTTCGCGGGTCGGCTGATGGCTTCGCATGGACTTTGCAGATCCGCTCGGCGAGCGTAATGGAGCTTGTCGCGCGAACGTCCAAGGAGAAGCGTGCGTTTCCGCCAGCCACGAGTCTCGTACACTTTCGGTCGACGCTGTCGCAGCCAGCTGCGGCCATCTCGGCAGCTCACTTCAGAGCGCGGTGCCCTGGTCAATGGACGCCATACGTTGCTGTCAAAAGACCCTCTCCAGTCACAGCCCAGAAAGCTACCCGTATTGCAGTCGCGTGTGTCCTGACGTAAATCTTCACCAAATGCATATAGCAACACAAGTGGCGGTATGCATGCCCCCGAAATTTTTCGAACCTTGCTTGCTACAGTTAAAAGTGTCAGTGGGCGGCTACATTCATCGGAGAGAAAAACAACTCCGAAGCAGCGCTTGTTGTATTTTGCTCTTTTCACTAAGACGTATCTCGGGAACTCGTGGTAAAAGTGGTTGCCCCGTTCCCCTGTGGCTCGTAGCTAGGAATTCTTACCGAGTGGCTGAACTATGATTTCTTGTAGGGGTTTCCAAGAGTCACCGGAATTATGCAGCCGTATTATCTAATTTCCCCCATGTTGACGGCTTGGCAGCCCGACCGGCAAACTGGCACGTTCTGACCCGTTGCCTAATTTACTCAAGGCAGCTGAGTGGCCGAGTGCCGCAGGTCTCGCGCACGCAGTTCAAATTATTAGCTATGCTTTGGTGAGGAATAACTGCTATAAACGGCCACCGCCGGTGCCCGCAGTATTCACAAAAAATCGTTATTAAAAATACTACGAGTCTTCTCGTCTAGGGCATGCCGCGGATGCATGTGACTAAACGAGAGGCTTTTGCATTTAAAAAAAATCATTTGGCTCATTTGGAAGCACTGCGGCGTCAACTCAGGCGCTAGAAGCGCCTGAAGCAAGGCATATAAATGTCCTCAGGGACTTGTAACGGTTAGCACTTGTAAATCGTGCTGGTTAGCGGGATTATTATATGTATATATATATATATATATATATATATATATATATATATATATATATATATGTATATATATATATATATATATATATATATATAAAGCGTAGTGGAACCTCGCACAGCAACGAGGCTGGCGAAGCCAGTTGGTTATAAATCCCTTAATTTATTGCTGAGATTGCCCACCGTAGATTCGGTTACGCGGAGGTATCCTTTTCTCGGTCGTCTGCGCTGCTGGTTGATAGTAGCGGGGTTGTGACAGCCTCGCGCGCCTTTCGCACGAGCGCGACGTTAAGTGTGGAGCGCCGCAGAGTTGATTACTAAAGCTCGCAGCTGCACGAAGGATTCTCCTAGAGCTAGCGCCTTGAAGCCGGGGTAACAAGTCGTAGAAGCAGCATCCGATATCCACCCAGCGGCGTATCGGGAGGGGAGGAGAGGGGACAAAACCTACGCAGCTAATTTTACGTAGGGAGCAAGACTTGGGGAAGATTTTTCATGTAGGCGGGGCTGGAGCTGCAAGTGATGAGAAATTTTCCTGCAAAATCGCAGTGCTTATTCGACACGGTTGCTCATCGAAAGGAATTGAAGACACAATTTCACCGTTGGTCAGTGGGCGGAGCATGAGGGGGGAGGCCAAGATGGCTGGCTCCCCTAGCGCTTCAGTATCGACCACGCCCATTGCGAGTAGCTCGCTGCTGCGCCGAAGAGGATTTAACCTCAAGGGGCGCTAATGCCAGTGCCCAGTGGGCTGGTCGGCCGCCACCGCAGACCGCCGGCGTCGCAGCAGCTGCTGCTGCAATGCCGCGTTGTCCGACCCGATGCGCTCGTAAGGTGCCGCTAAGTCCGTCGCTACAGCACTTAATTGTTAAGCTTCCCCCTAATGAGTATTGACTTGTATGAACCGCTGGCGGGTGGATCTAGTATGAGCTCTAGGTTTAGATAGATTGTCCGGCTTATGCATTGAAACGATGGCGTTCGCCGCATCGACTAGGTTGCGGCTGCCGCGATACTTATCACTCGCGGTTCCTGAACTGTGGCGATTAGGAACCAATTATGCCGTCGTCTTTGGTTAGGCGGCGTGAAAGCCTAAGATATGCGACGCTCAGGCCGCGGTGCTTCAGGATTGGCCAGGTAGTTGGGTTGCGCTCTAGGCGTCGAAGAAGAGTTGCAGTACACTGTGGCTGGTGCGGATATATATATATATATATATATATATATATTCATATACATATATATTACATATATATTATACACATATATATATATATACATATATGATTATACATATATATATATATATACATATTATATACATATATATTCATTTTAAATATATATATTTAAAATGAATATACATGTGTATGATATATATATATATATGAGTGTAATATATATATATATATATATATATATTAAACTCATATATATATCATATAAATGTATATTCACTTTAAATATATGTATTTAAAATAATATATATGTATATGATATATTTATGTAAAATAATATATGTATATATGCATATATATAATATATGTATATATGTAATATATATGTATATGTATATGAATATATATATATATTCATATATCCGCCTGTAAGTTCTCTGAGCCACAAGGACTGCTCTTGGGAGCTCAAGTACACGGGAAACTCAAAGCACAATAGGCTTTCGGTGCTCATACGGTATCCAAAAGACTGTAGTTCACGCAATCAAGAGAAAGTGAGAAGCATAGCTGAGTCAGAAGTGCAGTGGAAGAAGTGAGAAGCATGGAAAAAGCAGGACAGGACGGCTGGAAAAGATAAGTCAAAAATAGGTAGCAGGAGAGAAGATGGCCTTGCATAAGAATCGCAGAAGTGAAATTTTCAAGTATTTGACTGCATAGAAAAATATTCTGCCACTACTACAGTCTTTATGCGGAGGAGTGGAGCAGCTAATTTATTGTCCTTAGTGGACCTGAGGTCACGAGGAGGCGGAAACTGGTGCAGCAGTCCAGCTTGTTCCGGAGGAGCGCTGATCTACCGGAAGCCATAGCTTCTTCTTTCCTTCAGCAAAGGCAACAGCTGAACCTTTTTGATTTGTTGAAAAACTTTGACGCCATATTCATCACCAGTTAGAGCGACTTAATTGCTTTTTTTGGTGGCTCAGCCACTGTAGTCCAGCCTAAGCACAACAAGGGAGCTAGTTAGATTTTTAGCAAGCCACCGAGGACAGTCCCTAATCTCAGCCACGGATTGATCGTGATAGCTAGCTGTCGCAGCGGTCTTCTTAACGAAGCTTTCAAATGTTTAACCATTATTAAAAAGGACCCATTCATTCTGAGTACATAATGAGGTTGCACCACAGCATCTCGAATTAGAAAAGTCTCCTAATCCAATCGCATGCTTAGAGTGTGTTGCGAGCTGGAGTTCGGTATCATCATTTTGTTGCTTGAAAAATAGTCTCACATCTAGGATTGAATGTCTACAAGGCATGGCATTCAATGTATTAGTCGCTCTAGCGGATTCTGACGGTTCAAACGACATTTAAAGCTAGGTATATTGTCAGCATAAAAGCGGTAGCCGACCCCGTGGGCGGGCTCGATTCACTTTTCTGGCGCGCTCGGTATAAATGAAGAACAGTAAAGGACCGGGAATAGATCCTTGTGGAACTCCACGGATGGCTGGTCTGCTGGATGAGACGCGACCACTAAAGGACACAAATATTGAACGCGCTCTGATGCGTACGATTCGAACCGCGCCAGCGCTTGTTCTGGTTGACCGAGCGTTGTTCTCAAGCGTGCATCGCTAGTGTCAAACGCAGCAGGTAAATCGAGCGGTGACCTGAGCAGTGACATTAACGCCGCCGCTGCTGCTCAGAATGTCGCTGGCTACACGGAGGAGAGAGAGGTTCCAGTAGACTAGTATCGCTTAAATCCCGACTAACGTTTTTCTGATTATTCATTTCATTTAATACGTTCAAAAAACTGCTTATCTTTTCGAGGATCTTGGACAAAACAGAAAGAAGAGAAATACAATTGTCGACAGCTTGTCCAATAGGCTTACTTTAGGCTGAGAGATATTCCAAAAATTAATAAACAATACTGAGTATTAATAAATAAAAAAGAATACAATTTTGGCAATATATATATATATATATATATATATATATGTATGTATATATATATATATATATATATATATATATATACATATATATATATATATATATATATATGTATATATATATATATATATATATATATATATATATATATGTATGTATATATATTGCCAAAATTCTTAGACACGAGCACCGTTACAAACGAAGTCTAGCGCAGGTCTGCACTACTGTCCAGAGGTAAAGCAAGCTCAGCTCACGTCGCGATGCGTCTCGTCATGGCCGACGCACTGCAAGTAGCGGTGACATCTGAATCATTTATCACGGCTTGCTACTTGCTGGTGCAGTACCGACGTTGGCAGCTATTCATTCCAACGATGATTGCGGCAGACAGCGGTAACGGAGCGCATACCCTAAGACAATAAGTCCAAATTAATGGCGTAGAGCAGCATAATTGGCGGCGGCGAGGGGGGGGGGGTTACAAGTGTTCAGAATCAGCCGTACGGCGTGCCACACAAACTCTTGTATGGTAACTAAGAGCACCGCCGAACTTCCGGCCGGCGTCAAGCTTCGGGCGAAACTTCCCTTGCCTGGCTCAAATGCTATTGCACAACTCACTGATTATTCCTTGGCTTAGGCTCTTATAGTGCCTTGCTATGGATGATGACAATGGCTACATTGTTTTATATTAAATATTTTAACAAATCACTGTACCTTAGCCGGAGGAGCCCTGCCCTGCCGGGGCCGCGGGGACTACCCGAGCCTCGCGGTTCAGGTACAGGGACCGAGCCAGAAATGGCGTCCGAGAAGCACAGCCACCGCAGTGCCCCGCCCCTCCGTTCCTTGTGAGAAATGCCGCGGTAACAAGTTCCAAGTGGCTATAATTCGGGAGACGTGAAATATATTTTGGCGGTCATAATCTGGCTGATATAACTCGCCGCAGAGGTTCTGTACGACGGGCAAATGTGACGCATGACAGTGCATCTCTGACATCGCGTCTAGATTACTGCAATTTCCTTAATTTAGAACCCGCCTTTTGTGGCTTTGATTGTCTGCACTTTGTGCAGAACTCGGCAGCTCGTCGTCTGGTCGCTCGTCGTGCCGCGGCTGCCACGTGGCACCGCTTGTGCCTGAGCTTCATTGGCTTCCTTAACAAGCGTCGAATCGATTTTACTATCCTCGCTGTAGCTTACAGGTAGCTTCGCTTCGCTCACTTGCGTCGGCCTACGCACTCGACCTCCTCGCTCCTCCAGTTACGCGCTCTCGCTGACCGCCCCTTTCGCATCTCAGCTGCCGCTCGTCAAACTAAATCGAATCTCTCAGCGATCGGGCCATCAGTTCGTACGCACCGAGAGTCTGGAGCTTCCGGCTTCGGCGGTTGCCGCTTGCATTGAATTTGCATAATTAAAGTTTCAGCTAGAGACGCATGCGCTCAAGGTCAGCTTTCCCTTCTTCAGAGCGAAATTTCAATAATCGTTCCCCCGTGGCTTTGCGGGCTCTGCTTACCTGTGCATGATTTAGTGCATGTTGCTAACCAGGCGTTTTACTAGCCAGCGGCCCCGAGCGTCTTCTTGAGTGTGCTTGCGAGGCCATCTAAGGATTATGATTTACTTTGAATTAAATCTTGGCTACTGCTGGTCTCGCTGCGAGTTGTGGAGCACCCGGGCACAGATTTGGCTGCTTCTTCGGGTGCTTTGCGAAAGACTCGTTCTCATTAGGCATTTAGTGCGTGTCGTCGCTGCGAATGCGTATGGGGTGGCCGTAACGCATGAGCCGTAATGTGGCGGACCGCCAGCGGGGCGCCTACAGAACTCGAAACGGGCGACGATGCTCACGGAGCGCTCTCTCTCTCTCTCTCTCTCTCTCTCTCTCTCTCTCTCTCTCTCTCTCTCTCGTGCAGCGGTCGCTCGTCGGATCAAGTCAGCGAGCATTCGCACGAACGGACCGTGTCCATACAGCTCTCTTGCCGAGGTCGACGCACGCAGTTGATGTTCGTACTTGACTTGCCGCACTCCTCTTGGGTCGGCCTCAACGCTGCGGCTGCGTCGGACTCTGCGGTCCAGCTCTCCGCGCGCGGCGGCGCATCGTTGAAGGGATCGCGACCAGACTTAACTCGCACTCTCATTCCAATAGGGTGAAATCTTCGAGAACTTTCCCAGCAGCAGGCTAAACAACCTCGTTCCCAGCTAATAAACCCGCGCCTCGCACTTTTTCGCGGGCGCACATCTTCGCTGGCGCCGGGCGCGTGCGCTTGCGCCCGGCGCGAGCTCACGTCGTTCGCACGTACTCGCTCGCGCGCGGTGGCGAGCGTAGGTTGACGCTACGGCGGCGGCGGTGGCGGCGGCGGCGGCGGCGGCGGCGGCGGCGGCGGCGGCGGCGGCGGCGGCGGCGGTGGCGGTGCGTTAGGCGCTAGAGCAGAAGGTAGTGGCTGGCCGCGAGGATATCCGAGCAGATCGCTAATTGCTGGCTCTGCGAGCGAGCGCGCGAACGCTAGCGGAAGTAAGCGCGCCGGCGAGCCACCATTCGCTGCGCCGCCGCCGCCGCGGGCGGGAGAGATTAGCGGCGCCGCTCGGCCAATCGCCGACCAGGTTGCGGCGGGGCGACCATCTCCCCTCGTTCGCCCCGAAGCTGCTGGCGGCTGCGCGCGGGCTGACGCGCCGACGGGAAACTCGCGGACGCGACGGGAGGGAAGGGAGAGATAGGTCGAGCGCGGACGCTCCGTCGACACTCGGAGGAACTCACCATCAATCGATTGGTGCGAGCGAGCGCGGGCGCACGAGACCGAGCACCGGCTTGCGCCGCAGCCGCCGCCGCGACCAGCCAGTCAGGGTTCTCGCGGGTGCTTCGGAAACTCAAACCGTTAGCTCGAGCGGAGCGACGGCTAGCGCTGCGGCCGAGCCATGGACCTACTGCCGAGCGCGCGCGGCGTGCAGAAGTACCTGTCGCGCCACCTGCCCGAGGCCATTACGAGCCGCGTGAGGTGCTTGGCCAACGAGGATCGGCGCATCGGCGAGGTGAGCTGGGAAGCCGTCGCCGCCGCCGACTTCGCCGCGTCGTATGAGGACAGGCTGCGCTCCAACAGACTCAGCATTGAATTCAAGGTACGGTCGGCCGCCGGCGCGACCGACCGCGTAACCGGCTGTCGGCGGCGGCGGCGGCGACTTCGGCGCTGCCACCGCCAGCCGCTTCGAATCGCGCGGCCTCGCCCCACGCGTCCGACGGCGAGCGAGCGAGCGAGAGGTGAGGCTGCCTGGCCCTGGGTCAAACCGGAGGTGTCGCCTGCGTTCGTCCCCTCGCTTACCGGCTGCGACGGAGAGGCAGCGATTGCCGGTCGGCCTTCCGGCCTCCTCAGAGGCCTAGTCCGCGGCGGCGGCGGCAGCGGTAGCGACCACGGCGCGCCTACCCCGATGAGATCGAT